>JAYEVH010000056.1:0-363208 GCA_036346255.1 Ampelocalamus luodianensis | reverse complement strand
CGACTAGGGGTGGTGGTCGAGAATAACTTACGACTACCCATAGGTCATAAAAATACTTACAACCGCTTGGTTGATTGTGTTCATGTCCGCTTTTACTCTTTCAGTTTAAGAGCGACGAAAAGACCTTAGTCGATTCACTCGACTTTGAAAAAGCCGAGTCAAGAAACTAAGGATAACGCCACCACCTCCCAAGAAGATTCAGAGGCTAACTCGCAACTAAACATTGCGGGAAAAAATAAACGATGCGTGTAATTACGATCGCTCGTCTTGGTTTCGCCCCTTTAACCTCTCATTCTTTTGCAGAAAAAGAAGTCGAAAATAAGGCCCTTCAGGCCGATGTGGGGGCTCTCCGGATCGAGGTTCATGAGAAATCCTCCGTTGTCCGTGAAATCTCCCGCATCGCGAAGGAGAAAGACCAAGAAATTGAGAACTTGGGTTCTCAATTAGCCAAGTAGAACTTTACCGCTATTTATTTATTTTATCTTCTCATAGGATCGCTTTACTTATTCAATCTTCGCTCTTTCCGCATCGATTGACCAAATAAAACGACTCACGAGGCTTCGACTTATTCCCGTGAGGAGACAAAATCAATGAAGATCAATCTTCAAGATAATATCTCACTTCAACAATGTACTGATGTGTTTCGTGTCGGAGGGTTGCTCCTCGCGATGACACGATGGCCGCCATACGAAAGTGCCATTGGGAACAAGTCGGTACTCAACGAAGTTGGTATCTACTCAAGGCCAATCGTAATGATTCGATAAGGGAAGCGGTCAAGGAGCCGTGAGTTTTGTTTAGCAAAACTCAAGGCCCGTGATCCTAACCTTAATCTTCATTCGTTGAAGCCGACTTCGATCGCACCGCCGCGAAGCGGAGAAGCTAATCAAGAGATGCAATCGGTTGGCGAAGGTCGCAGAGGAGATGCAAATAGAATCTCCCTGACAGAGTAGTCTTGTAATATAATCTTGTAAAACAATTCTTTTTGGTGGTGACGATAAATATATGGCCCTTTTCACGCAAATTATCTCGTAGAGTAGTTAGTAACTTGTAAGATAAAAAGGGAAGAAAATAATTAGACCGGATATGAGCGATTCCTCCTTTCTCCTTCATTTTCCTGCAGCTTATCTCATAGAGTAGTCGAGATTTTGTAAGATGATAACCCGAAAAAAATAAGACTAAGAAATGAAGTCATATTTATAACTTTATCCTAGCTCCTCGATCGCTACTTAGTTTATTAGAAATAAACTAAGGAAGTAGTAAAGAAAGGGTTCAAAACAGAGAGGTTTGTTCGGCTTGGTTGTCGTAGTATCGATTTGTTTGTACTAGTCGAAAAGAGCGAAAACAGATCGACGCTAGAAGTTTTCTAGTGGGCATGACCACGCAGAGAAAAAAGGTTTCGACTAGGTGATGTTACCATCTCCACCGATTAGTCAACCTCGATAATGACAACTAGAGTGAAACAACCTCGCTAGAGTACCTTAAGGATTCATTCGGCTACATTCATTTTTCCCGACGGTTGTCCCGGCAAAGAAAAGTAGGAAACAGAACGACGCTAGGAAGTTCCTTCTAGTGGGCAAGACCACATGTAGAGAGGAGAGGTTTCGACTAGGTGTGTTTCTTCCTTCGACCAGTAAAAATCTAATCAGGTAATTTGAAAAGTAGTCGGATGCATCGCAAAAAGTTCATTCTTCTTAGTTTATTTTTTCGAAATAAGCTAATGTGACATGAATTCGCTTAACAACTTTCGACCATTTTCCTGAGCCCAATAAACATTGTACAGGTTGTTTAAGAACGAAGTAACATTAGGAAGCTCCTTCTAGCGGGCAGGACCACATGCAGAGGGGAGATATTTCGACTAAATGTGTTGTCCTTTTGCTAACCAAATGCATGTGAAGGATGAGCGTAAAAATGGTCGAAAATAAAAGCAAGATTCAAAAATAGACAAAAGGATAGGGATAACTGACACTTTATTGTCGCTGAAGCTTGTTACACATAAAATTTGCGAATCGTCAATGTTCCAAGAGTTTGAGAGAACGCGCCATCTTCCATTGAAAGTCGTACTGATCCTGGACACGTTACTTCAACCACAGTGTAAGGACCCTCCCACTTGGGGGAGAGTTTGTTCCGATTAGACTTGGATTGGATAAGCCTCAATACCAAGTCACCTTCAACGAGGTCGCGAGGTTGGACCTACGATCATAGTATCGCCGAGGGTTTGTTGGTAGACCGAACGGATAAAGCCCGGTTTCTCTTTTCCTCGGCGAGTTAATGTCGCTCGTCGAAGGTTTTCTTGAGTTGAGTCGTTAAACTTATCGACCCTTGCTGACCTGATCTTTAGTTCTGGCGGAAGCATGGCTTCGGCACCAAAAACTAGAAAGAAAGGTGTTTCTCCTGTAGCTCGGCTAGTCGCCGTGCAATTGCCCATAACTCAAGGTAATTCTGCATCCTAAGCCCCCGAGCGCTGACAAGCTGATCAAGACTCGGTTTTGATTCCCTTCATTATCTGGCCATTCGCTCTCTCAACTGCCCCGTTGCTTTGGGGGTGGGCTACAGAAGCGTAACACAAACGAGTTCCCAACTCGTCGCAAAATTCCTAAAATTTTGCGCTTGTAAACAGTTTACCGTTGTCTGTGATAATTCGACTTGGTATTCCAAATCGAGTGATCACGCATCTCATCATGAACCGTTTTGCTGCTTTCGTTGTCATCCCAGTCACGGGTTCGGCTTCTATCCATTTTGTGAACGTATCAATGGCCACAAAAAGGAACTCGAAACCTCCTGGAGCTCTGGGTAACGGTCCTAGGATATCAAGACCCTAGGTTGCAAAAGGCCACGATAAAGGGATTGTTTGCAACGCTCGAGTAGTTGGTGTATTTGCCGCTATGAAACCGCATCGATACACTTTTAACCATCTCCTGGCATCGTGAGAGGATCATGGCCAATAAAAACCTTGTCGAAAAGCTTTCACCACCAGCGTTACAGAGGAAGCATGAGTTCCATGTTTCCTCCGTATGTCGTGAAGGAGTTTTAATCCTTCGCTCTGCGAATACATCGCATGAGCACCCCTTGGGTTCCTCTTTTATAAAGGACACCTTCGACCAAAGTATACATTTTGGCCTTTCGATAATCGACCGATTCTAGATCGCCATCGGTAAAGAACCCGCTCAAGATACTCGTAGATGGGTGCCATCCATGTATCTTCGCACTCTAGAGAGGTTTGTTTCTATAGAAGGTGTCTCCATTCGCTGACTATAGACGATTTCAAGTCGTTCTAAAACACCCTTTGGTACCAAGGATCGGAGGAAGCTAGATTTGAGCGGTTGGTCTACGAGGAAATTATCCTTTCGAGGGATAAATTGTACCTCAAAGCCCAAAAGTGCTTTTCTAACTTTCGCATTGATAGATACCGGATATGGTCGGATTGGAGCAGCGATATTCCTTTCCGACTTGATTTACGACTAGTTGAGAGTCTCCCTCACGAGTAGTCGTCGAATCGAGCGCTTTCGCGGCTCGTATACCACTAGCAAACCTTCAGATTTCGCCACGCTATTAGTGGCCCAAAGTTTAATTGTATGGCATACTTTAAGGTTTCTCCAGGAGATTCCAGACCACCCGACCCAGCCACTTATCGTAAGCGACCCGCCAGTACATCGCCCATCGGTCGTGGGAATCAGATCGGGATCCTCAGCGTGTTCGTGATTTGTCCATTCGGCGACAAAGTCCGCCAAGATCTGGGATTTAACGCCGCTCGGGACACGAAATGGATGTCGAACGCCCCAAGTTCGATCGACCACTTTGCCATGCGCCCCGCCGCTTCCTATTCGGAGGATCGCTCCCAGAAACTCGCATTTACACGCTACTTTGTGCGTCCAAAATAATGCCGCATTTCTCAAGACATGAGGAGGGCATATAGAAGTTTTTGAACCTGAGGGTAACGCTCCTTAGGTCCGTGCAAAACCTCACTTACGTAGTATACTGGTCGTTGTATGTTTTCACGTTCTACGACCAGTACTGCGCTTACTGCCTGTGGCGTGGTAGCTAGGTAAACTAAGAGTGTCTCTCCTAGCTTCGGGGAAACTAGAACAGGAGCACTCGTGAGATACCTCTTGACTTCCTCAAAGGCTAGGTTAGCCTCTTCTAACCACTCGAAACCTTCATGTTTCCTTAGAAGTTTGAAGAAAGGCAGTCCTTTTTCTCCCAATCGTGCTATGAAACGACTTAACGCCGCCATGCATCCTGTGAGTTTCTGGACTTCTTTTTTCGTGGTCGGGCGATCCGAGTGATGGCTTTGATCTTTCGATTTGCTTCAATTCCTCGCTCGAAACCAGAATCCAAGTAATTTTCTGAAGAGACCCGAACACACACTTCTGGATTCGCCAATTGGTGTTTTACGAGGTTATCGAAGTCTCCTGCAAGTCTATGATATGGTTGAGTCGCTTGGTGCTTTTTACGACTAGATCGTCAACATAGGCTTCCAAGTTTCGCCTAGTTGAGGAGCGAAAGTCGCTTGCATCAAACGTTGAAAAGAAGCTTCACATTTTTAGACCAAATGACATTTTGACATAGCAAAATATCCCAAACGGTGTAATAAATGCGTCTTTCTTCATATTCTCGATGCATACCGATCCGATGATAACCAGAGTATGCATCTAGAAAACTCAACATCTCACATCCGATGAGAGTCAACGGTGATCGATCACGAGGTAAAGGGAAATCATCTTTTGGACAAGCTTTATTGAGATCAATAAAGTCTCCGACATACGCCATTTGCCGTTAGACTTTCTAACCATTACAGGTTGGCCAACCACTGCAGGTGGTTGACTTCTCTTATAAAGCCCGCTAAGCAACTTGTCCAATTCGACCTAATAGCATCTCGTCGATCAGGCAAATCTCGTAACTTTTGTTTTACGGGTAGTTTATCGGTAGTAGAGCTAGCTTCGTGCTCAATCACATTCTGGGACTCGGGCACGTCGGATGCTTGCCACGCGAAGACATCAACGTTTGCCTTGAGGAAGGTGATGAGGGCGTCTTCCTATTTGGGGTCGGAAGAATCCCCAATGCGAACAGTCTTCGAGGGCTCCCCTGCGTCCAGAGGAACCTCTTTGACTTGGTCGTTCGCTTAGGTGCGACTTTAGGCTTCACTTGCTAGTCGGGTCGACTTTCATCTCGAGTTGGTAGTTGTCCAACCATCTCAAGGGAACGACGGTCGCAGGAGTGCGCCATCTTCTTGTCACAATGTATCGTGATCACCCCTTTGGGACCTGGCATCTTAAGACATTGGTACACATATTGAGTAGCTATCAAGAATTTTGCCAAAGTAGGTCGTCCGAGTATGGCGTTATATGCCGTATCGAAATCGACTACATCAAAGGAGATCTTCTCTGTCCTGAAATTGCTTGGTGATCCAAACGTTAAAGGAAGAGAAACTTGGCCTGATGAATTGGCGTAGCGTTTCACGGTTGTTTTGCCTTATCCGGTGCAGGTCATCTTCCTTTCCTGGGCGATTGTAAGTGCCCTGGAAATTCGCCAACAATAGATCACAGAGGTGTTGCCACGAGTAGATCGATTCGAATGGCTGGTTTAAAAGCCATGATCGCGTCGATCCTTCGAGTACAGTCGGAAGGTAATTTGCCATGACATGCTCTCCTCCTCTTGCAGCTCGGATAGCTGTAGTGTAGATTTGGAGGAACTCGATGGGGTTTTGAGTTCCATCGAATTTCTCCATGTTCGTTGGTCGAAATCGAGGCGGCCAACGAACCGCTCGAAGGTCGGGTGAGAACGCCCGACATCCCAAGATAACCTCTTGTCTTCTTCTTTGTAAAAACGAGGGGTTAATGTCACCGGGTGATCGAACTCGTCGATACCCAGCCATGGGGGGGCTAGGCCTACAATAGGTCTCAGCCTTACGAGGGAAATACTCCTCGTACCCCACTTGCCGTCGTGCGTCTTGTCGCTGAAGTGGTGAAAGGTCACCTCTCCCGTGGGCTTGTGGCATTTTCCTTATGTCGAGAGAACGATGTGAGGGAGAGTCGTGCCGCCTTCTATGCGACGAGTTTTTTGAACGACTCGCAGAAGAAGTAGTCGTACTATTACGACTTCTTGGTTGTGGTCGACGTAGTCGCTCGAGTTTGGCCATCGTGTTACGAAGCCTTTGCGTGATCTCCTCTGCAAAGAGGTCATAACCTGGTGCTTGAGCGAGTTCTTGAGTCGGGTTTTCCAGCAAATCATTGATGTGCTGGAGCTCTTGAGCTTCCTCCGACTGGAAATAAGCGCGCTCGGGAAGGTTTTTCTGAGCCACTATTCTTTTCCGTCGGGTTGCTTGAGAATGGTCTGTTTCATACCCCTGAGCTTACTTTAATGGAGTGCGAGAATGTTAAGGATGTCCCGCACGTTCATTAAAGTGTTTGTTTCGTTCGCCAACTTTGGTGTCCTTGTCATTACGACGAGGCGGTGTAGAGTATGCTCGGCGGGAAGCATGTTCAATCCTTCTTCTGGGAGAACGATCCTTATCAGAGGGAAGGACAAAGACCTCCTGTGGATGACCTCCACTTGCGCTCGAGACCTCCTCACTTGAGGAGCAGTCGAGCGACACCATCTGGCGACTTGGAGTAAACCCCTCCAGGTGGGGGAACTTCGGGTTATAACCGTCTCCGTCTGCTGGTAGGTCCTGCGTCGGGACGGTTGGATTTGGATGAACAACATGTTCAATCCTCTTCCCTGCGGAAGCACTCGGAGAGAGAGGACCATCAGATGTCGACGGAGCTCGGAATTATGGCCTCGAACTTGTCTTGCTAAATCGTACTGCCTTGGGGGGACTCGAACACTTGGAGGAAAAACTCTCGTTGTGTTGCGAGTTTGCCCCGAGACAGGCTTGTTGCTGGTCGGGTTGACCCTTGCCTCCCGAGGAAATTGATCCCTCGGCTGGGCGTACTGTCGTGGGGGATAAGGATCCCTCCTCGACTCCGGTGGTAATGCGATCTCGAGATCGATAGAAGATCTCCGAGGCAGCAACACCGTCGAAGATTCGATACTCGGTTAGTAGTCAAACCGCATCCATGTCGATGTCTGCGAATCGGCCAAGTCGAACCAATTCTCCTCGTTCCATTCTCTGTCATGGTAGCATCAAAGAGAAAAGAAAGAACCGTGACCAGAATTACGGAGGATCCCCACGGTCGGCGCCAACTGTCGGTGTTTTAGAACCGATCTTACGTAAAGATTGTTTGATTCGGGGGGTCTCCACAATTGATCACGCAGACCAAGGAGACACGGGGATTTTTATACAGGTTCGGGCCTTCTCAGATGAGAATAATAACCCTACTCCTATGTATCTTGTATTTGCCCTCTGGATTACAATCGACTGAAGGTTTTCCTAACTGTCTTCCAGGAAAGGCGCTCTTTGTCCCAAAAAGGGTCCTCCCTCCTACTATCTCTAAAAGACACCTATTTATACTAAGCAGTGGCGGACGTCGTCATTCCAGGCTAATTAGTCGCTCATTACTGCGCAAAAATGAGAGTAATTACCGGAGTAGTAACCTCCCCATGCTGTCGAATGGTTATCAGTCAGAGATAGTGGGGAATTATCAATAGCTATGTCAAAACATAACTGCGTATATTGACTGTTTGGATCCTCACTATTTAGTGGGTCTTCTGACGGGCGGGTCCAGTAAATCGTGAGGAATCTGTAGTAGAGCTAGTCGTAGAAAGACTTACGACCAGACGTAGTCGTAACGATTATACCATAGTGGTAGAAGAACTTACGACTAGGGGGTAGTCATAACGATTATACCATAGTCGTAGAAGAACTTACGACTAGGGGGTAGTCATAATGATTATACCATAGTCGTAGAAGAGCTTACGACTAGGGGATAGTCGTAGGATAACCTACGACTTCCTGACTCGTTCTTCCCTTATAATATTCATGGGGTATGCTTTGTGACGTCATATTTCCTGATTAATAAATGAGGATTATTTAGATCCTCGTCAAGTACCTCTTCTAAGGAAAGGGTCTTCAGGCTGTTTACTAACAGATGTCCATCACGAACTGAGGTGGCTAGAAATTCCACCTTGTTTCCCTTGGTATCCTCGATTGTTACGGCTTTGCGGCCACAATGTAGCACTGATTTGTGCTTGGATAACCAATCCATGCCAAGAATGACATCTAAGGTTTGGGTATCTAAAACAATTAGGTTGGCTAGAAACTCAACTCCAGCTATGAGTAACTTAGCTCCTAAACATCCCACTTTAGAGCTTAGCTTTGCTCCAGGTGACTGGACTAGCAGAGTATGCTTAAGACGCATAACTTCCAAATTATTCTTGGTTGCAAACATCCCAGAAACAAACGAATGCGAAGCTCCGGAATCAAACAAAACTAATGCAGGTACTGAGTTAACTGGAAACTTACCCAGTACGACGTCCGGTGCTTCCTGGGCTCCTTCCAGAGTGACATGGTTGACACGGCCTCTGATCATAGACCACAGTGCTCCTCCGGCTTGACCGGCAACTTGTGAAGCTCCTTGGTTGATGCCTGGCACTGGAGTCTTGGATGGCGTAGCTCCAAGGGTTAGATAAGGTAGCAAGCACAAGATGAGTTAAGAACTAAACAGGGGGTAGGTTAAACCCAACAAAACACAGCTCAAGAAACTCCAATGAAATACTTTTATTAATTAGGGTCTTAGCATGGCTGCAACAAATGCCTAGGGGCCTTTGCAGCTCATACTCGCACACCAAAGGAAAAGACGACCTAAGCACACAAAACTACCGCCTAAAGGGCGACTTACTAAACTGAAGCTAGCTAAACCTGAAAAACTAAAGCCTGAAACGAACTACTCAAGAAAGCCTCCACAACCGCGGTGACGCTCCTGACGGCTGTAGACTCGAAAGTGAGCCGGCATCTTGGCAAACTGATCCCGATGCCTGGGATGATGCGGCGAGAATGCACGCTCATGGTGCAACCGCTCCTCGGCTCGCGGCTTCTTCTGGCTCAACTGGTCGTTCCTCTGGATCTTCTTCAGGATCCTCCTCGGGGTCTTCCTCTTCTTCGTCATCCTGGTCGTAGAGAATCTCTTGCAGAGTAGCGACCTTCTCTTCAGCTCTCTGTAAAGCCTCATAGACATGATCCAGCTCTGTGATAGTCCTCTGCAGTGCTTCTTCCTGGGCGGCTGCAAACTGGGCAAGATGCACGACTGTAGCATTGCTCTCTTCTGCTGTGGACAGGTAGCGTGCGGGCAAATCCACGGCTACAGCTCTGGGGTGGTAACGGAAGATGGTGTCTTGGAGCTCCCATGCGTAGATGTTGCAGATACGTAGCATTGCCAAGCGCGACGACTCCTGGATGCCCTCCAGTCAAGTGATCTTCCTCACAGAGATGTGCGAAGGTTGGCTCGCCTTGTCGTTCCTCCGGGCGTAGATCGTCAGGCGACAGATCACTCCACGGTTTTGTCCATTCACTATCCAGTTGTTGCCGACATACAACAGACGATCAAAGCCTTCAAGAACCTGTAGCAGCTTCCAAAGATCGGCGGCGTATCCTCCTGTGCGCTCATCATAGCTCTGGAGACGAGGTATCTGTCAAGACAGATGAAGGGAGGGTAAGAGCAACTTAAAAACAGCGGGACGAGAAAAGATTATAGCAATAGTTGAGTCGAGAGAGATATGAGAAGAGTTAAGCAATTAATTACTCTTGCAGTTAATTTTTCCTTTAGAAAATAATTTGGACACTCTAAAGACGGCCAATCTAGCTAAGGTTAAGACCTACAGTCAGTATGACTCTGATACCACCTCTGTCGGGATCCAAAAATACGATTCTGGAACCCTTTGTGTATAATGCACTAGTCCAGGATCACGCTAGTGCACACAGTGTCAACATAGGTGAATATCAATCCACACAAGCGATAAATAAAGTAAACGATTAGTTTGAATAACAAATAAGGGTTTTGACCTTATGGTGAGTTTACACTTATTGAGCCACGCAGGGCTAACAGAGAATAAAATAGCAGCGGAACAGAAATAACTTTAGCGTAGATCTCATCAATTCACCACAGGCAACCGATTGAGATCCAGACCTTAACGATCAGCAACCTTCGACGAACTCCTCGAAAGCAGGCGTAGACTCCTCCTCTTCTATAGGTTTGGGCGCAAGTTTTACAACAAGCGTGAGTACACAACCGTACTCGCAAATCATACCACAGAATGCAATTTATAGATGCAGGCTTATTCCAAAAGAAAGGCTTATGTGGTTCTTTTGCATAAAGACAACATTTGCAATTGAATACAATAATAGATTGAAAACATAATTCAAAACAAATAGACAATATAAATTTAACAGTTAATTTCACAAAGACACAAAGCTAAGCAGATTATTTCACATAGCCATATGACTTAGATCACATAGCTCCCATACCAAACATTTTATGAAAACTACCCCTCGTGTGAAATCCCCAAGCATGTCCATGACCGCGGACGCAGCTATTTGAATAGATTGATTTAACACTCTGCAGAGGTTGTACACTTTACCCACACGATACAACTAGTGTTGCAAGCACTAATAATAACAAAACGGTTCATAAACTTCATCTTAACATTGACACTCCCGATGTGCTTACAAACCGCTATGCCAACCCAAACAAAGCGCTTTGGCATAACACACACCGCTGGACAGGGACACGGCGAACCACCCCGTGATGTGACTACCTTGTAGTACACACCTCCACCCATAGCCTAACCTACCACCTGAGTAATCAATGCCAAGAATCCATAACTTACTAAGTTAGGCCCGTCCCATCAGGCATGTGATCGTACAATAAGGCTCAGTTCAATGGTGCACAAAGTTAAGTCCTTAATTGACCAAGGCAAGACTTCCATTTTCTAACTAGATCACAAAGATTATCATTCCCATTCACAAAGTCCACCATATAATGAAGTATCCACCACTTGCCTCAGTCTAAATCCTTTCCCACCTAGTTGGTTTTAGTGCAACACATGCTATTACGAAGTAATAACACATAGCACACAGTTTTACACAAAGTTCCATAGTCACTTAGTCACATTTAATATTTGTAACTCCAATGAGATGTGAGACTCGTAGCATGGCTAAGCAATTGTACTCGCATCTAACCAACCCACGTTGGTGCTACAATATTACCAACTAATAAACCAATCTAGGATGACAAGGGATTATGACATACAAGCCAAGGTGGTAATAACAAATTGGATAATAACTATGCCCAAAAGAATTTAAATACATAATTAAAGTAGAATGCAATACTTTGAAACAAAGTAATTTGAAAACTGGGTTCAAGATGATCAAAGTTATGACTTGCCTTGGAAATGGTCTAAGTACTGATCTTGAGGTGCTCCTTCTTCTCCAAAATTCCCCGATGTATCGAAGTCTACTCGCAAACAAGACAAATAAACAAAACAAATAAATAACAGAGGCAAAACAAACTCCAAAAATTAAATAAAATTATCAGATAAATAGAGCTCAAATTTAGATGAATTTTGGAACTTGAATGGGCTCAAACGGAGTTCGGATGCAAAAGTTATGGGCTCTGGAAGTTTAAATCTAAAAGAAACCCTAATTTTGGATTTACTAGAATTTCTGAATTATTTCTTAATAGAAAAATCGGATTATTGCGCAAGCACGACGTCAGCACAGAATTTCTGAGATAAAAGAAATAAAAAGAAAAGTTGGTGCAGGAGGCCATCGTGTGCAGGGCGGTCTTGCTGAATTTCAGCGGACCAACCCGCTGGTGTTCTCTAGCTCCGAAGACCCTATGGAAGCTGAAGATTGGCTTAGGAATATTAAGAAGATGTTGATTTCTCAATGCTCTGAAAGGGAGAAGATGCTATTTGCTAGTTATCAGTTGGATGGAGCAGCTAGTGCTTGGTGGGACAATTTCCATGCCATCCAGCTTGCCGGACATGTCCCGACTTGGGACAAGTTCAAGGAAGCCTTTCATGAAGCTCACATTCCGGAGGGAGTTGTGATGGTTAAGCAGCAAGAGTTCCTCGCTCTTAAGCAAGGGCGAAAGACTGTGACTGAATATCTTCATGAATTCAACTTCCTTGCTCGGTATGCACCAGATGATGTTTCGACTAACCTTCGTCGATGAAACCGATTCATGAATGGGTTGACTGAGGAGCTGCAGATGGCCCTGGCAATTCATGATTTTAGAAACTTTCAGCACGTTGTCAACAAAGCCATTATAGCTGAAAGCAAGAGCAAGGCTTTGGAGGAGTCACATAAGCGGCAGAGGACTGCACAGATTACAGCTAGTAGCAGTTCACCAAGACCCCTGTCGGTGTTTTAGAACCGGTCTTATGTAAAGATTGTTTGATTCGGGGGGTCTCCACAATTGATCACGCAGACGAAAGAGGCACGCGGATTTTTATACAGGTCCAGGCCTTCTCCAGTGAGAATAATAACCCTACTCCTATGTATCGTGTATTGGGTATCTGGATTACAATCAGCTGAGGGTCTTACTAATTGTCTTCCAAAAAGGCCTGTCCCTCCTATCTCGAAAAGACACCTATTTATACTGTGCAGTGGTGGCTGTTGTCGTTCCAGGCTAATTAGTCGCTCATTATTGTGTAATAATGAGAGTAATTACCGGAGTAGTAACCTCCCCATGCTGTCGAACGGTTATCAGTCAGAGATAGTGGAGCATTTTCTGTAGTTATATCAAACATAACTACGTATTTTGACTGCTTAGATCTTCACCATTAAATGGGCCTTCTGACGGGTGGACCCAGTTAGTCGTGAAGAATTCGTAGCAGACCTAGTCATAGCAGGACTTACGACTAGGGGGGTAGTCGTAGGAAGACTTACGACTAGGTACTGGTCGTAGAAAAACTGACGACCGGACGTAATCGTCGCAGGACTTACGATTACACTATAGTCGTAGAAACGCTTACGACTAGGGGGTAGTCGTAGAAGAACCTACGACTTCATGATTTGTTCTTTCCTTATGATATTAAGGGGTATGCCATGTGACATCATATTTCATTATTATGGAATAATAAAATGAGGATTATTTAGATCCTCATCATCTAGCCCCCTAGCTTCAAGTGAAAATAGCTTACTCGACCGAAGGGTCGTAGATGATCCTTTGACCACTAGTTGGTCGCGGGGAAAACGTTGAAGGAAAAACTCTCCAACACTCGTTTCTCTCGACCAGGAATATGCTTGATCGAGGTAATTTGTTAAGACCATTACGGTTGCACGATGTCGTAGAATATCTTACGACTTCGAAGCAGTCGTGGCATTGCGACCGGAAGCAAAAACTTTTCGATCGGCTTTTCATTTGACCCGGGGGTCAAGATGGTAATTTCACTTGAGGTGTGAAAAAGGTGTCTTGGAACTTTCAATCGGGCGGTAAAAGTCCGTCCGTCAAACAATTCGGCGGTGGAGACTGTTGGGATTCCACGGCGTTTTGTTCCAGTCGTGTGGCTATAAAACAGACCATAGAGGTAAAACTTAGGGTTCTTACCTTTTCTCGCAACGGTCTGTTGTTTTCTCGTCTCTTCCGCCGCCGGTGATTCCGTACACTTTCTTGGAGCTTTCCCAACCTCAAATCTTCCCGCTCTCGAGAGAAAATGGCCGGGGTTGTTTCTGAGTGGGCCAAGTCGGAGATGGATGACGCAAGGATGACCCCTCTGGTTGCCGCCGAGAAGATCCCCGAGGGACTTCTCGTAAGGTGGATTGCGGCGCACGAGCAGCATTGGCCGTCGGGAGAGGAGGGCCAAATTCCAATTTTCCAGGCGTACTATGAGTGTGGTCTCCGATTGTCTGCTCACCCTTTCCTCACACTCGTGCTCGAGCATTTTGGGGTGGAATTAGTGAACCTTGGTCCTAATTCCATCACGATGCTGAGCGTGTTCGTGTACCTGTGTGAGGTCTACCTGGGGATTTCGGCAGACCTCGAGCTTTTCCAGTATTACTACGGAATGGCTCGCTGCCGGATCGCCGGTAGTCGTGGTCCAAGCTCCACGACGGCAAGTCGAAGGAGTACATTCAGATGTTTACCCGGTCGTCATGGCCAGGGTGGAAGAAGAAGTGGTTCTATTGGGAGGTTACCAAGGAAGATTGCGGCTGCTGAGGTCGCTACGGCTGCCGAGGATGTCGAAGTCGCTACGACAACCGAAGCTGTCGTAGAGGCTGCAGAGGAGGAGACAGAGGACTCGAGAGGAATACCGGAGGTAGGTGGCAGCGATAGTGCTGACCGCCGTGCCGGTAAGAAGATTGCCGAAGACATTGCTTCCGGCCCTCTAGGTGGTGTTCCCGTCACAGAGTCAAAGGAAGAAGAGTATTTCAACTTTTGCTCTGATTTCTTTGGCCCTGACTCCATCGTAGGATCTTCTGCCTACCGTTCTCGCGACCGAGTTCCTCACCCCAGCAGCATTCCCAATTGTGGGGATGTCTTCGACAACGAGCGTCTCGAAGGGGTCTGGTGGAAACGAGTCGAGGAGATGGATGGGCTGAAGGATCCATCACGAATAGTTTCCATGTTTGCTTGGTCAAACATGAATGTAAGTATGCATCGACACTCACTTATGGTTTTATCTCTTTCTCTTATCTTGTTTCTCTCTTGTAGAGAGCCGTGGAGCAAGTCGCTACGATTTGCGAATACAATCGGCAACTTGTCAAAATTCGACAAGAGAAGGCAGTACTCTGCGAGCAAGCAGAGAGGTGGTGAGTAACTGATTTCCGTAATCGTTCTGATCACTTCTTCAGTATTCAAAGGGGGTTGTCGTAGAAAAACTTACGACTAGAGGGTAGTCGTAGAATAAATTACGACCACTCATTGGCCGTAGAAAAGCTTACGACCACTTGTTTAAGTGTGCTCATGTCTACCCTTTGCCCTTTCAGGTTCAAGAGTGACGAAAGGACCCTGGCTGATTCACTCGACTTTGAGAAAGCCGAGTCGAAAAAGCTAAAGGATAAAGCCACTGACCTCCTGAAGAAGCTTCAGGAGGCTAACTCTGCAACTTAACGGTTGCAGGAAAAAATAAAAAGTGTGTACTATTACGACTACTTCTGCTCTTGGTTTCCATCCCCCCTTTTTTTAACCTCTCATCCTTCAGGCCGAGGTGGGGGCTCTCCGGACCGAGGTCCAGGAGAAGTCCTCAGTTGTCTGTGAAGTCTCCCGTATTGCGAAGGAGAAAGATCGGGAAATCGAGAACATGGGTTCTCAACTAGCCGGTAAGTAGGACTTTTACCTGCTATTAATTTGTTTTATCTTCTCATAGAATTGTTTTATCTAATCAACTCTTACTCTTTCCAGATCGATTGATTGAAATAAAACAACTTCACGAGGCTTCGACTTATTCCCAAGAGGAGACAAAATCAATGAAGATCAATCTTCAAGATAATATCTCACTCCTGAACAATATACTCGATGGGCTTCGTGCCGGGAGGATTGCTCCTCGCGATGACACGATGGCTGCTCATACAAGTGCCATTGGGGAACAGGTCGGTACTCTGAACGAGTTGGTGTCTACTCTAAAGACCAATCAGAATGATTCGATAAGGGAAGCGGTCAAGGGAGCTGTGAGTTTTGTTTTAGCAAAACTCAAGGCCCGTGATCCTAGCCTTAATCCTCATTCTGTTGAAGCCGACTTCGACTGCACCAAATCTGAAGCAGAGAAGCTGATCGAAGAGATGCAGTCGGTTGGCGAGAAGGTCGCAGAGGAGATGCAAATAGAATCTCCTCCAACAGAGTAATCTTGTAATACAAACTTGTAAAGACAAGTCTTTTTGGTGGTGCTGCATAAATATATGATCCTTTCTTTTTTCCTGCAATTTATCTCGTGGAGTAGTTAGTAACTCGTAAGATAATGAAAAAGGAAGAAATAACCAGACCAGATATGAGTGATTCCTCCTTTATCCTTCATTTTCCCTGTGAATCATCTCGTAGAGTAGTTAGTAACTCGTAAGATGATAACTCGGAAAAAGTAAGACTAAGAAATGAAGTGTAACACCCCAGGACCCACATTACCCTGGAATGCTACTAAACCACTCTACAGCTAGCCAATAATTTCAAGATAATTAATTCGGCAACATCTCTAGACAAAAAGCATTAAGCGGAAGCATAAACATCTAAGGGAATAAAGATAACGGTAACAAGTTCAATAATTAAACAACCTCTAGCAGATTAATCAAAGAATGGTTCACAAGTCCATCCTTATTAAATAACATAATCCTCCACAAATAGTTAAGCATTTGGCTAGAATTTCATCGACTTTATTACAACATGAGTTGATGAACCATGTGCATTATTGTGGTGCCGCTCTACCCATCCCATGAATGCTCAACAATCACCGTAGGGGGAAAGAAAACAAGGGTGAGATAAAAATCTCAAAGAAGCAAACTGCTTACCCGGCTATTCGGACTACAAACAAACATACAACATCATTAAAGTATCCAAATATCCACACCCATAATGTGAATCCACATTCATTTACCACCAATTAAACTACAAAGATATTAAGCATCAATATCCAATCCCCATAATGATCACAATTATAGCCTCAACCATATTTACTACCAATGATAGTAAAATATTAACAATTGAATCTTGATCAATCTGCTCCATGTTAATCACCACTACCACTACCAATGACAATAAAGTATTAGCGTGTTTTACCTCATAACTTTACTATTTCTCGCATCCACAATCGCTATCCACAATTGCCACAAGAGAGAAGAATCTCATGCCACAACCACAACCTCTACCATACCACAAGGGGTGAACCCCATTCCACAACCACAACCACATTACTCATACCACAAGAGACTCTCATGAGTCAATTTCACATTGCAACCGTGAAGGCGCTTGTTTGCAAAAATAACTTCACCTCAATATCTTGCACAAGTATGCAAATGATCTTTCCACAATGTAATGCATATGTATGCTATGCTCCACTCGCACCTTTACCCAACAAGGTAAAGGTATGCATCGTCTTACTGCAATGCACGATGTTGTACCAGACGGTCGCGGCTATAAGCGGCGACATCCACAATGCAAATGTCATGATATGTCATGAATGATATGATAATCATAAACCACAAGAATTTAACCACGAAGGTCAACAACATACTCATCATGAATATTTTCTCATAATCCACATGTGTCTCATTAAGCACAATACCATCGTGTCATAAGACCATTACCACATAACCCACACTGATTCACCAAGATCAAAATCAATCGATATAGATGGAACTCTATCACATAGACCACCACATGATCATCATGAAAATAACCACAAGGAATTAACAACATGTCCACCTTGAGTTTATTTTCATATTCCGTGATTGGCTCATTAAGCGAATTACCACGATACTACCCAAACTCATCCAAACATAGCAATTGATTAATATCTTGCTACCACATTTTTACTTGGAAAACATGTAACCATGGCATATCATTTAACATTACGTCAATCATGCATAGTGCAACTAGTAAGAAAACGGGTTAAACCGTAGCACAACCGCTACATTTACTTGCCTTCCACGATGCGTACGCGTTAGCGGCAAAGCTGATACTCCTAAACCTGAGGCTTCACCTCCTAAACATGTAAAATAATTTCAATTAAGACATAATATACTCAGCGCTACTAATCGGCATTCTACAACGCTTACTTGACGACTCAAAACGAGTTTACAAAGCTGAAACCGAAAACAACGCTTCCTGCCATATACTGATTCTGGACAGCAGCACGGTAAATGACATAACTCATGAACTGGAAGTCAAAATGAGGTAAACCCAATTTCTGTAGATTCTTAACTGAATAATCTACAATACTCTAGTTGACACGATAAACCAATTCGGCCATAATATTAGGCTAACCATTGTCTGAACTTTCAGTACAGAAACTGCCTACACAATCGAACAACAAAACTAAAATGACCATAACTTTTAATAGGTAACTCCAAATTGATCGTTCTTTATCAATCTGAAAAGGTTATCGAATTACCTACAATAACCTAGTTGGGTGAACTTTCAGATTCTACCAAATTCCCTTTCATATTTTAAGAAATAACCAGACAGATTATTCTCGTCAGATTTCTGGCAGCAGATAATAAAATGATCATAACTTTTGACTCAGACCTCGGAATCGAGTGATCTTCACGGCCACCGAAAGCTAAGAACATTATCTAAATAACTCTAGGAGATCAAAATCCTAATTCTGCCTCTAAACACACGAAACAAGCCGCGCAAGAAACTGGACAGAATTGAATTTGTAGCGGCAGCAATTCAATCCAATCAAACCAATCGAATTCGCATCTAATACAACTTAGACAGCAAAGAACGCCTCGTTACCCTTGTAGAACCTTGGGGAAACGCTGGTTGAATCCATGAAGAAGATCCCCTTCTTCTCCTCCTTTCTCTCCTTCTTCTTCCTCCCAAGACCAGTAGCAAGGAGCAGCAAAGGGGCGACATGGAAGGCGTGGCAGCAAAGGGAGGAGGGTTGCTAGAGCGGCAGTGCACCGTAGCTGCGTGCTCAGAAAAAGACCTAGGGTTTGGTTGGCCCTTCTTAAACCAACTTCCCACTTGGGCCAAACAACGTGGGCAATAAAGCCCAAGATTAAATCTCCTCTAAAAACTGATTTCTCTGTTTAATTCTGTTAAATACCTTTCTCATTTCAATTAATTCTCTAATGTTAAACAGATATTACAAAATCAACGATGGATACTTTCTGTTAAGAGAAATCCTCTCTAAACTATATTGCACTTGAAAATTCAATAAATTTCTCTTCCTCGAATAATAATTCTCTACCGATTAATTTTTATTAATCCGATTCTTCACTTCTCACACTTCCGGAGTATTACATGAAGTCATGTTTATAACTTTATCCTAGCCCCCTGACTACTTACTTAGTTTATGAGGAATAAACTAAGAAAGTAGTAAAGAAAGAGTTTCTAAAAACAGAGAGGTTTGTTCGACTTATAGTTGTCAAATATCGACTTTTTTTGCACTAGTCGAAAGAGTGAAAACAGATCGACGCTAGGAAGTTTTCTCTAGTGGGCAGGACCACGTGCAGAAAAAAAAGGCTTTGACTAGGTGATGTTATCATCCCCGATCAGATTAATTAAGTCAATAACAACAACTCGAGCGAAACAAACGTCTAGAGGACCTTAAGAATTCATTCGACTATTTTCGTTTGTACCGACGGTTGTCCCGCGAGAAAAGTAGGAAACGGGCGACTCTAGGAAGTTCCTTCTAGTGGCGTGACCATGTGCGTAAAGAAGAAGCTTCGACTAGGTGTGTTTCTTCCTCCGGCCAGTAAAAAACAATCAAGTTAATTGAAAAGTAGTCGAACGCATCCCAGAAAGTGCACTCTTCTTAGTTTATTTTTCAAAATAAACAAGTTAAGGTGACATGAATTTGCTTAACAACTTTCGACCATGTTTGTGAGCCCAATAAGCGTTGTACTGGTTATTGTAGTAAACAACAAAGCGACATTAGGAAGCTCCTTCCAGCAGGCAGGACCACATGCAGAGAGGAGAGACTTCGACTAAATGTGTTGTCCGTTTGTTTGACTAGTTGACAGTAGGAATGAGCATAAAAGATGGTCGAAAATAAGAGCGAAATTCAAAAGATAGACAAAAAGATAGCAAGAACCTAATACTTTATTGTCGTAGAAGCTTGCTAAACATAAAATTTGCGTAACTGATCAATGTTCCAAGAGTTTGAGAGAACGCGACCGTCCTCCATTGCAAGTCGTACCGATCCTGGACGCGTTACTTCGACCACAGTGTAAGGACATTCCCACTTGGGGGAAAGTTTGTTCCGATTAGACTGGGATTGGATAAGCCTCAATACCAAGTCACCTTCAGCAAGGCTGCGAGGTTGGATCTTACGATTGTAGTATCTGCGTAGGGCTTGTTGGTAGACTGCGGAACGGAGTAAAGCTTGGTCTCTCTTTTCCTCGAGCAGGTTAATGTCGTCCGCTCGAAGTTGTTCTTGAATTGAGTCGTTAAACTTATCGACCCGTGCTGACCTGATCTTTAGTTCTGGCGGAAGCATAGCTTCGGCACCAAAACTAGAAAGAAAGGTGTTTCTCCTGTAGCTCGGCTAGTTGTCGTACGAATTGCCCATAATACTGAAGGAGTTCTTGTATCCAAGCCCCCGAGCGCTTGACAAGCTGATCGAAGACTCTGGTTTTGATTCCCTTCATTATCTGGCCGTTCGCTCTCTCGACTGCCCCGTTGCTTTGGGGGTGGGCGGTAGAAGCGTAACACAAACGAGTTCCTAACTCGTCGCAAAATTTTGCACTTGTAAACTGTTTGCCGTTATCTGTGATAATTCGACTTGGCACTCCAAACCGAGTGATCAAGCATCTCATCATGAACCTTTTTGCTGCTTCCGTTGTTATCCCAGTCACAGGCTCAGCTTCTATCCATTTTGTGAACGTATCGATGGCCACAAAAAGGAACTCAAAACCTCCTGGAGCTCTGGGTAACGGTCCTAGGATATCAAGACCCCAAGTTGCAAAAGGCCAGGACAGAGGAGTTGTTTGCAATGTCTGAGCCAGTTGGTGTATTTGCCGGCTATGAAACTGGCACTGTACACACTTTTTAACTAGCTCCCTGGCATCGTAGAGGTCTGTTGGCCAATAAAAACCATGTCGAAAGGATTTACCAACCAGTGTTCTGTAGGAAGCATGGGTTCCACAGATACCTCCGTGTATGTCGTGAAGGAGTTTTAATCCTTCACTCTGTGGAACACATCGCATGAGCACCCCTTGGGTTCCTCGTTTATAGAGGACCCCTTCGACCAAAGTATATATTTTGGCCTTTCGGGATAATTGATCTGCTTCTGGATCGTCATCGGGTAGAGAACCCGTCTGAAGGTACTCGTAGATGGGCGCCATTCATGTATCTTCGTACTCTAGAGAGGCTGTTTCAATAGGGGGCGTCTCTAGTTCCTCGACTATAGACGGCCTTTGAAGCTGTTCCAAAACACCCTTTCTGCACTGTGGATCGGGAGGAAGCGAGCGAGCGGTTGGTCTCATGAGGAAATTATCCTTTCGGGGGATAAATTGTACCTCAAAGCCCAAAAAGTGCTTTTCTAGCTTGCGAACTTCCGATAGGTACCAGGACATGGTCGGATTAGAGCACTGGTACTCCTTTCCGACTTGATTCATGACTAGTTGAGAGTCTCCTCTTACGAGTAGTCGTCGAATCGAGAGTGCTTTCGCGGCTCGTATACCAGCTAGCAAACCTTCGTACTCTGCCACATTATTAGTGGCCTGAAAGTTTAATTGTATGGCATACTTTAAGGTTTCTCCAGTAGGAGATTCCAGGACCACCCCAGCCCCCGAGCTACTTATCGTAAGTGACCCGTCAAAGTACATCGTCCACTGGTCGTGGGAATCGTACTGGGGATACTGAACAGGTTCAGGATTTGTCCATTTGGTGACAAAGTCTGTCAAGATCTGGGATTTAATGGCCGTTCGGGACACGAAATGGATGTCGAACGCCCCAAGTTCGTCTGACCACTTTGCCATGCGTCCCGTTGTTTCCCTATTCTAGAGGATCGCTCCTAAGGGAAACTCAGACGACACAGCTAGTTTGTGCGCCTGAAAGTAATGCTGCAGTTTCCTCGAAGACATGAGGAGGGCATATAGAAGTTTTTGAACCCGAGGTAACGCTCCTTAGGTCCGTAAAACCTCATCGACGTAGTAGACCGGTCGTTGAATGTTCTCACGTTCTCGACCAAAGATCGCGCTCTTGCTGTGGCGTGGCAGCTAGGTAAATTAAGAGTGTCTCTCCTAGCTTCGGGGAAACTAGAACAGGAGCACTCGTAAGATACCTCTTGACTTCCTCGAAGGCTAGGTTAGCCTTTTCTGACCACTCGAAACCTTCGTGTTTCCTTAGAAGTTTGAAGAAATGCAGTCATTTTTCCCCCAGTCATGCTATGAAACGACTTAACGCCGCCATGCATCCTGTGAGTTTCTGGACTTCTTTCTTCGTGGTCGGCGGGCGCATCTGAGTGATGGCTTTTATCTTTTCGGGATTTGCCTCGATTCCTCGTGCAGAGACCAGGAATCCAAGTAATTTTCCTGAAGAGACCCCGAACACACACTTCTTGGGATTAAGTTTCAAGTGGTGTTTTCTGAGGTTGTCGAAAGTCTCCTGCAAGTCGGTGATATGGTTGAGTCGTTTGGTGCTTTTTACGACTAGATCATCAACGTAGGCTTCTAAGTTTCGGCCTGATTGAGGAGCGAAAGTCGTTTGCATCAAACGCTGAAAAGAAGCTCCAGCATTTTTTAAGACGAATGGCATTTTGACATAGCAAAATATCCCAAATGGCGTAATAAATGCGGTCTTCTCCTCATCTTCTCGACACATACTAATCTGGTGGTAACTAGAGTATGCATCCAGAAAACTCAACATCTCACATCCTGCGGTAGAGTCAACCAGCTGATCGATACGAGGTAAAGGGAAATCATCTTTTGGACAAGCTTTATTAAGATCAGTAAAGTCTACGCACATACGCCATTTGCCATTAGACTTTCTAACCATTACAGGGTTGGCCAACCACTCTGGGTGGTTGACTTCTCTTATGAAGCCTGCCTTAAGCAACTTGTCTAATTCTGACCTAATAGCATCTCGCCGATCAGGGGCAAATCTTCGTAACTTTTGTTTTACGGGTAATTTATCAGGCCATAAAGCTAGCCTGTGCTCGATCACTTCCCTGGGGACTCTGGGCATGTCGGATGCTTGCCACGCGAAGACATCAGCATTTGCCTGGAGATAAGTGATGAGGGCGTCTTCCTATTTGGGGTCGGAAGAATCCCTAATGCGAACGGTCTTCGAGGGCTCCCCTGCGTCCAGAGGACCTGTTTTACCTGGTCGTTCGGCTTAGGTGCAGCTTTAGGCTTCGACTTGCTAGTCGAAGGCTGACTTTCATCCCGAGTTGGTAGTTGTCCAACCATCTCGAGGGAGCGACGGTCGTAGGAGTGCGCCATCTTCTTGTCACAGTATATCGTGATCACTCCTTTGGGACCTGGCATCTTAAGACATTGATACCCATAATGAGTAGCTATTAAGAATTTTGCCAAAGTAGGTCGTCCGAGTATGGCATTATACGCCGTATCGAAGTCGACCACATCAAAGGAGACCTTCTCTGTCCTGAAATTGCTTGGTTATCCAAATGTTAAAGGAAGAGAAACTTGGCCGATTGGTTTGGCCGAAGACCCCGGTACGATTCCATGAAATGAATATCGTACCGGCCTTACCTTTGTTCTGGGTACCTGCATCTCGTCCATGGTACTCGTAAACAGAATGTTTAGCGAGCTTCCACCATCAACTAAAACTCGATTGACTCGACAATTGTTGATGGTGGGTTCGACCACTATCGAAAATCGACCTGGTCTAGTCGAAGGAATCGGGCAGTCACCTTTCTCAAAAGTAATGGTGACTTCCGACCACTTCGGTAATTTATTGACAAGAGGGGAGTCGACTGTGTTTACCTCACGTTCAACAGCTTTCAGCTGTCTTCGCGATTCGTATGCCGAAGATCCCTCATAGATGTGATCAATGGTGTGTTCTGGATCCTGGAATGGCATCTCCTCATCATCCGACTCCTTCTATCCACTGGTTTGACCTACCTGTTCAAGAGTAGGAAGTGACCCCTTGCCAGAGTAATAGTCTTCGAGTTTCCGTAGGAAAACTCGGCAGTTACGAAGATCATGCCCTTCTTTTTTATGAAAAGGACACCACCTGGGTTTGTCGTTTCTCCGATCTTGGCGTTTACCTTTACCTTGATCGGGATTTTGCTTAGAGTTGTGTGGCTCCTTGTCGCTTACAGCTAGGACCTCCTTAGAACCGGAATTCGGAGACTTGTGTCTTTTTGCCTTCCTGGGGGATGTCGTCTTTGCGATCGATAGTATTATTCCATTCGACTGCTTCAGCAGCAGTCGCATACCTATCGGCCATCTCAAAAAGTTCGGCGATGGTGGCAGCTGGATGTAAAGCGATGTCCTCTGTTATCCTTCTGCTACGGACTCCCTGCTTAAAAGCCCTGATCACGGATGAGTCAGAAACTTCCGGAATAGAATTTCGAACCTCACTGAAGCACCTGATGAATTGGCGTAGCATTTCATGGTCATTCTGCCTTATCCGGTGCAGGTCATCCTCCTTTCCTGGGCGGTTGTAAGTGCCTTGGAAATTTGCCAGCAAAAGATCGCAGAGGTGTTGCCATGAGTAGATCTATTCGAATGGCTGGTTTAAAAGCCATGATCGTGCCGATCCTTCGAGCACAGTCGGAAGGTAATTCGCCATGACATGCTCTCCTCCTCCTGCAGCTCGGATAGCTGTAGTGTAGATTTGGAGGAACTCGATGGGATTTTGAGTTCCATCAAATTTTTCCATATTCGCTGGTCGGAACCGAGGCGGCCAGCGAATAGCTCGAAGGTCGGGTGAGAACGCCCGACACCCCGAGATAACCTCTTGCCTCCTTCTTTGCAGAAAACAAGGGTTAATGTCACCGGGTGATCGAACTCGTCGATACCAAGCCATAGGAGGGCTAGACCTACGATAGGTCTCAGCTTTACGAGGGAAATACTCCTCGTACCCCACTTGCCGCCATGCGTCTTGTCGCCAAAGTGGTGAAAGATCACCTCTCCTGTGGGCTTGTGGTGTCTTCCTCAGGTCGGGAGAACGACGTGAGTGAAAGTCGTGCCGCCTTCTATGCGACGAGTTATCTGAACGGCTGGCAGAAGAAGGAGTCGTACCATTACGACTTCCTGGTTGTGGTCGATGAAGACGCTCGAGTTTGGTCATCGTGTCGCGAAGCCTTTGTGTGATCTCTTCTGCAAAAAAGATCATAACCTGGTGCTCGAGCGAGTTCTTGAGTCGGGTTTTCCAGCAAGTCGTTGACGTGCTGGAGTTCTTGAGCTTCCTCCGACTGGAAGTAAGCGCGCTTGGGAAGGTTTTTCTGAGCCGCTATTTTCTTCTGTCGAGTTGTCTCAGAATGGTCTATTTCAGACCCCTAAGTGTTCTTTAATGGAGTACGAGAATGTTGAGGATGTTTCGTACGTTCATTAAAGTGTTCGTCTCGTTCGCCAGCGGTGGTGTCCTTGCCATTGCGACGAGGTGATGTAGAGTATGCCCGTCGGGAAGCATCGCCAATCCTTCTTCTAGGAGAACGATCCTTATCAGAGGGAAGGACGAAGACCTCCCGTGGATGGCCTCCACTTGCGCTCGAGACCTCCTCGCTTGAGGAGTATTCGAGCGATACCATCTGGCGACTTGGTGTAAACCCCTCCAGGTAGGGGAACTCCGGGTTATAACCGTTTCCGTCTGCAAGTGGGTCCTGCGTCGGGACGGTTGGATTTGGATGAACAACGTGTTCGATCCTCTTCCCTGCGTAAATACTCGGAGAGAGAGGAACATCAGGTGTCGATGGAGTTCCGGAATGATGGCCTCCAGAACCTGTCTTGCTAAGTAGTACTGCCTTGGGGGGACTCGAACACTTGGAGGAAAAACTCTCGTCGTTTTGCGAGTGTGCCCCGAGACAGTCCTATTGTCGGTCATGTTGACCCTTGTCCCCCGAGGAAGTTGGTCCCTCGACGGGGCGTACTATCGTGGGGGATAAGGATCCCTCCTCGACTCCGGTAGTGATGCAATCTCTGAGATCAGATAGAAGATCTCTAGAGGTGGCAACACCGTCAGAAGATTTGATACTCGGTTCGTAGTCGAAACCGGCATCCATGTCGACGTCTGCGTAATCAGCCAAGTCGAACCAATTCTCCTCGTCTCATTCTCCTGCCATGGTAGCATAAAAGAGAAAAGAAAGAACTGTTGACAAGGATTTACCGGAAGATCCCCACGGTCGGCGCCAACTGTCGGTGTTTTAGAACCGATCTTACGTAAAGATTGTTTGATTCGGGGGGTCTCCACAATTGATCACGCAGACGAAAGAGACACGGGGATTTTTATACAGGTTCGGGCCTTCTCCAGTGAGAATAATAACCCTACTCCTGTGTATATTGTATTGGGTATCTGGATTACAATCAGCTGAGGGTCTTACTAATTGTCTTCCAAAAAGGTCTCTCGCTCCTATCTCTAAAAGACACCTATTTATACTATGCAGTGGTGGCTGTTGTCGTTCCAGGCTAATTAGTCGCTCATTATTGTGTAATAATGAGAGTAATTACTAGAGTAGTAACCTCCCCATGCTATCGAACGGTTATCAGTCAGAGATAGTGGAGCATTTTCTGTAGTTATATCAAACATAACTACGTATTTTGACTGCTTCATGATTTGTTCTTTCCTTATGATATTAAGGGGTATGCCATGTGACGTCATATTTCATTATTATGGAATAATAAAATGAGGATTATTTAGATCCTCGTCAACCCCATATGTGGCAGCCTCAACCTCCTCGAGCTCCAGCTCTAGCTCCACCGAGGCCGCCAGTATTTGTACCGTCCACCTCCACTTACTAGGCAGCCGAGGCCTAGTGGAAATCAGCCTCAGCTTGTCAACAATGCTAAACCTGGTGTTATCTGTTTTCACTGTAATCGACCTGGACAGTATGCCAATAATTGTTTGGCGAAGCAATAGGGTCTGCCTCCTATTCGGCCTTATGAAGCACCTGTACGACCAGCACCACCTCAGAGGCCGCCTATCAAGGCTAATCCAACTTTGACTCGCGGTCATGTTGTAAGACCCAGGAGTAACTCTCCCAAATCCTCTGTGCATTTCTGAACTAGTCCCATGATTAGCAGCTAGTTCACACAGTAAACAAATATGATAACAAATTCATATCATAACATTATTAATAATCAACAGAGTATATTACAAAATAGGCTTACAAGCCAACAATAAAGAACACAGCGGAATACGAAGAAGTAGTAGAGTCCAGCAATCTGCCACAGACAATCGACTGGGGTAGCAGCCTAGTCGTCACGATCCATACCTATAGCGAAGTCCTTCTCCTCTGAAATTTGTTTGCATAAAGCAAGTATGAGCACAACTACCGTGCTCGTAAGTTACACCCGTCAAATAATGGAATGACATGCATATATGGATGTAACAAAAGATGGCTTATTGGTTGAATTTGCATAAAGCAGCATTTTTCTTTAAATACTTGTACTAAGTTCCAAAGCAGATACTTTATAACTACAAATGGCTTTGCTAGCATGTCCATGACCGTGGACACGGCTATTTGAATAGTTTTACACTCTGCAGAGGTTGTATAGCTTTACCCACATAACACGAATTCTCTAGTTTGTCTGGCACATATCTATGCCACCGCACACTACCTTGGGTAAGCGGTCTAGAGCACGTGACAAGGCTTTTACAAAGCGCCATTCCACCGTAGTGTCGGAACCCAAAATTACGATTCTGGAACCCTCTGTGTATAATGCACTAGTCCAGGATCACGCTAGTGCACACAGTGTCAACATAGGTGAATATCAATCCACACAAACGATAAATAAAGTAAACGATTAGTTTGAATAACAAATAAGGGTTTTGACCTTATGGTCGAGTTTACACTTATTAAGCCACGCAGGGTTAACAGGAAATAAAATAGCAACGAAACAGAAATAAATTCAGTGTAGATCCCATCAATTCACCACAGGCAACCAATTGGGATCTAGACCTTAACGATCAGCAACCTTCGACGAACTCCTCCTCGAAAGCAGGTGTGAGGACCCCAGTTTATTTGGCTTGTAATGCTTAACCAACCACCTGGTCCTAGCATCACAAATCAAATAAACTGATCCTCGAGATATGTATACTTCCCAGAAAGCAGTATACACACCTCGGTACAAAATTAGACATCAACTCCATTCCAAACATAGAGTCCAAACACTACACTACTAAACGGAAGATAAACAAATAGTAGAGTTATTACAGACAAGAGCCGACAGGCCAAGATACAAAAATAAACAGGAACGACAGCGGAAGCAAAAGTGCCATAAGATGGCTATAAACAAAGCCAATTAGCGTGCCTCCAACCCACAAGGCATCTGACCGGACCACCAAGTCTAGTCGTCCACGAAACGGCAACACAGCTCACAGAAGTGAGGCCCTTGGGGCTCACCTTCTTCCTCTGCAACAAAAACATTAAGCAAAGCACCTGAGTACAAAGATTGTCTTTGTACCCGCAAGACTGACGTGTGAACTAGCGGACCTATTCATATGCTACATGCAGGCTTGTTTAGTGGAGGCCATATGTTTCATTTGCATAAAGCCAACTTTCATTTGCAATAATATAATACAGTTTGAAGGCAAGTTTGCAATTCATTTTTAAGGTTGAAATACAGGAAGGATAATAATACAAAAGAATAGAGATAAACATCCTAGAAGTGACTATCCCAATAGTCACCACAACAATAGCACGAATCCCAGATTCGTACCACCCATCAAATTTTAATTTAAATGTTGTAGTCTAGTTCTTGGGGCGTATCAGAGTGTCCATAACCTAGGGCGAGGCTATTCGAATAGTTTTAACCTGCAGGTGTACCAATGTACCCACACTTGGATCGCCTTTAAGCCAAAGCACACTTAGAAGGTATCTTTGCACAACTAAGTCCTACGAGACTTTTTCCAATATTGTGTATTAACTACGAGCAGCTCGTATGGATAGAAACCCATACGCTTACATGGTAAAGCCGAAAAGACAACTACCCACTCAGATAAAGCTTTTGGACAACTACCATGCTCCCACCTCCATCCCTCCCGCGACCTCCTGCGACCGAGCCAATACACGCCAAAGTACTAGGTCAAGAGAGGTCCCATATACTCTAGTGTGGTTAGCACGCAAATGCTCAAGACTGGTAGCGCAAGTAACTCGGTCCTTAAGCGGCTCGGGCACCTTTCGGTCACACACCAACAGATCACACCGTCTTACCATTGTGCCCAAGTCTAAATCATTTTTGTTTTCATTTTTAATTTTGCAATTAAACATAGCGAAATGTTGAAACATAAAGTTATAGTAAATTTTGTGTGATCAAGGTTACCGACTAAAGTCGATAACCGCCCGCTTCTACCGATAGCTAAGCATGTCTAAGCAAGTTGACCGGATCTACTAAGTGATAAGAGATCATCCAATACCTCTAATCACAAACAAATAACCTAGACTTCGGTAGTAGAGGTCAATATTTTGTCTACAGGATATGCAACTACGGATTTAACTAATCAATTTAACACAAATTAAGCGATGCATACATACAAATTGAAACAAAATATTAGACTTTAAAATACTGGGATTATCATGATCAAACCGCTTGCACGGCCGCTGTTGCTCGTAATGCTCAACACATTGCGCAGGATCGCTCTCGGGGTTGCCGCAAATATCGAAGCCTAACGATAGAACAAATAACGGCGAATAAGAACGAATAACACCGCAAAATTCAATAATCAAACACAAACACCAATTGGTACACAGAGGCTAGACCATCACAAAAGAATGACAAATAAGCACTCAGAGACCCACTCACTTATTCGTCAAAGTTAACCACAAAATTAATCCTCTTATATGATTTAAACTTTGGATAGACTTTGATGGTGATTGTGTGCACATCTATTATTCAATCATCAAGTTAATATATCAAAAGCAGCTAGTTTCTCTAACTCAACCATTATTAGCTAATACTACGTAACCTACAAAGCTATTGACAACACTAACCACCAAGTATCCAACTATGAGATGCTAAACAAAAAAAATCTTCTACCTAAGATAGGATGCTAAGGATGCTCAGCTATTGGACCCTAAGCACCACACCAAGATTTTGCATGGCTAACAAGTTTCAACATGCGGCTACTACACCAAATCTTATAGCACTAACAACTCAAAAGTACAGAGACAATAACATGATCACTTAACTATCCCTTATGATCAAACATGACAACAAGAGCTTAGAAACTTAAAGATACTAACTAAGCGATTTCAAAGCAACCACCACAACAAAGAGAGACATCAAGTTTACAAAACCTAATAGCAAGCATGATACCAATTTTCGTTTCGACAAATGAAAAACGACAACATAGAAACATACAGAGAACTAGAACTATAATACTTTCAAACCTCCAATACCAATTTTGATCACGCACGAGAGTGAACTAAAGAACAATCATAAGCATGATTAGCAGCTAACTACAATGCCTCAGGGAGGTGGGGCCTAATGACAGTGAAACAGAGATAAGCACAGCCGAAGAACAGAGAGGATCGGGCTGCTCTGGACCTGAAACTGCCGCCGGCGAAGGAGTGGCGGCGCGGGCTGTGCGACGGCCAAAATGGGTCGCCCAGAGGTTGCTGAAGCTAAGGGTGGTCGCGGGGCAGCTGGAGATGCACAGAGGTGGCGCGGCGACGGAACACGGCGGCGGCGTTGGGGTGACAAGGTGCGGCACCACGAGAGGTAGACAATGAAAATTAGCGTGCGCATGGGCATCGATGAGTTACCAGAACTCACCGTGTGCTGGCGACGACGGAGAGGCACCGGAGTGGCTCGGCGACGAGCCCAGCGGCGGCGCAAGGCGATCAACGGTGACGGGAGCCAGGGTGAGCGAGAGGGCGAGTGAGAGAGTGGAGAAGAAAGGTGGAGTCGGTGGCGCTCACCGAGCAAGGAATCGAGTTGGAGCTCAGCGGAGAAGATACGGCGGCGGAAAAGGCGGTTTCGGCCGGACTCGGAGAAGAAAGCCCACGCGCAGCCTGACAAACGATGAAATCCGAAATTCCTTGAGGGGTTTACTTCCCGAGGATGTGGAACACGCCGTGACGCGATCGGCCGTGCTCGAGATCACCGGAGCAAGCGAGAACGCCGGGCGTCGCGGCGATGCTCACGGCTCCCGGAGCTCTCGGGAGAAGAAAGGCAATGGAGACGAAAACGAGGTAGGGAAAACCTCGTGGGCTTTTGTAGGAGCAAAGGAGGCAGCGAGGTGAGACGGTGGCGGTGAAAAGACCGGTGAGGCGAGGTGGCGGCGTGCATGCAGCGGCGAGCCGGCGAGCCTTGGCGAGCGGCGGTGAGTCGGGCGGCGAAGTGGCGTGGCGGGATGACCGGCGAGGATGGCCCACAAGTCGTGAAGAAACGAGCGGCGCGAGCCGAGTTGCGCGGCGCAAACCGGTGGTTCGACTCGATCGGAAAGATGCCGACCGTTCGATCGCTAATGGGCGGTGAGATCGGTGTATGCATTGGACAGGTCGGTTGCGCCGCGGCGTGGATCGTTCGATCTTCATCGGACGGTCACGATTGATTGGACTCGGGCGGTGCGATTAGTTGACGCGACCGAGTCCATTAGTGCGGTCGGACTCGAGCCCAAGTGTGGTTCGGGCCCGACAAGCGATGTTTTCGAATTCGATTTAAAAGACAGAGAGGTTTTGGGAAATTTTAGAGATAGCTCCAGGGCTCCAAAAATTTCAGAAATTTTTATGGAAGCTAACTGGAACAGAGGACCACCTTGTGAAATTTTTCCAGGAGTTTTCATGCACCAGATTTCTCCCAATAAAATTCACAAGCTGCTGCCTAAGGGTTTGACCAGATTTCTAAACTGGTTTGACTTGGGCATTTGAAATAGCAACTAAAATCTAAAAATTGTGAAATAATTCAGGGAGGTAGATAGGATGATCAAGATGATAGGAAAAATAATTTCAGAGGATGATCATAAGTTTGAAGGCTAAGAATGTGCTGACAACAATTTCCATTCACAAGAATTTAATTCTAAAAAAAATGGAAATTGCTAGGGAAAAATGTAGAGACTTTCAAATGATTTGAAGAGACAACAAAAGTTTTTATTTCTCCTCAAAATTTTACATTTGAAATACAAACCCTAAGTTAGGGCTGTTACAAATCTCCCCCCCTTACAGGAATCTCGCCCCGAGATTCTGATCACTGGGAGAAAAGGACGGGTAATCTGCTCGGAGACGATCTTCCTGCTCCCAAGTGGCTTCATCCTCGGAGTGGTTTGACCACCGAACTTTGAGAACTTGATCACACGGTTCCTCGCTCTGCGTTCAGCTTCATCGAGGATCGAACGGACGCCACGATAAGACAGATCTTCCGCACATCGATATTTTCCAATGGCGTTTCTCAACCGGAATACGGAGGCACTTCTTCAATTGTGACACATGGAAAACATCATGCACCCCTTCAAGTGTAGCGGCAACTCCAACTTGTATGCAACAGCTCCCACTTTCTTGATGATGCGATATGGCCCGACATATCGAGGAGCCGCTTGCCCTTGACATCAAACGACGATGTCCTTCGAGAGGAGACTTTGAGATACACAAAGTCATTGGGCCGAAACTCAACTCACGGCGACGACGACCGCATAGCTCTTACGCTGATCGAGCCACACGCAAGTGCTCACGAATCAAGCGCACTTGACTTTCACCTCATTGATGGAATTGGACCAAAGAACCGCCACCGCCACCGGTTCAACGGTGTTCGCAGCCGTCCATACAAAGCCTCAAATGGTGCCATACCGAGACTAGCTTTGAAGCCGTTGTTGTAGGAGAACTTCGCAAGCGGTAGGCACTTCTCCCAATTCTTTCCATAGGAAAGAACACAAGCACGAGCATATCTTCAAGCACTGATTGACGCGCTCCGTCGACCATCGATCGAGGATGATAGGTCGAAATAACGAAAGACGGTACCCATGGCCTCCTGCATCAAGCCAAAATCGGGAAGTGAAAAGAGAACCACGATCGACACTATCGTTCGTGGCACACCATGCGATCACAATGCGGATATGTAAAGATCCGCTAGCCGATTCACATCAATCTTCGATCGCCTTTGGAAGGAAATGGGCCACCTTCACAATCGATCAATGATAACCCATAATGCATCCTTCCCGCAGAGTGCAGGCGCACCGGTGATAAAATCCATGCCTACGTAATCCCACTTCCATTCGGTATAGGCAAGGGTCAAGAAGACCACGGGCGTTGATGCTCGGCCTTGACGCGACAACATATGTCACATCGGCCACGAACACGCAATCTCGCTTCATGCGAGTCCACCGTAATCTCGACGCAGATCTTGGTACATTTTGGTGGCCCCGGATGGATGGACAAAGGCGAATCATGGGCCTCTGAAGAATCAAATCCGCAACTCGGGACCTTTGGGACCACAAGCCACCGCCCAAACCATACGACACCGTGCTCATCTTACGTGAAACACTTGGCCGATCCATTCTCGACGTTCGCTTGATTTTACCTACACCAACATCGATTCTTTGTCGACTTGATTTGATCCACCAAGGTTGGTTGCACAACCAAGGCGACAAGGAGCCATGCTCAACCAAACCCAAGTTGAGACGCGAAATTTCGCAAGAAGTGCGGTTCTTGCTCTTGGATCATCAAAGTATTGCAATACACCTTTCGGCTAAGTGCATCGGCAGAACCACATTGGCCTTGCGGTGATATCGAATACCCATGTCATAATCTTTGATCAATTCCAACCATCTCCTTTGCACGAGGTTCGATCTGGTGGGTGAACAGTATTTCAAGCTCTTGTGATCATAATACACCTCACGATTCTACGATCGATAATGCCGCCAAATCTTGAGTGCATGAACCACAAAGCAAAGCTCTAGATCATGGGTGGGATAGTTGAGCTCATGAGGTCTCAAGCGCTCGGATGCATAGCAACCGCTTGCCTTCCGCATAAGAACACATCCAAGTCCCCGACGAGAGGCATCGCAATAAATATCGAAGCTCTTGTGGACATCGGAAGAGTAAGGACCGGGCTGAAGTCAATCGCCGTTTGAGCTCCCGAAAGCTCTCATCACAAGCGAGAGACCACGCAAACTTCTTGTCCTTCTTGAGCAATTCAACATCGGACTGCGATCTTAGAGAAGTTCTCGATAAAGCGGCGGTAGTAGCTTGCCAAACCAAGAAAACTCCGCACATCGTTGATCGACTTGGTGACCCAAGATAGAACATCGCGACTTTGTTTGGGATCCACAAATACGCCTCGGTGAAAGAACATGGCCCAAGAATGCCACTTCCTTCAACCGTAACTCGCATTTGCCGAACTTTGCATATAATCGTGTTCCCGCAATTTGCCCAAAACAATCCTCGATGCTCAAAGATGCTCGCTTGATCTTGGAATAGATAAGAATATCATCAATAAAGACCACCACAAATTTATCCAAATACTCCATGAATACCGAATTCATAAGGTTCATGAACAAGGTTTGGAGCATTGGTTAAGCCAATGGACATGACGGTGTACTCGCATGCCCCATAACGAGTAGTGAAAGCCGTCTTGAATATCCTCGATCCGATCCTCGACTGATGATACCCCATTCTCAAATCAATCTTTGAGAACACACGGCTCGATCCAAGCGATCAAACAGATCATCAATGCGGGGCAGAGGATATTTGTTCTTCACCGTCACCTCATTGAGAGGACGGTAATCCACGCACATGCGCAAAGTCTTGTCCTTCTTCTTCACAAAGATCACCGGACAACCCCAAGGAGATGAACTGGGACGGATGAAACCCTTTGCTTGGAGCTCACCAAGCTGCTTCTTCAATTCTTCTAGCTCATTGGGAGGCATCCGATCGGCGCTTCGAGATAGGGGCGACGGGCAGGCAGAACTCGATGACGAACTCCAGATCTCGAACCGGAGGCATCCCAGGCAAATCTTCAGGAAAGACATCCACAAAGTCAGATACTATGGGAACATCCTGAATTTGCAAGGCTGGCTTCGCTTCTAATGCACATAGATGCGGCCTCTGAAGCTGCGGTGAAAATTCGACCCGCTCGCCTGAAGGGCTGGTGAGATAGACAATCTTCCTGGCACAATCGATTTGCCCCAAGTGTTGGGACAACCAATCCATGCCAAGAATCACATCGGACTCATTGGCCCGAAGCGAGAATAAGGTTCGCCAAAACCCCACTCCTTTGACTATGATAGGAACATCCCGACATCAGAATCGGCTCTCATTTCCGACCCCGGAGAGCGGATGAGCAAAGGAACTCCCAAAGGAACACAGTGAAGACCACTAGCAGCAGCAAATGATCTTGAAATAAAAGAATGCGATGCTCCAGAATCAAATAATACTGCAGCAGGACGAGAATTAACAAGAAGTGTACCAATCACGACATCCGGCGCCCCGAGCCTCCTCGCTGAAAGGTGGTTGACTCGACCACGCCGCACTCAGGGCTTCGGATCATCTTCCGTCGTGGATGACCACTCCCGCCCGCGTCCTCCATTAGGACGAGGGCTGCCGCAACACTCGAGGCGAGCATTCGCATAATGGCCCTTGTTGTGGCAAATAAAACAAGTAACCTCGGCGCCGGATTGCGGAGGCCGCTCTGGCGCTGGATCGCAGCGCACGTGGTCAAACACGCTGCGGTGGGCGAGGAGCTGGTGCGAGATGGCCTCGGTGCCGTGGAGCAAAAGAACGGGCCATCGGTGCCGCCCACCGAGGACAGTGAGGTGGTGTGAGTAGACCGATGCGCCTCCATTTGCGCTATGGACTCGCCAAAGCCTTTGCCTTATGCTCGGCAACAATGGCCTTATCTACCAAGGCACAAAGTCGAGAAGTCCACAATTGATAGCTTGTCCCGCAGCTCCTCGACAAGCCATCCATAAACTTCTCTGCTAGCCTCATCCGAGGCCACCTCCCGGAGCATAACGAGCCAAATGATTGAACTCGTGCAGTGCTCGTCACGGATTTGCGCCCTTGCTTGAGCGCGAGGAACTCCTTCTTCTTCACTTCATCGGGCCATCGTGATGTGGGCCCGACGAAAAGCGATCGAACTCCTCCCACGCGACCACATGGCCGCGGTGCATGGCGAGATAGTTCTCCCACCATGAGAGTGCCGCGCCCTCAAGCTGGTGGGACGCGAAGAGTGCCTTATCCTGCGCCTGACACTGAGCTATGTTGAGCTTTCGCTCAACCATGCGTAGCCAATCATCCGCATCGAGTGGGTCCTCAGAGCGGGAGAAAGTCGGCGGCTGCGTACGGAGGAACTCTGCAAGTCCCAGCGAGTCTGGTGGCCGCCACCACCGGCAGGAGTGGAGGTATTCCTAGCAATAACCTCCAAGATGCGCGTCTGGTCCATGCGGTTTCGCTCGATCTGAGCGAGCACCTCAGCCATGGTCGGAGGAGGGGAAGCTCTCATCATGACCACCTGCTGATCGCACGCAGCGTTCTCTCGGCCATCCTGTTTCACTAAGACAAGTTAACAATAGCCGGAAAACAAGAAGTCGACAACCTACTGCAAATAACTTACTAACAACACAAAACAAACACAAGACTTTTAAGTTACAAAACCAATTGACAAAAATCAGACACTTAGCAAACTCACATATACCTTACCCTTATACCCCCACAAATTTTACTTAGACTTAATTCTCTATGGTTCTCCCAAAGACTGATTCTACCGGTAGTAACTATCTTTGAAAGGAAAGAGAGAAACCAAGTTTTAAACTCAAATTAGAGTAAGATGAGAGTAGAAGGCTAAGATAGGTAAGGAGTAAAATCTGAGAATCTGCCTAGGTTTTCATAAACCCTTTTTATACTTTGAAATTAAGCTTTTTCAAAATACCCTAAGGACGACTATGCTTGGGTTACTACGGTCAGAATGGCTCTGATACCAACTTTGTGAGGACCCCAGTTTATTTGGCTTGTAATGCTTAACCAACCACCTGGTCCTAGCATCACAAATCAAATAAATCGATCTCGAGATATGTATACTTCCTGCAAAGCGTGATACACACCTCGGTACAAAATTAGACATCAACTCCATTCCAAACATAGAGTCCAAACACTACACTACCAAACGGAAGATAAACAAATAGTAGAGTTATTACGCATAAGAGCCGATGTGCCAAGATACAAAAATAAACAGAACGAGCAATGAAGCAAAGTGCCATAAGATGGCTATAAACAAAGCCAATCGGCGTGCCTCCAACCCACAAGGCATCGGACCGACCGCCAAGTCTAGTCGCCCACGAAACGGCAACACGACTCACGTAAGTGAGGCCCTTGGGGCTCACCTTCTTCCTCTGCAACAAAAACATTAAGCAAAGCACACGAGTACAAAGATTGTCTTTGTACCCGCAAGATCGGCGTGTGAACTAGCGCACCTATTCATATGCTACATGCAGCTTGTTTAGTGGAGGCCATATGTTTCATTTGCATAAAGCCAACTTTCATTTGCAATAATATAATACAGCTTTGAAGGCAAGTTTGCAATTCATTTTTAAGGTTGAAATACAAGAAGGATAATAATACAAAAGAATAGAGATAAACATCCTAGAAGTGACTATCCCAATAGTCACCACAACAATAGCACTAATCCCGCATTCGTACTCACCCATCAAATTTTAATTTAAATGTTGTAGTCTAGTTCTTGGGGCGATCCAGCGTGTCCATAACCTAGACGAGGCTATTCGAATAGTTTTAACCCTACAGGTGTACCAATGTACCCACACTTGCATCGCCTTTGCCAAAGCACACTTCCAAGGTATCTTTGCACACTAAGTCCTACGAGACTTTTTCCAATATTGTGTATTAACTACGAGCCGTCGTATGGATAGAAACCCATACGCTTACATGGTAAAGCCGAAAGACAACTACCCACTCAGATAAAGCTTTTGGACAACTACCATGCTCCCACCTCCATCCCTCCTGCGACCTCCTGCGACCCGAGCCAATACACGCCAAAGTACTAGGTCAAGAGAGGTCCCATATACTCTAGTGTGGTTAGCACGCAAAATGCTCAAGACGGTGGCGCAAGTAACTCGGGTCTTAATCGACTCTGCACCTTTCCACCACACCCAACAGATCACACCGCCTTACCATTGTGCCCAAGTCTAAATCATTTTGTTTTCATTTTTAATTTTGCAATTAAACATAGAAAAATGTGAAACATAAAGTTATAGTAAATTTTGTGTGATCAAGGTTACCGACTAAAGTCGATAACCGCCCGATTCTACCGATAGCTAAGCATGTCTAAGCAAGTTGACCGGATCTACTAAGTGATAAGAGATCATCCAAACCTCTAATCACAACAAATAACCTAGACTCGGTAGTAGAGGTCAATATTTTGTCTACAGGATATGCAACTACGGATTTAACTAATCAATTTAACACAAATTAAGCGATGCATACATACAAATGAAACAAAATATTAGACTTTAAAATACCGGGATTATCATGATCAAACCGCTTGTTCGGCCGCCGTTGCTCGTAATGCTCAACTCCGCTGCGCAGGATCGCTCTCGTGGTTGCCGCAAATATCGAAGCCTAATGATAGAACAAATAACAATAATAAGAACGAATAACACCGCAAAATTCAATAATCAAACACAAACACCAATTGGTACACAGAGGCTAGACCATCACAAAAGAATGACAAATAATCACACTGAGACCCACTCACTTATTCGTCAAAGTTAACCACAAAATTAATCCTCTTATATGATTTAAACTTTGATAGACTTTGATGGTGATTGTGTGCACATCTATTATTCAATCATCAAGTTAATATATCAAAAACAGCTAGTTTCTCTAACTCAACCATTATTAGTCGATACTACGTAACCTACAAAAGCTATTGACAACACTAACCACCTAGTATCCAACTATGAGATGCTAAACAAAAAAATCTTCTACCTAAGATAGGATGCTAAGGATGCTCACTATTCGCACCCTAAGCACCACACCAAGATTTTGCATGGCTAACAAGTTTCAAAGATGCGGCTACTACACCAAATCTTATAGCACCGACAACTCAAAAGTGCAGAGACAATAACATGATCGCTAACTATCCCTTATGATCAAACATGACAACAAGAGCTTAGAAACTTAAAGATACTAACTAACGATTTCAAAGCAACCACCACAACAAAAGAGAGACATCAAGTTTACAAAACCTAATAGCAAGCATGATACCAATTTTCGTTTCATCGACAATGTAAAAACGACAACATAGAAACATACAGAGAACTAGAACTATAATACTTTCAAACCTCCAATACCAATTTTGATCACGCACGAGTGAACTAAAGAACAATCATAAGCATTATTAGCGCTAACTACAATGCCTCGGGGAGGTGGGGCCTAATGACGATGAAACAGAGATAAGCACACCAAGAAGAAACGAGAGGATCGGCTGCTCGACTAAATCGCCGCCGCGAAGGAGTGGCGGCGCGGGCCGTGCGACGCCAAAATGGGTCGCCAGAGGTTGCTGGCTAAGGGTGGTCGCGGGCAGCCGGAGATGCACAGAGGTGGCGCGCGACGAACACGGCGGCGGCGGTGGGGTGACAAGTGCGGCTGCACTGCAGAGGTAGACAATGAAAATTAGCGCGCATGGGCATCGGTGAGTTACCGTGAACTCACCGGTGTGCTGGCGACGACGGAGGCACCGGAGTGGCTCGGCGACGAGCCCGCGGCGGCGCAAGGCGATCAACGGTGACAGAGCCCGGGGTGAACGAGAGGACGAGTGAGAGAGTGGAGAAGAAAGGTGGAGTCGGTGACGCCACCGAGCAAGGAATCGAGTTGGAGCTCACCGAGAAGATACGGCGGAAAAAAGGCGGTTTCGCGGACTTGGAGAAGAAAGCCCACGCGCAGCCTCACGACGATGAAATCTGAAATTCCTTGAGGGGTTTACTTCCGGGATGTGGAACACGCCGTGACGCGGCCGGCCGTGCTCGAGATCACCGGGCAGCGAGAACGCTCGAGGCGCCGCGATGATGCTCACGGCTCCCGGAGCTCGGTGGAGAAGAAAGGCAATGGAGACGCAAAACGAGGTAGGGAAACCCTCGTGGGCTTTTGTAGGAGCAAAGCGAGGCGGCGAGGTGAGACGGTGGGCGGTGAAAAGACCGGTGAGGCGAGGTGGCGGCGTGCATGCAGCGGCGAGCCGGCGAGCGCGCGGCGGCGGTGCGCCGAGCCGCTGGCGAAGTGGCGTGGCGGGGATGACCGACGAGGATGGCCCACATGTCGCGAAGAAACGAGCGGCGCGAGCCGAGTTGCGCGGCGCAAACCGTGGTTCGACTCGATCGGAAGATGCCGACCGCTCGATCGCTAATGGACTACCGAGATCGCAGTATGCATTCTGACAGTCGGTTGCGCGACGCGGCGTGGATCGCTCGATCTTCATCGGACGGTCACGATTGATTGGACTCGGCGGTGCGATTAGTTGACGCGACCGAGTCCATTAGTGCGGTCGGACTCGAGCCCAAGTGTGGTTCGGGCCCACAAAAGCGATGTTTTCGTAATTCGATTTAAAAGACAGAGAGGTTTTGGGAAATTTTTAGAGATAGCTCCGGGCTCCAAAATTTCGAAATGTTTATGGAAGCTAATCTGAATAGAGGACCACCTTGTGAAATTTTTCCAGGAGTTTTCATGCACCGATTTCTCCCAATAAAATTCACAAGTCTGCGCTAAGGGTTTGACCAGATTTCTAAACTGGTTTGACTTGGGCATTTGAAATAGCAACTAAAATCTAAAATTGTGAAATAATTCAGGGAGGTAGATAGGATGATCAAGATGATAGGAAAAATAATTTCAGAGGATGATCACAAGTTTGAAGGCTAAGAATGTGCTGACAACAATTTCCATTCACAAGAATTTAATTCTAAAAAAAATGGAAATTGCTAGGGAAAAATGTAGAGACTTTCAAATGATTTGAAGAGACAACAAAATTTTTTATTTCTCCTCAAAATTTTACATTTGAAATACAAACCCTAAGTTAGGGCTGTTACAGCAGGCGTAGACTCCTCTTCTGTAGGTTTGGGCGCAAGTTTTACAACAAGCGTGAGTACACAACCATAGTCGCAAATCATACCACAGAATGCTATTTATAGATGCAGGCTTATTCCAAAACAAAAGGCTTCTGTGGTTCTTTTGCATAAAAACAACATTTGCAATTTGAATACAATAAAAGATTGAAAACATAATTCAAAACAAATAGACAATATTAATCATAACAAAACGGTTCAGAAACTTCATCTTAACATTGAAACTCCTGATGTGCTTACAAACCGCTATGCCAACCCAAACGAAGCACTTTGGCATAACACACAACGCTGGACAGGGACACGACGAACCGTCCCGTGATGCGACTACCTTGTAGTACACACCTCCACCCATAACCTAACCTACCACCTGAGTAATCAATGCCAAGAATCAATAACCTACTAAGTTAGGCCCGTCCCATTAGACATGTGGTCGTACAGTAAGGCTCAGTTCAATGGCGCACAAAGTTAAGTCCTTAATTGACCAAGGCAAGACTTCCATTCTCTAACTATGCCACAAAGATCATTATTCCCATGCACAAAGCTTCCACCATATCACACAGTATCCACCACTTGCCTCAGTCTAAATCCTTTACCACCCAGTTGGTTTTAGTGCAACACATGCCATACACAAAGTAATAGCACACAGTACACATAGTTCCATAGTCACTTAGTCAAATTTAATATTTGCAACTCAAATGAGATGTGAGACTCGTAGCAGGGCTAAGCAATTATACTCGCATCTAACCAACCCACGTTGGTGCTACAATATTACCAACTAATAACCAATCTAGGGTGACAAGGAAATATGACATACAAGGCCAAGGTGTAATAACAATTTGGATAATAACAATGCCCAAAACATTTAAATAAATAATTAAAGTAGAATGCAATACTTTGAAACAAAGTAATTTGAAAACTAGGTTCAAGGTGATCAAAGGTATGACTTGCCTTGGAAAAGGTCTAAGTACTGGTCTTGATCTTGAGGTGCTCTTTCTTCTCCAAAATTCCCGACGAATCGACGTCTACTCGCAAACGAGACAAATAAACAAAACAAATAAATAATAGAGGCAAACCAAACTACAAAAATTAAATAAAAATCTAAGATAAATAGAGCTCGAATTTAGATAAATTCTGGAACTTGAATGAGCTCAATCGGAGTTCGGATGCAAAAGTTATGGGCTATGGAATATTGAAAATCTAAAGAAACGCTAATTTTGGATTTACTGGAATTTCCGAATTATTTCATAAAAGAAAAATCAGATTATTGCGCAAGCACAACGTCAGCACTGGGATTTCGGAAATAAAGGAAATAAAAAGAAATTACTGACATGTGAGACCCACATGTCAGCGAGATGGCTCACGGTAGACCAGGTTTACCGAGCCTCGGGATCTAGAGATTGGTGATCTGCCACGGGGATCTGATCTGGACCAATCCCGGCGCGACATGTCAGTGGCAGCTGCTGACCGGGACGCTGACTCGGGCGCACACGCATGAGATGATGAGGATGCCACGCGAGGTGACACGTCGACACGGGACCTGAGGTGGCGAGCCACGTGGATGTCCACGTCAACTCGACGGTGTCGGGCTCGGGAACCAACGGCAATGGCGAACGGCGGCGATCGACCGGCGGGGGGTGGTACCGGCGTGTAGCTGAGGCTATTGCGAACCTCTCGGTGCAACTCTGGGTGCTCAGGATGGACGGTGGCGACCGGCAGCGAGGTTTGAGCGACGGAGAGCCTCGGTTGTTGTCGGACAGGGCCTCCGGTGAAGTTCCGGCGACGGCGAAGGCTCCTGGAGGTAGATGATGCGACGGCGAACCCGGCGGTACAGACCATGAGGGCAAGGCGACATCGACGGCGGCGCAATGCAAAGAAAACGAATGACGACGAGAAACCCTAAAAGCTCAATTGCAGCGGCGCTAGGGCTCTCGGGGTGCTGTGGCTTGAGGGTTTGGGGTGCGGATGCCAATGCGAACCTCGGGGACCTATTTATAGGGCCGGGGCGGCACGAGATATGGAATCCCCAATTTGGGATATTGTCGGTCTCGAACGAAAACGGAGATAGAGTTGGTATTGATCCCGATTGAGGGTAGATACGGGTGCGAGAAGGAAGGAGATAGAGTTTGGTGAAGAAATCGGGAAGGTTTTAGTTAGGAAAGTCCCATTGTCGGACGGGCTTCTAGAAGGCGGCAATGGCGGACGGAGGCGGGCGCGTCGCGGAGACGAAGCCGACTTGGAGACGAAGGCGACGGGCCCACCAGGCAGCGAAAGCCCACGCACGTGCATGATAGGGCCAAAAGAGTTGACTGTCTAGATCTGATCGAACGGCTCACAATCAAGGGGATGTTTGGGTCGCCCGAACGGCTCACAATCAAGGGGACGTTCGGGTCGCCCGAACGGCACAACGCCATCGGACCATCCATTCTTGATCGAACGGCTCACAATCAAGGGGACGCCCGGGTCGCCCGAACGGCACAACGCCATTCGGACCATTAAAAGAGAATCGGACGGTGGAGGTTTAGCGCGCTCGCGCGAGGAGAGAGGAAGGGAGGCTGACACGCGGGGACCACCTGTTAGAGGGAGGTGGGCTCGCGCACGCGGTGTGGGCTGAACAGAGCTGGGCCAGAGGAGGATTTGGGCTGGGTTTCGGCCCAAGAGCTTTTCTGATATTTTAAATAGTTTTTTTTCTATTTTGTAAAATACCAGAAAACGAAATAAGCAATAGAAAATAGCAAATGAACTCAGAAAAATTCTAGAAAAATCTAGAAAATATATCTGAGCACAAAGAACCCAAATAAAATAATTTTGACTATTGTTTATGTTGGGATTATTCACATTAAATGTTTTTGATTGTAAAGTCCAATATTAAGCTTTTGAATTAAATTCAAATAAAACCAAATGGTGACTTTTCTCCCTACTAACTATTCAAAAGATTTTTAAACTCAGCAAAAAAAAGGGATGTTACAACCCCCCCCTTAAACGAATCTCGACCCCGAGATTCAGGCTAGCTAGAGAAAAGGCTAGGAAACTCGGCTTTCAGCTCTTCTTCCCGCTCCCACGTTGCTTCTCCTTCTGAGTGGTTGCTCCACTGAACCTTGCAGAAATGAACAGTCTTGCTTCTTGTGTGGCGCCCTGCGACATCCAAAATCTTGACTGGCTGCTCCTTGTAGGTAAGATCCTCCTTCAAGTCAATTGATTCCAACGGGGCTTGCTCTTCTGGCACACGAAGACACTTCTTCAACAGCGAGACATGAAAGACATCATGCACTCCTGCTAACGACTGCGGTAGCTCCAACTAATAAGCAACTTCTCCACGGTGTTCCAAAATCTTGAACGGACCAACATACCTAGGGGCAAGCTTCTCTTTGGCATGAAACCTTTTGACACCTCCGAGCGGGGTAACTCGCAGATAAACAAAATCCTCGGGTTCAAAGCTGAGATCGCGATGATGATTATCAGCATAGCTCTTCTACCTGGACTGGGCTATCTTCAATCTTTCTCTGATCATGGCCACCTGCTCTTCTGCTTCTTGAATAATGTCTGGACCGAATACTAAACGTTCAGCCATTTCTGACCAATTCAACGGGGTTCTGCAGGCATGGCCATACAAAGCTTCAAATGGTGACATCTGCAGACTGGCTTGATAACTGTTGTTGTACGAAAATTCTGCATATGGTAAACTTTTATCCCAACAGGTAGCATTAGCTAGAGCACAAGCTCTTAGCATATCCTCCAATATCTGATTAACTCTTTCTTTCTGTCCATCTGTCTGTGGATGATATGCGGTACTGAAATTCAGATGGGTACCCAACGCTTCATGCAAACTTTGCCAAAAATGAGAGGTGAACTGAGATCCTCGATCTGATACTATCTTCTTAGGCACACCGTGCAAACTAACAATTCTGGCCATGTACAACTCCGCAAGGCGATCTCCTGAGTACGTGGTTTTGACTGGCATGAAATGGGCAACCTTAGTCAAACGATCGACTATTACCCAAATCGAATCATAACCCGATTGGGTCTTGGGTAAACCGGTGATGAAATCCATTCCAATCTCTTCCCACATCCACTCTGGAATCCTCAGCGGTTGCAACAAACCTGCTGGTCTCTGGTATTCTGCCTTTACCCTCTAACACACGTCGCACAGGGCAACGAACTCTGCGACTTCTCGCTTCAAATTTGGCCACCAAATTTTTTTCTTAACATCCTGGTACATCTTAGTACTCCCAGGGTGAATCGAATACTTTGAGTCATAGGCTTCTTTTAAGATTAGTTGCCTTAACCCATCAATATCTGGTACACAGATACGACCATTCATCCAGAGTATGTCCTGATCATCCTTAGTAAAATCTTTGAATTTCCCTTCTGCCATTTTGAGCTTGATGTCAGACAACACGGGATCCTTCGGTTGCGCTTCACGAATCTGCTGCTCCAAGGTAGACTGTACTTCCAAACTGGCCACAAATCCTTCATATACGACTTCTAGTCTTAGCTTCTGAAACTCGTCTTGAAGTTCTGAACAAAACTCTTCCACTTCCAAAGCATTACAGTAACTCTTACGACTCAAAGCATCTGCAACTACATTGGCTTTTCCGGGATGGTAGTGGATTCCAAGATTATAATCCTTGATCAACTCTAACCATCTCCTCTGTCTCATGTTCAAATCTGACTGGGTGAAGATGTACTTTAGACTCTTATGATCCGTGTAGACTTCACAGCGATTACCGATGAGGTAATGACGTCAAATCTTTAAAGCATGCACTACGGCAGCTAATTCCAAATCATGGGTAGGGTAATTCTCTTCGTGCGGCCTCAATTGCCTTGACGCATAAGCGACAGCTCTTCCTTCTTGCATCAGGACGCATCCTAGTCCTTGACGCGAAGCATCACAATAGATATCGAAATCCTTGCGAACCTTCGGCAAAATCAACACTAGGGTTGAAGTCAAACGCTTCTTCAACTCTTGAAAACTTTCTTCATAGGCTGGAGTCCAAGTGAACTTTTTCTCCTTCTTCAACAATTGCGTAAGAGGCTTAGCAATTGATGAGAATCCCTTGATGAAACGGCGGTAATAACCTGCCATTCCCAAGAAACTGCGAATCTGAGTTACAGTCTTGAGTTGCTCCCAATGTAATACTACTTTAACCTTACCGGGGTCAACTGCTACTCCCTCGGCTGTCATCACATGACCAAGGAAATCAACTTTCTTCTTCCAAAAATCACACTTACTGAACAAGGTATACAACCGATGCTCTCTGAGTTTTTCCAAGACTATCCTTAAATGTTCGGCATGTTCTTCCTCCGTCTTGGAGTAAACCAAAATATCATCAATGAACACGACTACAAACTTGTCCAAATATTCCATGAATACTTTATTCATCATGTTTATGAAGTATGCAGGGGCATTAGTCAGACCAAAGGACATGACTAAGAACTCATAATGTCCATACCGCATTGAGAAAGCGGTCTTCGGCATATCCTTAGGACAAATCTTTAGCTGATGGTAACCTGATCGCAGGTCGATCTTTGTGAACACTCCGGCTCCTTTCATCTGATCAAACAGATCATCAATCCGGGGTAGTGGGTACATGTTCTTGATGGTAACTTCATTGAGGGAACGATAATCAATACACATCCTCATACTTCCATCTTTCTTCTTGACAAACAACACTGGTGCTCCCCATGGCGACGAACTAGGTCTCACGAAACCTTTCTCAAGAAGTTCTTCTATCTGCTTCTTCATCTCTACCAATTCATCGACTGGCATCCGATAAGGTCTCTTTGAAATTGGTGCTGTTCCTGGCACTAGGTCGATGACAAACTCGATGTCACGGTCCGGGGGCATTCCTGGTAATTCTTCTGGATATTCACTGACGACTGGTACTTCTTCTAAGGAAAGGGTCTTCGGGCTATTTACTAACAGATGTCCATCACGAACTGAGATGGCTAGAAATTCTACCTTGTTTCCCTTGGTATCCTCGACTGTTACGGCTCTTCGGCCACAATCTAGCATGGCTTTGTGCTTGAATAACCAATCCATGTCATGAATGACATCTAAGGTTTGGGTATCTCGTACGATTAGGTTTGCTAGAAACTCAACTCCAGCTATGAGTAACTTAGCTCCTAAACAACCCACTTTAGAGCTTAGCTTTGCTCCAGGCGACTGGACTAGCAGAGTATGCTTAAGACGCATAACTTCCAAATTATTCTTGGTTGCAAACATCCCAGAAACAAAAGAATGTGAAGCTCCAGAATCAAATAAAACTGATGCAGGTACTGAGTTAACCAGAAACTTACCCAGTACAATGTCCGGTGCTTCTTGGGCTCCTTCCAGAATGACGTGGTTGACACGGCCTCTGATCACCGACTTCGGTGCTCCTCCAGCTTGACCGGCAACTTGTGAAGCTCCTTGGTTGATGCCTGGCGCTGGCATCTTGGCGGGTGTAGCTCCAAGGTTGAAGCATACTAGAGTGATTGTACCCTTCTGCGGACATTGGTTGGCAAAGTGTCCTGGCTATCGACAGGTGTAACATACCCTTGGTACGTTCTGCTGATTGCTCCCTGGATTGGGGTTGGCAGGTGCAGGGTTGCGGAAGTTCTGGGCAGCTGGACGAGGTGCTGAAGTTGGCGCAGGTGCCCTGAACGAATTCTGCGGTGGGAACCGGTTAAACTGTGACGGAACTGTCCTCATCTTCTGCTGAGACTGATGGTTTCCTTACTGAGCCATCCGGCGTTTGCAGTTGTTCTCCAGTTCCTTGCGCTTGTCCTCCAGGACAAAAGCTTTGTTGACCAATTCTTGGAAGTCAGGGAAAGTATGGGCAATTAGACTGACTTGTAGTCCAGTGTTCAGCCCCTTCAGAAAGCGACTCTGGCGAGCCTTGTCTGTGGCTACATCCTCTGCTGCATAGCGAGCTAGCTGAGAAAACTTGTTGAGGTAGTCAGATACTGACATAGCTCCTTGCTTGAGAGCGCAGAACTCATCCTTCTTTAGATCAATAATACCTTCCGGTACATGGTATTGGCGAAATGCTGCAGAAAATTCTTCCCATGTGATATCCTGTGGCGCCTCATGAGCGGCACAGAAGTTCTCCCACTATTCAGCAGCTATGCCCTCCATCTGGTGAGTGGCGTACATAACCTTCTCACGGTCGCTGCACTGGGTGATCAGCAGCTTCCTTTCAATAACCCGAAGCCAATCATCTGCTTTTACTGGGGAGACGTGTCCAGAGAACGTTGGTGGACGGGTTCTCATAAACTCCGCAAGTTTAGATGGTCCATGGTGACCTTGAGCAGCTGGGGCTCCATGATGTTGATTGTTGTTGTTGTTGACCTGGTTGCTCATAGCTTGCATCCGATTCATCATTGTGTTCATTAGTTGAGTCTGCGCTGCCATGAAAGCTCCAAAGTTTTGCAAGTCAATCGGGGGTGCTTGTGGCGGAACTGCTCCTGCGACTGGTTGCTCATTGCCTCCTGGTGCTGGGTTACCGAAACCACTTGCAGTAGTCTGACGAGTTTGAACCATCTGGCGAAGCTCCATGGGTCAGATAAGGTAGCAAGCACGAGATGAGTTAAGAACTAAGCAGGGGGTAGGTTTAATCCAACAAAACACAGCTCAAGAAACTCCAACGAAATACTTTTATTAATTAGGGTCTTAGCATGGCTGCAACAACTGCCTAAGGGCCTTTGCAGCTCATACTCGCACACAAAAGAAACAACGACCTAAGCACACAAAACTACCGCCTAAAGGGCGACTTACTAAACTCAAATCGCTAAGCTCAAAATCAAGCCTAAACCGAACTACTCAAGAAAGCCTCCACGACCTCGCGACGCTCCGACGGTGTGACTCGGAAGTGAGCCAAGATCTTGGCAACCGATCCCGATGCCACGGGATCGTGCGGCAGAACAGCGTTCAGTCTGCAATCGACTCAATCTCCTCCTCGCTCGCGCTTCTTCTCGCTCAATCGACCTTCCTCTGGATCTTCTTCGGGATCCTCCTCGGTCTTCCTCTTCTTCGTCATCCTGGTCGTAGAGAATCTCTTGCAGAGTAGCGACCTTTTCTTCATCTCTCTGTAAAGCCTCATAGACATGACCCAGCTCTGTGATAGTCCTCTCCAATGCTTCCTCCGGGGTGGCTGCAAACTGGGCGATGTGCACGACTGTAGCGTTGCTCTCTTCTTCTGTTGACGGGTAGCGTGCTGCAAATCTACGGCTGCAACTCTGGGGTGGTAACGGAAGACTGTGTCCTGAAGCTCTCGTGCGTAGATGTTGCAGATACGAAGCATGGCCAAGCGTGACGACTCCTGGATGCTCTCCAGCCAAGTGATCTTCCTTACGGAGATGTGCGAAGGTTGGCTTGCCTTGTCGTTCCTCCTGGCGTAGATTGTCAGGCGACAGATCACCCCACGGTTTTGTCCATTCACAGTCCAGTTGTTGTCGACGTACAACGGACGATCAAAGCCTCCAAGAACCTGAATCAGCTTCCAAAGCTCGGCGGCATATCCTCCTGTGCGCTCACCATAGCTCTGGAGACGAGGCATCTGTTAAGACGGATGAAGGGAGGGTAAGAGCAACTTAAAGCAGCGACAAGAGAAAAGATTATAGCAATAGTTGAGTCGATTGAGATATGAGAAGAGTTAAGCAATTAATTAATCTTACAAGTTAATTTTGCTTTTAGAAAATAATTTGGACACTCTAAAGACGGCCGATCTAACTAAGGTCAAGATCTATAGTCAGTATGGCTCTGATACCACCTCTGTCGGGACCCAAAATTACGATTCTGGAACCCTCTGTGTATAATGCTCTTGTCCAGGATCACGCTAGTGCACACAGTGTCAACATAGGTGAATATCAATCCACACAATAGATAAATAAAGCAAACGATTAGTTTGAATAACAAATAAGGATTTTGACCTTATGGTCGAGTTTACACTTATTAAGCCACGCAGGGCTAACAGGAAATAAAATAGTAGCAGAACAGAAATAACTTCAGCGTAGATCCCATCAATTCACCACAGCGTAGATCCCATCAATTCACCACAGGCAACCAACTGGGATCCAAACCTTAACGATCAGCAATCTTCGATGAACTCCTCCTCGAAAGCAGGCGTAGAATCCTCCTCTTCTGTAGGTTTGGACGCAAGTTTTACAACAAGCGTGAGTACACAACTGTACTCGCAAATCATACTACAGAATGCAATTTATAGATGCAGGCTTATTCCAAAAGAAAAGGTTTATGTGGTTCTTTTGCATAAAAACAACATTTGCAATTTGAATATAATAATAGATTGAAAACATAATTCAAAACAAATAGACAATATTAATTTAACAGTTGTTTCCACAAAGACACAAAGCTAAACAGATCATTTCACATAGCCATATGACTTAGATCACATAGCTCCCATCCCAAACATTTTATGAAAACTACCCCTCGTGTGAAATCCCCGAGCATGTCCATGACCGCAGACGCGGCTATTCGAATATATTGATTTAACACTCTGTAGAGGTTGTACACTTTACCTACACGATACAACTAGTGTTGCAAGCACTAATCATAACAAAACGGTTCAGAAACTTCATCTTAACATTGACACTCCCGATGTGCTTACAAACCGCTATGCCAACCCAAACGAAGCGCTTTGGCATAACACACACCGCTGGACAGAGACACGGCGAACCGCCCTGTGATGCGACTACCTTGTAGTACACACCTCCACCCATATCCTAACCTACCACCTGAGTAATCAATGCCAAGAATCCATAACCTACTAAGTTAGTCCTGTCCCATCAGGCATGTGGTCGTACAGTAAGGCTCAGTTCAATGGCGCACAAAGTTAAGTCCTTAATTGACCAAGGCAAGACTTCCATTCTCTAACTATGCCACAAAGATCATTATTCCCATGCACAAAGCTTCCACCATATCACACAGTATCCACCACTTGCATCAGTCTAAATCCTTTAGCACCCAGTTGGTTTTAGTGCAACACATGCCATACACAAAGTAATAGCACACAGTACACACAGTTTTATCACATAGTTCCATAGTCACTTAGTCAAATTTAATATTTGCAACTCAAATGAGATGTGAGACTCGTAGCATGGCTAAGCAATTATACTCGCATCTAACCAACCCACGTTGGTGCTACAATATTACCAACTAATAACCAATCTAGGGTGACAAGGAAATATGACATACAAGGCCAAGGTGTAATAACAATTTGGATAATAACTATGCCCAACACATTTAAATAAATAATTAAAGTAGAATGCAATACTTTGAAACATACTAATTTGAAAACTGGGTTCAAGATGATCAAAGGTATGACTTGCCTTGGAAAAGGTCTAAATACTGGTCTTGATCTTGAGGTGCTCCTTCTTCTCCAAAATTCCCCGACGAATCGATGTCTACTCGCAAACGAGACAAATAAATAAAACAAATAAATAACAGAGGTAAAAAAACTCCAAAAATTAAAGATAAATCTTAGATAAATAGAGCTCAAATTTAGATAAATTTTGGAACTTGAATGGGCTCAATCGGAGTTCGGATGCAAAAGTTATGGGCTCTTGAAGATTGAAAATCTAAAGAAACCCTAATTATGGATTTACTGGAATTTCCAAATTATTTCTTAAAAGAAAAATCAGATTATTGCACAAGCACAACGTCAGCACAGGGAATTCGGAAATAAAGGAAATAAAAAGATATTACTGACATGTACCCACATGTCAGTGAGACGGCTCACGGTAGACCAAGTTTACCGAGCCTCGGGATCTAGAGATTGGTGATTTGCCACGGGGATCTGATCTGGACTAGGGATGGCAATTATGCCTGATTACCCGCGAGCCCGCGGGCAAATACCCTAATGGAGGTGGGTATGGACGTCTTTCTTTACCCACGGGCATAAAAACGAGCACAATTACTTACCCATCGGGTAAACGGGCGCGGGCATGGGTTAGCACCACCCGTACCCGCTTCGCCCAATTACCCGCAAATACTGACAAGTGGGGACACCTTACTATTTAAAACCCTAGTTCACTCGGACCACTCGGTAGTCCCAGACTCCCAGCCGCCGCCGCCGCCGCTACTTGCTCTTCCTCACGCCCCCCGTCCCCCACTCGACCACTCCCCTCGCTGATCCAGATCTCCCAATCCTCCCCCAGTCCCTCACTCCCTCATCGTCCCCGGCCTGCTGCGGCGCTACCCCCGTCTCCTACCTGCCAACCACCGAACGTCGGTCACCTCCTCCTCAACGTCAGATCCATCCATCCTCCTCCCGAACGACGGTCGCCTCCTCCGGTCGTCCCGCCCGGTCTCCTCCTCATTTCCTCAACGCTAGTCGCCTCCTCTGGCCCATCCTCCTCCAGATCCGCCCGTGCTCCTCCCAAACGCCGGTCGCCTCCTCCAGTCCTCCCGCCCAGCCGCCTCCTCAACGCCGGTCGCCTCCTCCGGTCCATCCTCCTCCAGATCCGCCCGTGCTCCTCCCGAACTCCATATCCGCCCGTGCAAGCCGGTTTGTCCGTTTCTTCTTAGTTCTCACTTCTCACTTCCCTGTTATACAATGTTTTCCATTTTTGAGACCTGGCAGTGATGCAGGCTTGCAGTCCCCATTCATATAACCGAAGCCAAAGCCAGGGTCCCTAAGAGCTCCAGATCCGGCCAACTGCCCAAGAGCTCCAAATCCGGCTAGCCGTCGAAGAACTCCTCATATTTGTGATTTGTCCCATCCACTTGGAGGTAATTTAGTAGGGTCATAATTTTTTTGTATACTGCAATTTATTTCTGTTTCTTGTATACTGCAATTTATTTTTGTGGGCTGCCTGCCTCCTGCTGGACCATCTGGGTCTCCCTGGTGTGGACAGCTTCATCGACGCCGAGCACCTCTCCGCCACCGCTGCCGCCGCCCCCCTCGGGAACGCAATGGAGCTGATGGAGGAGAGCATCGCCGTCTTGTGTTCTTACTTGGAGCTGGATGCATTTTTCCTCAGGACCTTGATAGATTGTATGAATGACGTGATAGATTGTTCCTCAGGACCTTGATAGATAGTATGAATGACGAGATAGATTGTATGAACTTAGCAGTTTCTTCCAGCGAGCTGATCCTTCCAGAAAATTGTTCTATTTGTTGTTCACTGCCTGTGATGTTTCCACTGCCTATTCTTGCTTCAAGTTCTTGGATCTCTACCTGTGAATCTGTGATGAATCCCTTTGAGGCCCTGTTGGAGATAAGCAAATCATAACTGCCTGTGATGTTTCCACTGCCGTGACATAACTGGAGCTTAACTTCAAGTTCTTGGATCTCTGCCTGTGAATCTGTGATGAATCCATTTGAGGCTCTGTTTGAGGCCCTGTGATGAATCTGTGATCTCTCCCTGTGAATCTTGCATTTTTTTTGTTTAACCCTTTTCTGTGCATGCTTTAATTATACTTTTAGAAATTAGATGTTGTCAAGATGATGTAAGTAGCAGTGGATCTGTGGATGCCTTTGCTTGTTGGTGTTACCAAGATGTAAGTAGCAATGAAGATTCAGAATAATCAATATGGATTGGATAATAATCAACATCTATTCTCTTTTATTTGCAATCTTCTGTTGTAAATGCAATTGCCCTGTTTCCTCTATGAATTTTCTTTATACTGTTAGTCTTAACATGGCAGTGTAGGTGTGTAAGAAATACACAATGAGAGTTCATCCTTTAGTCTCATATTTGTGTTCAACTCTCAGATGGCGACTCCAGGAAGTAGTAGCCAACATGGACAAGCTTCTCAAGGCTCAATACTCCGTGATCAGCAAGTAGGATTTGAAGCCAAACCTCAAGTTGAAGAACAACATACCGAAGATGCAGAAGCAGAAGAGGAAGACTCTCATGGCACAAAGAGGAAACTCACTTCACCCGTTTGGAATGAATTTACAAGACTGAAAGTGAAAGATGCTTGGAAGGCAAAGTGCATTTGGTGCAGCAAGTATCTTTCGGCAAAAACAAAGAATGGTACTAAACATCTGCATGAGCATCTGAAGGTTTGCATCTATCGGAAGAGGCAAGGGAAGGTACAAACTAGTTTGAGGTATGGATCTTCTGAACATGGGCAAGTAACTGTAGAGAACAATGTCTTTGATCAAGAAGTTGCTAGAAAAGCTCTCTATTCCATGATTATTCTGCATGAGTACCCACTGTCCATTGTTGATCACCATGGCTTTCGTAAATTTGTTAGTGCGCTGCAACCTTTATTTAAAATGGTCACTCGAAATACTATTAGAAAGGATATCTTGGATCATTATGATTCAGAGAGAAAGAGAGCTCTCAGTTACTTGGATAAAAGCAGTTGTTGTGTTGCTGTTACAACTGATCTTTGGACGGCTGATAATCAAAAGAGAGGCTACATGGTAGTGATAGGACATTTTATTGATGACTCTTGGAAGCTTAGAAGCTGCATTTTGAGGTTATTGCTATGTTGGAATACTAATCTTCATGCTATATTGAAATAGTAATCTTCTTGCTATGTTGAAATACTAATCTTCTTGCTATACTAAACCATGTAGGTTTATATATGTGCCATGCCCACATACATCAGAGGTTATTTGTGAAGCACTATATAAAAGCCTGCAGAATTGGAATCTTGATTGCAAGCTATCTACTTTGACCTTGGACAACTGCTCAACAAATGATAAATTGGTTGAAGCAATAGAGACAAAGGTTGGTCCGTGTAATCTTTTATTGGGTGGAAAGATGCTACATATGCGTTGCTGTGCACATATTCTCAACTTAATTGTGAAAGACGGTTTGAGTGTCATGGAGCATTGCATTAAGAGAGTCCGTGATAGTGTTTCCTATTGGACAGCTACACCAAAGAGGTACGAAAAATTTATGAAAGCAGCTCAGTTTGTAAAGGTTGAACTAACTAAAAAGATTGGCCTTGATTGCAAAACTAGATGGAATTCAACCTATGTTATGCTTAGTACTGCTATTCCCTATAAGAAAGTCTTTAAAAGGTTGAAGCAACATGATATGCAGTTTAACTGTGCACCAACTGATGTTGATTGTAATTTTGCCTCAACTGTTTGTGAAAAATTAAACATCTTCTATGAACTCACTGAAATGTTTTCTGGAACTAAATACGTAACAGCTAACATATTCTTCCCAAAGATATGTGAGGTCAAAATGCATATGAATAAATGGTTAGAATGTGGAGATCCAATAATTGAGGCTATGTCTGTTGAGATGATAAAAAAGTTTGACAAGTATTGGTCTGATATTCATGGTTTGATGGTTATTGCTATTATTCTTGATCCACGTGGAAAAATGACAATGTTACATGCATGCTATATTGCCCTCTTTGGTGTAGAAAACTCTGAAGAGAATGTTACAAACAGTTATAATTGCTTGTGTGAGTTGATGAATGAGTACCAAGTGCATAGTAAAGAAGAGGGTATAGCTACATCATCTAGTACTAGTGTTGCAGTTGGTGCAAATGAGGTGCTATCAATATTTAAAACACTAGCTGCTAGTAAGAAAAGTACTGGTGTAGTAAAGACCAAAAGTGAGTTGGATCGCTATTTGGAAGAAGAAACTCTTCCTTGCACAAATGAGGAATTTGATATACTGGGTTGGTGGAAGGTGGCTGGGACACGTTATCCTACATTGCGGATGATTGCCCGTGATATCTTGGCTATTCCAATAACAACAGTAGCTTCTGAATCAGCTTTTAGCACTAGTGGTAGAGTGCTAAGTGAACATCGTAGTCGTCTCACTCCAGCTATATTGGAGGCATTGATGTGCTCACAAAGCTGGCTTAGGAATGACCTTAAAGGTATGCAACTAGTGATGTAAATATTTCAAATTTTCTATGTGATTGCAAGCTAGTGATGTAATACAATATTTACTTTTCACGTGAAGGAGGAGTTGAGGGTTTATGGACATGCCTTGAAGACATTGAAGAAGAGCTTAAATATTGTTGTTCAATCTCGACCGTCGACTCTGATTAGCAAAACGGTTTATGGAAATGTTTTTCATCTTGTTGAACTTGATTGATGTGGATCTCTTGTTGTAAACTTAATTTGTTTATGTGTGAGAAACTATGTTAGTTTGTATTTTTATTTTATTTGTTGAACTTGATTAGTTATCTTGTTGAACTTGACGTGTGAATTGTGACGAATTTTATTAGATGTTGAATATGTGATACACTTTTCATGTGTGAATTGTAATGAACTTGATGTATGAATTATTTATGTCCTTATGTGTGAATTGTGATGATTATGCCCGCGGGCGATGGTTACCCACGGGCGATGATGCATTATTCGCGGGTAAACGGGCATGCCCGTGGGCGACGGGTACCACGGCAACGGGCATGGGCGAGGTTCTTTGCCCGTTGTCCATCGCGGGCATGCCCGTAGGGGGAAATTGAGGTTGCGGGCATGGGTATGGGGAAGCAATACCCGTACCCACCGCACCCGATTGCCATCCCTAATCTGGACCAATCCCGGCGCGACACGTCAGCGGTAGCTGCTGATCGGGACGCTGACTCGGGCGCACACGCATGAGATGACGAGGATGCCACGCGAGGTGACACGTCGGCGTGGGACCTGAGGTGGCGAGCCACGTGGATGTCCACGTCAACTCGACGGTGACGGTCTCAGGAACCAACGGCAACAGCGAACAGCGGCGATCCACCGGCGGTGAGTGGTACCGGCGTGTAGCTGAGGCTATTGCGAACCTTTGGGTGCAACTCCGGGTGCTCGGGATGGACGGTGGCGACCGGCGGAGAGCCTCGGTTGTTGTCAGACAGGGCCTCCTGTGAAGTTCCGGCGACGGCGAAGGCTCCTGGAAGTAGATGATGCTACAGCGAACCCGGTGGTGCAGACCACGAGGGCAGGGCGACGTCGACGCGGTGCAATTCGAAGAAAATGAACGGCGGCGAGAAACCCTAAAAGCTCGATTGCGGCGGCGCTAGGGCTCTCGGGGTGCTGTGGCTTGAGGGTTTGGGGTGCGGACGCCAATGCGAACCTCGGGGACCGATTTATAGGGCTGGGGCGGCACGAGATAAGGAATCCCCAATTTGGGATATTCTCGGTCTCGAACAAAAACGGAGATAGAGTTGGTTTTGATCCCGATTGAGGGTAGATACGGGTGCGAGAAGGAAGGAGATAGAGTTTGGTGAAGAAATCAGGAAGGTTTTAGTTAGGAAAGTCCTGTTGTCGGTCGGGCTTCTAGAAGGCGGCAATGGCGGACGGAGGCAGGCCCGTCGCGGAGACGAAGGCGGCGGGCCCACCTGGCAGCGAAAGCCCACGCACGTGCACGATCGGGCCAAAAGAGTTTACCGTACAGATCTGATCGAACGACTCACAATCAAGGGGACGTTTGGGTCGCCCGAACGGCACAACGCCATCGGACCATCCATTCTTGATCGAACGGCTCACAATCAAGGGGACGTTCGGGTCGCCCGAACGGCACAACGCCATCGAACCATTCAAAGAGAATCGGACGGTGGAGGTTTAGCGTGCTCGCGCGAGGAGAGAGGAAGGGAGGCTGACACGCGGGGACCACCTGTCAGAGGGAGGCGGGCTCACGCGCGCGGTGTGGGCTGAACAGAGCTGGGCCAGAGGAGGATTTGGGCTGGGTTTCGGTCGAAGAGCTTTTCTGAAATTTTAAATAGTTTTTTTCTATTCTGTAAAATACCAGAAAACCAAATAAGCAATAGGAAATAGCAAATGAACTCAGAAAAATCTAGAAAATATATTTGAGCACAAAGAACCCAAATAAAATAGTTTTGACTATTGTTTATGTTGGGATTATTCACATTAAATGTTTTTTATTGTAAAGTCCAATATTAAGCTTTTGAATTCAATTCAAATAAAACCAAATGGTGAATTTTCTCCCTACTAACTATTCAAAAAAAATTTAAACTCGGCAAAAAAAATTGGGATGTTACACATAGTTACCCCTCGCTAAGATTTCACCACCCCCTTTGGAATAAAGACCTCCGGGTTCGGGCCCCCTCTTGCGTTAGGTGGGACTAACATAAGTCGTAACATGACTACCCCTTGCATCTGTAGGGAACGACCACGGTGGAACATTGCAGATTAATTGGCCAGGTTCTACTCCCCACACTGAGGACATGTGGTGGTACGGTAAGGCATAGCAAGATGCGGCTCGAGGACCGGTCCTTAACTGACTTGGACAACTTTCCAAAATAACACTGGGCCTTAACCCTAACCAGATTAAACCCGTGCATGAACATGCACCCACCAAACATCCATTATGCCCAAGTCCAAACCATTTTCATTTATTTCATTTTTCAAAGGCACAAACTTCCATAACATACCGATGCCATGGATACAATTTAAACAACAATTGATTTCTAGCTGAAATTCCCCAAAATAAACATGTTTGGTCTATAAGCATGGCTAAGCCTGATTTTTCAAAAAATGTTCTAGTTCATACTATCGTATCAACCAGGTTTTACCTATGGTGACAATATGTTTGCTTCAATTATCAAAGTTGGCAATAAAAAGGATTTTAGGCATATCTATAAATTTAAAATAGGAATTTAAATTACTGAATATACATAAGCATGCAGTAATAATTTAAAACAGAATATAAATAATTTGAAATAATGGGATTGATATGATCAAGGGTATAACTTGCCTTGGTTTTTTACTCGTTCTCAAACGGCGTCGAATTCCGGTTGTCCGAAGTCGTCGAAATCTATACGCGTAAAACGATCCGAATTCAAATAACATTCAAATAAAATCCAAATAAAATCCAAAAAATATAAAATAAATAATGGGAGGAAGGTATCGACTTTATATGAATTTAGGAAGTTGAATCGATGGAATCGGAGTTCGTATGAGGGAGAACGAAATTCCGGAAGGTTGAAAATCACATGAAATGATAGAATTCCAAAAATACTATTCACTAGAAAATGTTTTTCGGATTGACTGGGAACAAGGAAAGAGTTTTATGTACATGGCGGGGAAGTACGACGTAGAACAGTTCGAGGCGAACCCAACACCGCAGACGGTTCGGCCTGGAGACATCGGATAGTGGCGGAACGCGACGGAGACGACCTTCGGGTTGACATCGCCGTTCCGGGCAAACGGAGAGGAGTTAACGGATGAGGTTTGTGGTGATTTGAAGGGGGAACAACAGGGAACACAATGCTCTCCTTGGTTAGGATGGGACACGCATGGTTAGCCGGTGGCGAGGAGAAAGGCGATGACGCGGATAATGGACTAAATAAATAGCAGAAAAATAAATAAAATCTAAAAATTACGAAATAAATACTGAAAATAGTATATGAATTTAGATGAATTTAGGAGGAAGAATCAACGGATTTGAAGCTTGTATGAGAGAGAATGGATTTTTTAAAGATTAAAACGTGTGTGTACAAAGCATGGAGCATTGACTAGATAAATAAAAGCACTGTTCATCTTCAAGCTTGGTTACAGCACGCATGGCAGAAAAGAAAGGATGGCAGTGCCGGCCAAAGGAAGGGAAGAGGTGACCAATAAATGACAAAAATAGATTGCTCACCTTGAGACGAGGCCGTAGGAGGTGACGGTGCGGCGAACGGTGACCGGTGGCGGCGGCGGCGAGCGCACGCTCTCACGGTGGCGGCGATGCTCCAACGATGCTCCGGCGACGAGAGGGTGAGCACGGCGTAGAACGTCGCGAGGCGAAGCCAGGGTTGTGGTCTATGGTGGTAGGGCTCCACTGTAGGCGATGCAAATGGCCGATGAACGGCGTTCGGCCCGCGACGGAAAATCTTCGATTGCGTCGTGGAGGAAGGAAGGGAGGAGCTAAGATTTTCGGGGATGGATGAGGGAGAGGAGAGGCACACAGTGCTCTCTTTATATAGGGGTGGAGGTGGACCGTGGAGGGAGATCAATGCGTGTGTGTCACGGTCGGACATGACTCGATTCCGTTGATTGGGTGCTTTGATGAGGGGAGAAATGGCCGGGAATGAAGGAGGTGTGATGAGGGGAGATGAATGCCTGAAATTTCGTGAAGTATGGTGTCGGGACCCAGAGTTACGATTCTGAAACCCTCTGTGTATACTGCACTAGTCCAGGATCACGCTAGTGCACACAGTGTCAACATAGGTAAATATCGACCCACACAAGCGATACATAAAGCAAGCGATTAGTTTGAATAACAAATAAGGGTTTTGACCTTATGGTCGAGTTTACACTTATTAAGCCACGCAGGGCTAACAGAGAATAAAGCAGCAGCAGAACGGAAATAACTCCAGCGTAGATCCCGCCAATTCACCACAGGCAACCGACTGGGATCCAGACCTTAACAATCAACAACCTTCGGCGAACTCCTCCTCGAAAGCAGGCGTAGACTCCTCCTCTTCTATAGGTTTGGATGCAAGTTTTACAACAAGCGTGAGTACGCAACCGTACTCGCAAATCATACCACAGAATGCAATTTATAGATGCAGGCTTATTCCAAAGAAAAAGGCTTATGCGGTTCTTTTGCATAAAAGCAACATTTGCACTTGAATACGAATAAAAGAATGAAAGCATAATTCAAAACAAATAGACAATATTAATTTAACAATTATTTTCACAAAGACACACAGCTTAACATATTATTTCATATAGCCATATGATTGAGGTCACACAGCTCCCATCCCAACATTTTATGAAAACTACCCCTCGTGTGAAATCCCCGAGCATGTCCATGACCGCGGACGCGGCTATTCGAATAGATTAATTTAACACTCTGCAGAGGTTGTACACTTTACCCACAAGATACAACTAGTGTAGCAAGCACTAATCGTAACAAAACAGTTCGAAAACTTCATCTCAAACATTGACATTCCCGATGTGCTTTCCCGCTATACTAGCTCACATAGATTTAGTATAACACACACCACTGGACAGGGAAGCGGCGAACCGTCCCGCGATGTAACCACCAAGTAGTCACACCTCCACCCTGTCACACAGCCTAACCTATCCACTTGAACATCAATGCCGAGAATCCATAACTTACTAAGTTAGGCCCGTCCCATACTGCATGTGGTCGCATGATAAGGCTCGGCCAATGGCGCACAAAGTTAAGTCCTTAATTGACCAAGGCAAAACTTCCATGTTCTAACTAAGTCACAAAGATTATCAAACCCAAGCATACAGCTTTCACCATATCACACAGCTTCCACCACTTACCTCAGTCTAAATCCTTTACCACCCAGTTGGTTTTAGTGCAACACATGCCATCACGAAGTAATAACACATAGCACACAGTTTTACACAAAGTTCCATAATCACTTAGTCACATTTGATAAATTGCAACTTGCATGAGATGTGAGACTCGTAGCATGGCTAAGCTATTGTACTCGCATCTAACCAACCCACGTTGGTGCTATAATATTACCAACTAATAAACCAATCTAGGGTGACAAGGAATTATGACATACAAGGCCAAGGTGTGATAACAATTTGGATACTAACTATGCCCAAAGCATTTAAATAAACAATTAAAGTGGAATGCAATACATTAACACAAAGTAATTTGAAAACTAGGTTCAAGATGATCAAAGGTATGACTTGCCTTGGAAAAGGTCTATGTACTGGTCTTGATCTTGGGGTGCTCCTTCTTCAACGAAATTCACCGATTTAATCGACGTCTACTATAAACGAAACAAATAAACAAAACAAATAAATAATAGAGGCAAAACAAGCTCCAAAAATTAAATAAAAATCTCAGATAAATAGAGCTTGAATTTAGATAAATTAGAAATTTGAATGGGTTCAATCGGAGTTAGGATGCAAAAGTTATGCACTCTAGAAGTTTTAAATCTAAAAAGAAACCCTAATTTGGATTTTCCAGAATTTTTGAATTATTTCTCTGAAGAAAAATCGGATTATTGCACAATGTTGACGTCAGCGAAGGAATTTCGGGAATTAAAAGAAATAACAGAAAACGCTGACATGTGGGACCCACATGTCCGAGACACGGCTAACGGTAGACTAGGTCTACCGAGCCTTGGGACTTGGGGTCCGGTGGACTAAGCCACGCGGCGCTGACGATGCAGCCACGCGGGATGATACGTGCACACACGGGCTGAGGTGGACTCTGATGCGGACTGCCACGTCAGACCGACGGCGACGACGGCTCGGGAACCAAAGGCAACGGCGAACGGCGGCTCCTCGCCGGCGGTGAGTGGTACCAGCGTGTAGCTCTCGCGATTGCGAACCTCTGGGTGCAACTCCGGGTGGTTAAGGATGACGGAGGTGGCCGGCGGCGAGGTCGAAGCGGCGAAGAGGCTTCGGGCTTGACGGGATCGGACCTCCGATGATGCTCCGGTGGAACCAAGGCGACCACAAGGTAGCCCTTGTTCTTGCGATGCCGACAAAGCAAAACCCGGGGTCCCGGCGACGCTGGTTGCGGCGGAAAAGCTCGTCGGAGAAGGCGGAGGCGCAAAACGATCTTCGAGCAACGGCGGCGGCTAGGGTTCGGCGCGAGGGCAAAGGCGGCTAGGGTTGAGGTGCGGACACCGAGGGCTACCTCCCCTTTTATACCCGGAGGCCTGGGAGAGTCCAGGGCACGAACGCCCAAAAACGGCAGGCGGTGGCGGAGATCGTATACCTAACGGACTCGGGAATGAAGCACAGAAGATTCGGGGGCCCACACGTCAGCGACGGCGGCTCGGGCGCGGCGCGTTCGAAACGGCGCGGTTGCAAAACACACTCAAGATCTGACCGTCCAGATCTGATCGAACGGCCCACAACACATGTGCGTTCGGAACCTCCGGTTAACACACGCGCATCCAGCCGTCCATTGTTGATCAAACGGTGGAGGATGATCGGGGTGCTCCAGGTTCGGGTCCACCTGTCAGCGGAGGCGGAAAAATCTAGAAAATATATCTGAGCACATAGAACCCGAATAAAATAGTTTTGGCAAATGTTCATGTTGGGATTATCCACATTAAATATTTTTGATTGGAAAGTCCAATATTAAGCTTTTGAATTTAAATTCAAATAAATCCAAATGGTGAATTTTCTCCTTACTAACTATTAAAAGATTTTTAAGCTCGAAAAATTGGGATGTTACATATGGTGGAGGAAATCTTGGGATTTGAAAGCTTCAGAAGGCTTCTAATGGAGTTGGGGCTGCTACGTGTGTTCACTGGACAAGGCAAGAAGAAAAACGTTTGGAGAAGAAAGGGACACAAGTGGAAGAATAAAGGAATTGAGAAGGATGTATATATTAATTAAATTCAAAAGGGGCAAGTGACAGTGGTTGCATTAGAGCCTTGAGGTTAAGTGGGAACGGGCTGGAGCAGCCCATGGATGGGGTGATCGAATGGGAATCCGATTTTTTCATTTAAATTATTATTTTTCATTTTAATTTTCGAAATTAATTCAGATTAAACAACAAATCAAATGGATTTTACAAAATATAGTCCAAACAATTATAGAAAAATTCACAAAAATTCATAGAATTAATTTGAACTTAATAAAAATAATTTCAACTTAAAATTGGTAATAGTTTTTGCAAATAATTTATTCTGGCTTTAAAAAAACTTTTAAAATTCCAGAAAATTCTAGAAATTAATTAAATTTTTATTTTTCAACTTTACATCAAGTAAATCTTCAAGAACTTCAAAAAAATTTACTTTTGACTTTTAAAACTTAAGAAATTCAAATAAAGCAATGAAACTCTTTCAAATTTCAGAAAATTCAATAACTTTATTTATTTTATTTTGGTAACAACACTTTGGGAAGCTACAAACTACCCCCCTTAAAAGGAATCTCGTCCCCGAGATTCGGAGTGGCTAGAAAGAAAACTGGGAATACATGGTCTTCAACTGGAGTTGTCGTTGTCTGCATCCTGTTCCTCATTGGACGGAGCCTGAGTTCAGACGTCCTCTTCCAGAATTCTACATCTTCTTGTTTTCTTGCATAGTATTGCACTTTGGAACTTCAAAGTTGCTGCCTGCTTCTTCTTTGGACATTTATTGGCATAATGTCCTTTCTCTTGGCAGTGGAAACACGTGATGCCTGCAACATGAGATGGTTCTTTCTGTGATTGGCCTCCAACAGAGGTGTTGGGGAGCAACAAGCTGGCCGGCTGGTCCATGGTCGCTTCTTGAGGCATTGGCAGACCTAGACTTATGTATTTATGCAACTGAGACATGTATCTTCTGTTGTTTTTACCTCCTGCTTTTGGTGTTATTGTTGCGATCAGCGTAGCTTCTGGAATGCTGTCTGAGGTGAGTGCTAAGCGTCCTTTTGGGCATTGATTGGCATAATGTCCCATATCCTGACAAGCGAAGCATTGTATTCCTGCCCTTGATGTCTTGTTCTGCTGAAATTGGCCACCATTGATGTTGCGGAACGTCTGCGTCGATGGACGTGGTGCTGATCCTGGAGTCTTGAGTGCGGTCATCCTTGGTGCTGGGTTGGGTTGGGGTTGAATCACACGAGCCTTGGGGTTTCTTGCATCATGTTGCCCTTGATCCGCCACCTTCCTCTTGGAACACTTGGTGTAGTAATGTTGTTCTTGTGTCGTAGGAGCAGTGGCTGAGAAAACATTGTTGTTGCTCATTTGTTGCATCAACTGTTGCATTAGTTGAGTCTGGGTGACGAAAAATTGGTTCAAATTCCAAAGGGTTTCTGCTATCAGTTGTTGGTTGCCTTCAGTAGGGACATCCTTGTTGGTGTTGGTATCATCTTTAGAACGACGGGTGTTCTTCATCTGCCGGTTATTCCAGAGGTTTTAGAGAATGAGACAAAGGATAGGAAAGAAACAAGGAAGAAGAGCTAAGGGGATAGAGCAAAACAACACTCCCAAACAAAAGAACCAACTCAAAAGCCTTATACAACGTTCTATCGATTGAACTCTTAAGCTGGTGAAATGACTCAATACAAAGAATGAGCCTTGGCAAACTTAAGCTATATGGCTTGGCTGACATCGTGACTTCTGCTTACGGTCTTCGATGAATCTTGCATGTTGTCCTTGCTTGGTGGCGATGACTTGATGCCTTCTTGGTAGCTTCTTGTCTTGAGGTCTTGAGCTTAATGGTTAGGAACATATTGACCATCTATAGAAATTTTTCAAGGGAAAGAGAATCATTTTAGCATTATAAATGTGAAGAAAGAATTAGGAAAGAAAGAATTTCTATGAAGAAGCTATAGATAGATGACCAAGATAAGGAGAGAACAATTTATTTTTCTTGTTATATAAAATAAGTTTTGAAGTTTCTCAACTAACGGCCATTCTAACTAGGTCACGACCTACAGTCGATATGGCTATGATACCACTTTGTAAGACCCAGGAGTAACTCTCCCAAATCCTCTGTGCATTTCTGAACTAGTCCCATGATCAGTAGCTAGTTAACACAGTAAACAAATATGGTAACAAATTTATATTACAACTTTATTAATAATCAACAGAGTTTATTACAAAAGAGGCTTACAAGCCAACAATAAAGAACATAGCGGAAGACGAAGAAGTAGTAGAGTCCAGCAATCTGCCATAGGCAATCGACTGGGGTAGCGGCCTAGTCGTCACGATCCACACCTATAGCGAAGTCCTCCTCTGAAATTTGTTTGCATAAAGCAAGTATGAGCACAACTACTGTGCTCGCAAGTTACACCCGTCAAATAACGGAATGACATGCATATATGGATGTAACAAAAGATGGCTTATTGGTTGAATTTGCATAAAGCAGCATTTTTCTTTAAATACTTGTACTAAGTTCCAAAGCAGATACTTTATAAATACAAATTATTTTATAAGTTCTCAGTTTTATAGTCAGATAACATTCACACATGAATGGTGAAGGATACCCTCCTATCACATGGCTTCCTGCCCAATTCCCATTTGGATAAACCAGTTTTGAAGAAGTCTTTTTCCAAACAAAAACAAAGTCTAACTTTGAGTGGCTTTGCTAGCATTTCCATGACCGTGGACACGGCTATTTGAATAGTTTTACACTCTGCAGAGGTTGTACAGCTTTACCCACATCACACGAATTCTCTAGTTTGTCCGGCACATATCTATGGCACCGCTCACTACCTTGGGTAAGCGGTCTAGAGCACGTGACAAGGCTTTTACAAAGCGTCATTCCACCGTAGTTACCCCTCGCTAAGGTTTTTCCACCCCCTTTGGAATAAAGACCTCCAGGTTCGGGCCCCCTCTTGCGCTAGGTGGGACTAACATAAGTCGTAACATGACTACCCCTTGCATCTATAGGGAACGACCACGGTGGAACATTGCAGATTAATTGGTCAGGTCCTACTCCCCACACTGAGGACATGTGGTGGTACGGTAAGGCATAGTAAGATGCGGCTCAAGGACCGGTCCTTAACTAACTTGGGCAACTTTCCAAAATAACCCTGGGCCTTAACCCTAACCAGATTAAATCCGTGCATAAACATGCACCCACCAAACATCCATTATGCCCAAGTCCAAACCATTTTCATTTATTTCATTTTTCAAAAGCATAAACTTCCATAACATACCGATGCCATGGATACAATTTGAATAACAATTGATTTCTCGCTGAAATTCCCCAAAATAAACATGTTTAGTCTATAAGCATGGCTAAGCCTGATTTTTCTCAAAATGTTCTAGTTCATACTATTGTATCAAACAGGTTTTACCTATGGTAACAATATGTTTGCTTCAATTACCAAAGTTGGATTTTAGGCATATCTATAAATTTAAACAGGAATTTAAATTACTGAATATACATAAGCATGCAGTAATAATTTAAAACAAAATATAAATAATTTGAAATAATGGGATCGATATGATCAAGGGTATAACTTGCCATGCTTGTTTACTCGTTGTTCTCAAACGGTGTCGAATTCCGGTTGTCCGAAGTCGTCGAAATCTATACGCGTAAAACGATCCGAATTCAATTTCACAAATTATTTTTTTTATTTAAATTATTTTTTTATTTTAATTTTCGAAATTAATTCAGATTAAACAACAAATCAAATGGATTTTACAAAATATAAAACATAGTCCAAAAAATTATAGAAAAATTCACAAAAAATTCTAGAATTATTTTGAACTTAATTAAAATAATTTAAACTTAAAATTGGTAATAGTTTTTGCAAATAATTTATTTTGGATTTTAAAAAAACTTTTAAAATTCCAAAAAAATCTAGAAATTAATTAAAATTTTATTTTTTCAACTTTACATCAAGTAAATCTTCAAGAACTTCAAATAAATTTTACTTTTGACTTTTAAAACTTCAGAAATTCAAATAAAGCGATGAAACTCTTTCAAATTTCAGAAAATCCAATAACTTTTTTTATTTTATTTTGGTAACAACACTTTATGATGTTACACATGTGAACCAGATTACTGCAGAAAAGGCGACTGATGCACCTGACGTCGTTCTCGGTATGCTCCTTGTTAATTTCAGCCCAGCTACTGTTTTATTTGAGCATCCCATTCTTTTGTTAGCCGTCAGTTTGTTGTTCAACATCAGTTAGACATGCGTACACTCCAGCCACCTTTTCTTATTAAATCACCTGGATCGGTTTTTAGAACCGATCAGATCTGTTGTGCCATCAACATAGAGATTCATGGGGTAAAATTTTTGGCAAATTTGATTGTGTTAGACTCTAAAGGGTTGGATGTCATTTTGGGAATGGATTGGATGTCCAAGAATCAGGGGCAAATCAATTGTGCCCAGCGATCCATTTCTGTGACGAATGAAAATGGTATTCAAGTTGTTTTTCATTCCAAGACAGTCGATTCTCATCTTTGTGCTCTGAAAGCTGATGCCACCCCTACCTTAGAGTTGGTACTAGTAGTTTGTGAGTATCCGGATGTCTTTCCTGAAGACCTTCCAGGCATGCCCCCGGATCGTGAGGTGGAGTTCGTGATCGAACTAGCACCTGTCTACGCGGTTTTGGCTGCACCACCTCGTCGCCCCCGGTTTTGGCTGCCGCCCGCGGTTTCGCCACTGAGTCAAGCCCATCCCGCCACGAAGCTCCGGCCAAGCTGCATGCGCGCCACATCCATGCCTTGCTGTCGTGGCACCCGAGCTTGCCGCCACCTTGCTCCCGGGCTTCCTCACGAATGCTCCGCCTCTTCCCTATATAAGTCAAGCAATGGCGGCTTTGCCTCCCTTGCTGCCATTTCCACTTCATCCCCATCTTCTCCAAGCCCAAACCAAACTTCAAACCTAAGCTCCCAGCTCGAGCTCCGAATGTCGGCCACACCGCCTCCGAGCTCCCTAGCCACTCCGGTGAGCTTCAGCCGCCCTAAACCGTGTCACGATGCGCCACATGCAAGCAGGAGGCATTCCCCCAAATCAATTTGGGGATTGAAGCCACTTGAGCCCGCACACGCCTCTTTTTCTTCGGCTCCAGCCGAATCAGCCTCCACCGCCGCCACTTCAACTCCGGCAATCCCCGGCCCAATTAATCTCTACTTGAGTAAGCTTAGACCTTCCTCTACCCTACCCCATCACTCACTGGTGCCCTCTCCCTTTCCAGGTCGCCGCCACCATTGGAGCGTCCGCGTCGCCGCTGGTCCACGTCGCCAGGCCGCCTCCGACCACCTCGGCTCCCTCCGGACGCACCAGCACGTTCCAGGTATCCCATGGATGCCTATGCTCCCTCTAGTTTGCTCCCTACTCCATCCTACGCCGTCACCCCCTTTTTGCCTCCCTGGCCTACCGCCACCGGAGCCGCAATCTAGCCTCCGCTAGCTTCCTTACCTCCCTAACAATCCATTTTGGCGGTCGCCTCAGCCTCGCCGCCGCTCCACCGCCGGCGACGACCACCGCTCTTTTTCGGCCGAGCGCCCTCCTATTCTGGCCGAGAGCTCCCTGTGTGAATCCTTCTTCCTCTGGCACTTGAGATGGAAACCACCTATAGGGTGTTTAGAGCAAACAGGTTAACTAATATTTGTGTCACTCAAAGATGTAATTAGCAAATTAAAACTTGTTTTGACAAGAAGCTCATTGCGATTTAGTAAGCATCTCATGAGTAGGTTCGGTTGTCAGTTGTTTGAACAGAGAAGGAATTTTGGAAATCATAAGGATTGACAATAGGAACCTCATGTAAGGAAGATTAGTACTGTTAGTTTAGTTTTGTGACTGACTAATTGATCACTCATATATAATTGACAAATGAATGATGGATTTAGTAAGAGCATTAATTGTCAAAGCTGTAAAAGTCTTTTGGATAAATTGATGATCGAGAAGTGGTCTAATGAAAATTTGAAGTAGGTGATAACAATTTCAAGTCGAGGTTACCTTGGTTAGCTTTTAGAGTTTAATTAAAATTAAACGGATCAAGATAATTTAGCTATTGTCATCTCTGTCCGTAAAGACTTCGCAAGGTAGATGAACAGAGAAGAGTACTTGAAGATAAGTAGAAACGACAACAAGATTTCTAACACAAGTGGTTAACAATGATAGTGTTAAAAGTTGTCTAACTAACAATGAATCCACATCGCTGAATACTAACTAGAAGTTGATTGGTGGGTTAATTAGTGAGCGATTTAGAAATACTTAGGACTAATTCAAAATGCTCGGTGAGATGTCACCTTATAGACCGCAACAACAAACCTAACTAGGAATTGTGCTAGCTCATTGCCACCGGTCCGATTTAGTAGTGGTAGTAGTATGTTGAGGCTAAGTGAAGTTAGCTTCAAATCTGATAGAAGCTTAAGTAGGAATAGTTAAAGCAGGAGTAGGAAATTAGCTATTGGATGTTCATACCAATAAGGGTAGGTTATTTGTGTCCTTAGTAACCAAATTAAGGTGGTCAAATCAAGTAATTAGGCTTAAGTGAAAAATACTTGGTAACCATTAACAACCAAGTGAACAGGAAGAAGCAAAATTATGAATTCCATAATGACCACAGTGACAAAAGATTAGCTGCTGAATTGAATTATCTAGAGGACACTTTAACTATGTAAATGTTTAATGAGATGAATGACAGTAAGCCATATGCCCTGTTTATAATGATGTCTATAATAGCAATAATAACACCAGGTCAATGAGATAGTTAATAAAGCATGGTAAGGCAATTAGAGATTAAAAATCATTAGAGCCAATATCACTCATGTCTAAGTTAAGATGGAGGTCAACTAAAATAAAATAAAAATAAAAATAATCATAGTACATATTCTAGTTAAAGGTTAATCTAATTTACCAAATGTATCTTAGTATAATCTTGATCATGATAATAAATAGGAAATAACAACAAAAGGAATTATTATTATGAGCTAGACCTCCCATGCAAGTCATGGTAAGGTGCTCTCAATAAACCGGTATCGAGTCAACCACAAATCAAAACATTAATAACTTTTATATACGAACTCAGAATTAAATGAATATTTTTGCTAAATTCACATAAAATTATTCTCTGTAATAATATACCAAAAACATTTGGACTTGCTTACTGTTGAATTTATTTCTCCATTTGTGTTTTGTTTCTAGTTCTTTTAAATAGACGTCGGAAGTCGCGAGCAAGATTATCAACGATCAAGCGACCTCACTCTTTGAACAATATAAGCAAGGCAAGCACCTCCTTTGATCATATTGATCCCAGTATTTTACTTATTGTACTTTGTTTTGCAAATCCTATTATTGCATGCGCGTATGTTCAATATTAAATTGCTATATTTGGGATGTTGGTAGCTGTAAATCCTAATTGCTGCATGAATTCTTTTGACAAGTTGATATCCCTACTTTGTTAACATTAGGATATGGGTTAGACAATATATAATGTCAATTGGAAATTTTGAGTGCGAGCTATCGCACAAATGCTTACTAGAATGATAGAATTTTCTAAAAAAGGATGTATAAAGGACACCATGGTAAATGTGAATTTGGGAGATTTGTCAAAATGTTCAGAGGGGTGTGCCTCTGTTATTTTGGTATTAAAGCAAAATGCAAAAACCTAGTTTTAGACGCGGGCGAGTTATATTATATTCTGAAAAAGTGGGAAAGGAACCTCACTAGTAGATAGGGGGAGATTCTCGCCCAGGTCAATTAAGGACCGAACACCAGTATATCCGACCTAAGCATAAGCGTACAACCATAGTGCTAGTGATGGGATGGCCTTAGTTAATTAAGTTGTCGAGAACTAGCCTTGCACGAGGGGTAGGCAGGAGAGGTGCGAGCATGTTTGATTGCCGACATAACGGCGAATGCCTCACTGGAACGGGGATACCTAGGCGAAGTGACAATAAACGTAGCACCTAGACGGGTATGCCTGGGTTCGGTGAGGAATATCATTCGATGGGCTAAGTGCAAGGTTAGGGCTAGATGATGTAAAGGCTTCGACACGTGCTCTAGACTGCTTACCTTCGGTAGTGAGCGGTGGCATAGATATATGCCGAACAAACTAGAGAATTCGTGTACTGTGGGTAAAGTTGTACCCCTCTGCAGAGTGTAAATCTATTATAATAGTCGTGCTCGCGGTGATGAGCGTGCTAAGTGTAGTATTGCCGGGTATAGTCTTGATTTTCACAAAAACTGTCTTATCGGAAAATTGTGGGAAGTGGTTTATGATTTATTTGAGATAACTGCCATGTTATGGCTGAACGTAAATTGTTGCTCGCAGCCAAGGAATATTGTGAGCTGTAGTTGTTCTTATTATTGGATCATTCAATTACTTACTTACTGTCCTGTTATCTATTTAACTGCTTATTTCAAATTCCGTTGCAAAGTACTACTTATGAATATTGCAAATAAAACCTGCTTAGCGCAAAATAACTTGTAGCATAGAGCCTTCTCTTGATTAGCCTTGCATTTAATATAACTTTTGCGATACACTACAAGTCTTGCTGAGTACACAAGTACTGAATCTTGCTTTTGTTGTTGTTTAGAGTATGAAGATGAACCGACGCCAGGCGACGCTTTCTTCGCACCCAAAACCGGAGGGTTCGGGGACGGTTCTATCTAGGATTTGTTTCTTGTCGATTGCCTTTGGGTATGGATGGGCACACCGTTGGAATTTGTTTACTTTCACCACTTTTAATCTTCCGCTGCTATTTCTGTTACTCTGTTACTTCTGGTACTTAAGTCTTATTTGGTCGGTCAGCTTTTGTAATGTAAATACTGCAATCGCTTAAGTTAAGTACCATTTTGCTTTACCTTGTATATGTGAATGTATGGTTGTGAATACCAAATGTTGTGAATGTGTGTGCTAGCTACTGATCCAGGAACTAGCACAAAATACACATAGGGTCTTCGGGTATTCCCCGCCCGGGGGTCCGACAAATATGATCAAATAGCATAACAGGAATAAACACAAACATTCATAGATAATCATATTAAACTGTGAAATGGTATGGCCTTTAACATGTCGATCTCCATCAGCATGCTTCCTGTTCTTCGACCACCATGCTTGATGTCTCTAACTGCATTCATCTGCTAAGCATCTACACCTAAAAGCTAGTAATGAATTACATAGGATAATATCAAGCATCACATGTCAGTACGTAGACCGTTATACAATAATATGTAGCTCGATGGCTATCTCACAGCATAACACGCAGGCCATGAAAATCCATTCATGCATCACATACACAATGGGCCATACTATTCACATCAAACCCTACAAAAACGAGTTATGCATGGAATCCAATTCTATCGGGCGACATGAACACATACTACCTATAACGCGCGGTACGATTACCCAGGACAACAAAAAAAATTGCCAAGACATGAATCTTATTCACGCAACCGAGCCTTGGAAATCATCGAATTAATCATATTAACCCTATTCCGAACCAATCTTATCACTGCCTTGATATGACTACACACTACGACATACTCCGATGGCGGAATTCCGACCAGTAGGAGTATCATGCAAGGCAGTCGAAAACAAGTCAAGTAAATCATCTGGTGCTCTTAACTTGTACCTCCTCGAAAAACCCATCTACAATTGCCGAACACTGATCTATCTTATCGACCAGTGCCTAGATCGTTCCATCCATATGAATCGATCTAGATCATCAAACCAAACAAGTGATAGATCCAATCTACTACTGCCACATATCCAGTATATGCGACCGATCTAGATCAAAAACTATACAGGATGGCTCTGATACCACTGAAGGGATACGGGTAGGCTACGCTAGGTAAATCAGGAAGCCAAGCAAGTAGATGATCACAGATCGTTACCACCAGACGCGTAGTGCAGCAGAAGAAGAGTCGGAGCAGCCTGGTCCAATGAAGAGCATGTCGATGTAGTAGTCGTAGTCGATCGTCCAGTGCCCTCGCGAGTTGATCGTCTCCTCCAGCAACCTCTGAAGTTCCTTGTGAAGATCGTGGACCATCCTCAAGCGCAACAGCAACCGCAGTAGCGCCTCTATGGTATCCACACGTCCAGGAAAGGAACAACTGTATGCCGGTGTGCTAGCACCAAGTCGCACGGTGGGGCTCTCAAGAAGATGGTGGCTAGGGTTTCGGTAGAGTAACTCACGTTTCTCGCATCATCTCAATAGCCTCAAGCATCTCTTTATATAGTGCCCATGAGAGATCCTATCCGAACACGTTTTGTTTCAACCCGTTAAGTGTGTGACTCGTTAGGTTTATGCGTAGTCAGTTGTGACTCAGAAACCCTTTCCGACCACGAGTTGTAGCGGTCCCTAGCAGGACAAAATAATTCCCGAATACACACAAATTATATCGGACGAACTTTAATGCAACATGATCTACGACCAGGTCCTGATCACTTACGACCAGCTCATATCTCATCATGACCAGTCTGTATTTAAGTACGACCAGTTCGTAACTCCTTAAGACTAGTTAGTACTTAAGTACGACTAGTCTAAAACTGTATACGACCAGTTTGTATTTAGTCTTGACCAGTTCGTAACTCTTTACGATCAAGTTTTGACCACTCTGTGATTACGTTCAATGAGTCTATGACCAGTTCGTATCTCCATACGACCAGTCTGTAACTGATTGAACTAAGCAACCTACTCGTGTATTCTCTCTTTGCCTCAAGATATCTGGTTTGAACTCTAGGTGAGATATTTGTCATCCATGGACTGTTCAATACTTTCTCGATCGAGTGTCGGATAACCTTATGTGGTCAAACTCTTCGACGACCAGTGGCATGGCCATGCACTTTCTTTATCTGACCACTTCGAGGGGCCTAGAGATATCTCTCTTGTTATGTTAGGAGGGGCAAATTCCATATCTGACCAGTCACATCCCTCCGCATGTTTCATAGTATACCCGAAAGCTACCCTTATAACTACCTAGTTACGAGTAGCGTTTGGCAATCCCTAAGAGTGCTATTACACATGTAGGGAACAATGCTGATATCAGGTCTAAGGATTATACATCATCATTGCTTGAGACCAACTAATGACACATAGAATCACAACAATCTTAGTAGCGTCTTAAGGTGGGTCTATCCAACCCCTTGTTCTCTAACATGTGTTCACATTATTGATTCTATATCCCTATATCCATGACCGGTGAAACATGGTCATCAATCAATACTTGTGCTGGTCGTAGAGTCACTGGTGTTCCGACCAGTGACATCCGACCAGGGATACCATTTAGAATGGCATTATATAAGTTAAAGAGCTTCACTAACAAGTCATATACTTGTTAATCTTTATAACCAATGATTTATGGGGAAATTATGTCAGTAACATCGCGTTAGAGCATAATTATAGGAATGACACTCCGTTCGTCTCGGACTGGAAAATAACATTGCGAACATCGAAAAATTAAATAAATGACATCTTGATTTTTTCCAAAAAAATTTAAATATAGAAAATGAGCTCAAAAATTATCAATTGTTTTGTGGAGTCTCCCGACACAGTTTAATTGCTTGTGTATTTTAAAAAAAAAACTTTATACGTTCTGATTTTGCCTCTAAAATCCATTTAAGTATACTATTTGTAGGAATTTCCTAATATATAAAATGAGGTCCAAACATTATGATTTTTTTCCAGGCTTCTTACATAGTGGACTTGATTGTGTATTTTTTATAGAATTTTACAAAATTAAAAAATGCAATTTCATAATGTCCACTGTGTGAGGAGTCTAATACTTCATAATTTAAGGACATTATGAAATTATATTAATTAATTTTGTAAAAATTCTAGAAAAATTACACAATCAAGTCCACTATGTAAGGAGCCTGGAAAAAAATTCATAATGTTTGGACCTTATTTTCTATATTAGGAAATTCCTACAAACAGTATAATTAAATGAATTTTAGAGACAAAATCAGAACGTATAAAGTTTTCAAAAAAAATACACAAGCAATTAAACTGTGTCGGGAGACTCCAAAAAAAATTGATAATTTTTTGAGCTCAGTTTTCTATATTTAAATTTTTTTGGAAAAAGCCAGGATGTCATTTATTTAATTTTTTGATGTTCACGATGTTATTTTCCAGTCCGAGACGAACGGAGTGTCATTCCTATAATTACGCTCTAACGCGATGTTACTGACATAATTTTCCCAAGATTCATTCAAGGAACAGAATAACATTTATTCAATAACTCATAAACATAGACGTGATACACTCATCTCTATGATTGCCTCTAGGGCATATCACCAACATGCCGTGCTAAAGAATAGCTCAATTCCCAAAAGCTAATGCAAGCTATCCCAAAATCGTGAGGTAAACTAAGGACCTCGGTCAGATGTTATTGTCTTTGGTACACTATGCAAGCGAACAATGTTGGTCAAGTAGAGTTCCGCGAGCTTAGCGCCCTTGTAGGTGGTGTTAACCGGAATGAAGTGACTACTTTAATCAAACGGGGTCGCACAAATGCTTACTAGAGCGATAGTCGTTTTCTAAAAATTGTAAAAAGGACGACATGATAAATATGAATTTGGGAGTTTTGAAAAGAAAGTCCAAAGGGGTGTACCTCTGTTATTTTGTATAAAAATAAAAGTGAAAAGCTAGTTTTTAATGCGGGCGAGTTATATTATATTCTGATAAGTGTGAGAGATGAGTCTCATAAGTAGATAGAGGGAGATTCTCGCCTAGGTCAATTAAGGACCGAACGCCAGTAACTCCAATCTAAGCCTAAATGTACAACCATATATGCCGATATGAGACAATCTTAGCTAATTAAGTCATCAAAAACTAGCCTTACATGATTGGTAGGCAGTAGTGGTGAAAGAATATGATTGCTGACACAACGGCGAATGCCTCATTGAGACGGGGTGTACCCGGGTGAAGTGAGGGTGTTCATTCACCGGGTGAAGTGCAAGGTTAAAGCTAGATGATGTAAAGGCTTCGACACGTGCTCTAGACTGCTTACCAAAGGTAGTGGACGGTGGTATCAACGGAAACCAAACAAACTAGAGAATTGTGTGTTGTGGGTAAAGTTGTACCCCTCTGTAGAGTGTAAATCTATTTAAATAGACGTGCTCGCAGTCATGAGCGTGCTTAGTGCAGGCTTAATGGGTATAGTCTTGATTTTCATAAAAATAGTTTTGTTGGAAAACATGGGAAATGTTTTGTTAGTTTATATTTGAGTTGAGTGCCATGTCTATAGCTGAAAATAAAATGTTGCTCGCAGCCGAGGAGGGTTGCGAGTTGTTATTAATTCAATTACTTACTTGTTGTCTTTTACCTATTCAACTGCTCTTTAAAATTTCGTTGCAAAGTACTACATATTGATATTGCAAATAAAATCTGCTTAATGCAAAATAACTTGTAGTATAGAGCCTTATATTTGATTAGCCTTACATTTATATAAATTTTGCGATACACTATAAGTCTTCTTGAGTACGTAATGTACTCAATCTTGCTTAATTTGTTGTTCAGAATTTGAGGTTGAACCAGTTCCGGACGACGATGGGCCTTTCTAGAGCTTAGTCCTTGTCTGTTGCTTGTGAAATTGGATGGTGCATACCGCTGGACCCTTTTGGTTTATTACCTTACTTTCCGCTGCACTATGTTACTTTTGCTATTATGATACTTAAAGCTTTTATTTGGCCGATCGGCCCTTGTGATGTAATTATTATAATCGCTTAAGTTATGTACTCGTTTTGCTTTACGTTTGTACATATGGATGTATGGATGTGATATCAACGTTGGAGTTGTGTGTACTATTCACTGGTCATGGGACTAGTACGGTACACACACAAGAGCTTCGAGTATTCGAAGCCCGGGGTTCGACAATTTTACACATACATCGATTTTTCACACCTTTCGTTGCATTCCACATATCGCTAACTTTATGTTGGATATGTGGACAATATTTTAATTCCAGATTTTAGAATGAGGCAAAGATCACACATAAATACTGATGCATAAAATGATACTAACAGCAGGCAACTCATTACACTTTTAAACATACTCAACAATATGATTATAGCAGAATAAACTAATCGTATAACCAACTCACAATAGGGCTCGTTGAAGAACAGGAAGCAGTACAAACTCGATGCAGTGCAAATCATAGATGTCGCAGTGTAGCAAGCGATCACGCGGTTGCGCTGCCCAGAAACCTTATTACTGCCCCGTGTAGGTGAACTCTGCGACAATGGTTCGGAGATACCGCTCACCCTCCTTCCCAGTGCACGCCGAGGAGAAGGGACGACCTGGTTCAAACAGCACAACCTTACAGCACTAGAGAATAGAGAGGAAGAAGAAGAATCGGATTCAATCTCATTTAGTCTAGACGTCTCCAGATCTTATTTATAGTCGAGACAATTACTCTCTAGTAATTGTCATAATAAACCACTGGTAACAGCTAATTCAAAGCCAATTAATGGTTATTAAGCGGTGTTTATTGATCCTGATTATACCCTGGTCTAAAGCTTCGACCACTGGTCTACAACTTCGACTACTGGTATAAGGATTCGACTTCTCAGTTTCAACTTCGACTTTTGAGTTTCGACTTCTGAATTTTGACTTCTCAGTTTCGATTTTGACTTCTCAGTTTCGACTTCAACTTCTGAGTTTCGACTTCTCATGCTTTGGAATTATATGAATGAATGGGCCTTTACACATAAGTGCCCAATTCCAACAATCCCCACCAATTCCAAAGCAAGCAATAGAAAAGAATGATAAAGACTATTGTGCTGAAAAAGTTGTTGATATACCAGTCTTTTGGTGTAAGTCCTGTACGGGTTGAACTTGCACATAAAATAACAAGATTCATCTTCTCACAACTGATGAATGGACTATGCCTTGAATTCATAGTCTTCCGTGATTAGATTTCACTTGAAATCTCAACTGATACTAGGCTGTCAAAGAACCAAGCCTAACCGGAGCTTTGTTTGGTCATGCTCCCTTATCTGCTCATGAGCTTTCTAGAGAATGCCCCTATTGTCATGAACTGCGACCTCACAGTTAAGCTCAAGTAGGTGTATTCATTTTAGGTATCCTGTAGGCTAATACCTTTTTTCTTCATTAGACACTAGAATACATTAAGGCTTTAAGCCACCCTTCCATACAGTTGAGAGTACTTTGTCTATTAGGACACGGGTACACATATATTATTAAAGTGTACTCTCTTGTTCAAATATCAACTTTTTTTCCCATTACCTAAGTCATGGGATCTCCGATCAAGAAGGTATCGGTTACTGTTGAGTTGTAACACCAATGGGCCTTATTCCCATGTCCATAGATGCAACGAAAATCGTCTTCCGTGCTAACCCCTTTGTGAAAGGGTATGTTAGATTTTTCTTAGTTTGTATATAATTCACAGTAATTACTCCGGAGTTCCTTAGTTTTCTGACAGATTTAAGCCTACGCTTCACATGTCTGGTGGACTTCATGTTACCCTTTGTACTTGTAACCTTAATCAACATTGTTTGATTATCACAGTACATTAGGATTGTTGGTATTGGTTTCTCAACCAGTGGCAAGTCCAACAGAAGCTCTCTAAGCCATTCAGCCTCAATTGTGGTTGTATCTAGTGCTACAAGTTCTGCTTCCATGGTTGACCTCGTCAATATGGTCTGTTACACGACCTCCATGATATCGCAGCACCTGCTAGTGTAAAGACATAACCACTTGTAGCTTTGATCTCATCTGCATCAGAGATCCAGTTTGAATCACTATATCCTTCTAAAACAGATGGATACTCAGTATAGTGAATTCCATATGAGGTTGTGCCTCTCAAGTAGTGCAACACTCTCCCAAGTGCATCCTAGTAATCATCTCCTGGATTAGAAGTAAACCGACTTAATTTGCTCACAGCAAATGATATGTTAGGTCTTGTAGCACCAGATAGATACATAAGGGACCCAATGATTTGTGAATATCTCAATTGATCTTTGCCTAATCCCTTATTCTTACGAAGTTGAACACTAGCATCATATGGAGTTGGGGAAATCTTGTAGTTCTCAAAACCGAACTGACTCAAGATTTTCTCAGCATAATGGGATTGGTTTAGAGTGATCCCATCCTCATTTTTGATCAATTTGATATTCAAAATAACATATGCCTCTCCTAGGTCTTTCATATCAAACCATCTAGATAAGAAAGATTGAACCTCGTCAATAATAGCAGTATTTGTCCTAAAGATTAGTATGTCATCGACATACAAACACAAAATTACTCCTTGACCCCCCACCATAACGATAATATACACACTTATCTGCCTCATTCACAACAAAACCAGCAGAAGTTAAAGTTTTATCAAACTTCTCACGCCATTGTTTAGGTGCTTGCTTTAGGCCATACAAGGATTTAATTAATTTGCATACCTTATTTTCCTGTCCAGAAATCACAAAACCATCCGGTTGCTCCATATAGATTTCTTCCTCTAACTGTCCATTAAGGAAAGCCGTCTTTACATCCATTTCATGAATGTGAAGACTATGGGAAGTAGCTAATTCAATGAGCACTCAAATGGCGGTCAATCTGGCAACAGGAGAGTAAGTATCAAAGTAATCCTCACCTTCTTTCTGGGTATAACTCTTAGCCACAAGTCTTGCCTTGTACTTATCAATAGTACCATCAGGCCTCATTTTCTTTTTAAAGATCCACTTGCATCCAACAGGTTTGCACCCGATAGGACGATTAGTGATCTCCCAAGTCCCATTAGTCATGATGGAATCCATCTCGCTATGTGTTGGACCGAAAAGGCGACTAGAGGGGGGGTGAATAGGAGCACGATCTCTTTTTGCTCCCAAAATCAATTCAATACGAATCTCACTCCAATAGCTATGAAAGCTATGAAGATCAATCAATCATGCACAGCGGAAGACTTGTATTGAATCAACTCAAAACCCCAAAGTAAAATCAACACAAAACCAAAACACAGAGGCTAGGGCGGTCTGACCTCTCACGGGGGCGGTCAGACCGATCCAAGCGGTCAGACCGCTACCTCGGGCGGTCAGACCGATTTCACGGGAGGTCAGACCTCTGGTTCGATGAACAGAGAAAACAGCGGACAAACCGAAGCGCAAATTGATCAAACTTTTGATTCGTGCGACCAAACCGTGAAATTTGACACACACCTACCTAAGTATGTCAGGAACCTATTCCAAGCAACGATCGTGATAATTCTTGCCAAGATTCTGACCTTCTACAGTTTGAGCGAAGTTAGGTCAAAAACCGAGTCAAAACAAAAATATGATCTTGAGACTTGCTCGTGAGTGATTGATGATCTTGATGATCCTAGATGTATTCTCACACGTCACAGCAAGCTAAATCACGTCAAGAAACTAAGCAATAACTCGCGGATCAAACAAAGACTCAATTCATCAAAAGAGAGAAAGAAAGCACATGAACTCACTTTTGAAGAAACTTTCTTTGGATTGATTTGATCTGGTTTACAACCACTCCATCAATGGATGACAAAGACTCAATACATGAGCACGAAATCCAATCCAACTCTCTAGAACCCTAACCTCCTCTCCCTAAGCAAATTAGGGTTTCTAAACAATGAAACGTCGAAAGGTCGGGGGAAAGTGCAGCCACCTCCCTCCTCTATTTATAGTGGAGGCTTAGGGTTTCTAATAGAGTCTCCCTAATGGGCTCCCGTTAAGGCCCAAAACAAACGGGTGACACACGCACGTATTTTAAAGCGCCGTGTCTAGATTGTGCGAAGCACTCGCTTGCTCCGCCACGTGTAGGTTGATCCAATGGCTCTCATCATGTCGGCAAGTCTCTCCCATCCGGCTCCCACCGTAACCACCATGGCACTTGCACCGACCCCCGCGCCGCTTGATTCAACCAGTCGCACCGAACTACCCGTTCGGTCACCTTTGTCCATCTTGCACCATACTTGAGTCCAATGACTTCACCTGGCATCGTCGATCGTTTTGAACCTCAGCTCTCCAAGCCTAGTCCCGATCATCCTCGCCGTTGACCGTCGTTGACCACCAAGCAACCTGCACAACAATAGACAAGCAAATCGAATTCGGGAACAAGTTCTTCACAACTTGACCAACGTTAGTCAAAACATGCATCATGCAACACATATGCCATGAAATCCACGAACTTGACCTAACAAGCAACCATCGCCGCCACACGGCGACGACTTAAGTGAAAACCGTCGGACCACTTGGCCTTGGCGGTCGCCCGCCACGGCCCGATCGGCCAACGAAGGCGGTCGGACCGCCACAAAGGACTTAGCCGAAATTTCAACGCTGAAATCCGCAACCTCTTTGGAAATTTAAAGCGAATAGAACTTTTGACCGAAGCTCCAAAATTATGGGACCAAGTGCGAGAATCTCCTCACTTGCCTACACCTCTATTTTTGGCCCACCTCAAACTCGAGTCACTCAACTTGCGGTCCGACCGCTCAGCGAGCGCCGGTCGGACCGCTACCAAATCGGTCGATCCGACCGCCGGGTCGGATCGCCAACCTGAGAACACGAGAGCATGGCGGTCGGCCGCCACGAGGCGGCCGACCGCTGAGACTGACAGAACCGAACTTTGCCGAAAACTCGTGATTCCGCAAACCTTCAACATCATTGCCAATTGACACATCATCCTAAGATCATGAGCATATCCCCATGATATCCACACTATGGACAGCCTCTTTCCAATACTCAGCATCAGGTAATGCATAAGCCTCTGAAAGAGTGTTTGGCACATCATCCATGAGGTATATAATAAAGTCTTCGCCAAAGGTTTTCTCAATCCTTTGTCGCTTGCTCCTACGAGGAGCCTCTTCGACTAAATTATTATCTTCCTCAGGAATATTACAATATAGTGGTATATCACTCATTAGTTCAGAGATGGTGGTAGGTTCAAGATTACAATTATTCATAGTTTGATTATCCTCAAATGGAGAAGTGCTGCCTGCAGTTCTCATAGGATAAATATCCTTAAAAAATAAAGCATCTCTCGACTCCATTATTGTGTTAACAATAATCTCAGGAGTTTCAGATTTTACTACTAAAAATCTATAGGCCATGCTATTATGAGCATATCCTAGTAAGACACAATCGACTGTTTAGGTTCAAGCTTTCTCTTTTTCTGCAATGGTATATTAACCTTTGCCAAACATCCCTAAGTTCGCAGAAAATTAATATTGGGTTTTCTCCCCTTCCATCCCTCATATGGAGTAATATCACATCTTTTAGTGATTATTCTGTTTAGAACAAAAGTTGCTATCAATATAGCTTCCCCCCCCCCATATCTTAGGCATATCGGCACTCTCCAACATGGTATTCACCAAGTCTGTTAGTGTCCGATGTTTCCTCTCAGCCACCCCGTTAGATTGAGGTGACTATGGTGGTGTAACTTCATGGACTATTCCATGTTCAGAATAGAATTGGAAGAAATGATGAGAGATATACTCTCCTCCACGATCAGACCTTAGTCTTTTAATTTTCTTTTCTAGTTGGTTCTCAACCTCGGCCTTATACATTTTAAAATAATTTAAAGCTTCATCTTCTGTTTTCAGTAGATACACATAGCAATATCGTGATGCATCATCAATAATAGTTAGAAAATATCTTTTGCCTCCTTTTGTCAACATTCCATTCATCTCACACAGATCGGAATGGATAAGATCTAATGGTGTCAAATTCTTTTCCTCCTGTAACCCCTTAAAGGGTCTTCGAGGTTGTTTTGCTTGTACACAAGTTTGGCACTTTGATCCTTTGACAATTTCACATTTTGAAACTAACTCTAATCTGGACATTCTAGCAATACTATCAAAACCAATATGACAAAAACGAGAATGTCATATATTGGCCTCACATTTATTCAAACCAGTTGCAACATTCAGATTATACTCTAAAGTACTTATGCAGAACAAGCCTCCGCTCTCATAGCCTTTACCAACAAAGTTATCAAACTTAAACATTACACTTTTATTTGACTCAAATACTAGCTTATAACCATTCCTGCATAGGAGAGAACCACTAACAAGGTTCTTGTTTATGGTTGGCGCATGCTGCACGTTCTTCAAGTGGACAATCTTCCCTGAATTAAGCCTCAGATCCACCGTGCCAACACCAAGAACAGAAGCATGCGACCCGTTCCCCATTAGGATGGAGGAAGTCCCGGCTGCCTGATAAGAAGAAAACAAGGAAATATCAGAACATACGTGAACATTAGCTCCAGTATCAATCCACCAATCAGTGGATTGACTTATTGAAAATACAACAGGTGGATTACCATACACTCCTGTTGAGGCCTCGCCTATGATCATGTTGACAGCCTTTTTCTTTAGCTGTACACCATCCTTGCTCTTGCAGAAATGACAGTCTTTCGCCATATGACCGTTTTTCCCACATACAAAGCAGGTGATGTTTTTCATATCCTTCTTATCAGTTTTCTTCTTAAAGCTAGTTGTCTTGTTTGGTTTAAAGCCTTTGTTTTTCTTGCCATTTCTTTTCTCTACGATATTTGCATTGATCTGATTGTTCTAACTTGAGGTGTTTGGTGCATCTTTTGCTCTAGCCTTTTCTTCCACATCAAGAGCAGCAATGAGATCCTCAATAGATATCTCTTCCCTCTTATACTTTAAGCTAGTGGCAAAATCCTGCCATGAAGCAGGAAGTTTGGCAACATACCTGCAGCCACAAACTTAGGAGGCAACACACAGCCCAAGTGCGCAATATCACCAACCAATAGCTGGAGATCATGAGTTTGTCCAACTATGGACTTAGCCTCATCCGTGCTAAAGTCAAAGAATTGTTCACACATGTAAAGCTAGCGACGTGCCTCTGCCTCTGCATATTTGTGCTCTAGTGCATCCCACAGCTCTGTGGCAGACTTCCATATACACATCGTAGAGCTGATTTGCCAAAATAGTCAGTATGCAGCCAAGAGCAGTATTGTTCGTATTATCAAACTGCATATATTGGTCAACCGTAAATGGATACTGTGGATGAATCACCCACCACAACCCCATAGACATGAGCCAGAACTTGGCTTTAGTCTGCTATCTACGAAAATTCTGACCAGAGAACCTCTCAGGTTTCATAGCATCAGAAGCACCAGCCATTGCTGAATCACAAAAAGGTCCACAATAAGGTTTATGGAATGTTGGATATGTGGAAAAGATTTTAATTCCAGATTTTAGAATGAGGGAAAGATCACACATAAATACTGATGCATAAAATGATACTAACATCAGGCAACTCATTGCACTTTTAAACATACTCAACAATATGATTATAGCAGAATAAACTGATCGTATAACCATCTCACAATAGGGTTCGTTGAAGAGCAGGAAGCAGTACAGACTCGATGTAGTGCAAATCGTAGATGTCGTAGTGCAGCAAGCGGTCGCGCAGTTGCGCTGCCCAAAAACCTTATTGCCACCCCATGCAGGTGAACTCTGCGACAATGGTTCGAAGATACCGCTCACCCTCCTTCCCGGTGCACGCCGAGGAGAAGGGACGGCCTAGTTCAAACAGCACAACCTTACAGCACTAGAGAACAGAGAGGAAGAAGAAGAATCGGATTCAATCTCACTTAGTCTGGACGTCTCTAGATCTTATTTATAGTCAAGACAATTACTCTCTAGTAACTGTCATAATAAACCACTAGTAACCGCTAATTGAAAGCCAATTAATGGTTATTAAGCGGTGTTCATTGATCCTGATTATACTCTGGTCTAAAGCTTCGACCACTGGTCTACAGCTTCGACTAGTGTATTACGACCACACTGGTCTAAGGATTCAACTTCTGAATTTCGACTTCTCAGTTTCGACTTCGACTTCTGAATTTTGACTTCTCAGTTTCGACTTCGACTTCTCAGTTTCAACTTCTGAATTTCGACTTCTCAATTTCGACTTCTCAGTTTCGACTTCGACTTCTGAGTTTTGACTTATCAGCTTCGACTTCGACTTCTGAGTTTTGACTTGTCATGCTTTGGAATTATATGAATGAATGGGCCTTTACACATAAATGCCCAATTCCAACACTTTATTCATGCATAATGGCAGTCAGAGATACGTTACTACTTCTTCCAATGGATTGACGGCCCGAACAAGTACGACTGGGCGTTCATCGAGTAGAAGTACATGTTCAACTACGCGCTGCCACTCAAACAATACAAGTGTTGAAAACCTTACGTAATCGAGAGCTGGGAAGACAAGGGAAACGCTGTGATGGAGCCCAAGAGCGCCGAACAACAAGCTGAGGATAGCCGGGCCAAGCGCGCGGTGAGCCGGTGAACAAGGGGAAAGATCCTACTAGTGAGACCGACGGTTGTCCTAGCACTCCCTGTCGTCCGGGCGCACTTCGGATCAAAGAGGTAAGTTATGTTTAATTTGCGTTCTTATTATTGATTTGGTCTTATGTTCTGCTAACATCATTTCCATCTTCCAGCCCGTCTCGCGGCACAAGACTACCTTCATGACTAGTCATTCCTGTGGGTCTGCAGCACACAAGGGTAAGGCACCAAAGGGCCGTCAAGACTGACTTCGTTCCCATCCACCAGTGTTTTCGATTCCAAAAGGCACACATGTATCATAGGTGTAGATCGGGTTGCTAATTCATGCATGTTGTCGTTTGTAATGCACGTACCAAATCATACGACATGTAATTCGCAAGTACATTAGAAAGTCTTATTGTTGTAGTTGAAACCTCATCTTCTAAATTTAACTCCTAAATTATTCTATATTTAATATTTTTCTCTGTTTTGAAAATAATCGGTTGGACACACACTTAAAGATATTACCAAAAATCTGAGTCAAATCATGTAAAATTTGAAGTTGCGTTCTCTGCCGACAAAACTATAAAAAAAACCAGCTTCTGTCGCCTTTCCAAATGGCGACAGAGAATCGCCACTTGAATTGGCGGCATGAACTTGTCACCATTTCAAGTGGCGATTTGATCTCTGTCATCATTCCAAATGGCTACAGAGACATTTAACACTATTTTGCTGGCGACAGAGCTCCTGTCATCATTCTAAATGGCGACAGATGTCTATTTTTGTAATTTTATTAAATGAACATTTATTTTTGTAATACTAATTTAAAATGTGTTATTTAAAAAAAAACTATTTTTCCCCAAGTGCTTTAGGGTTGTTAACTTATGTGCCTGGTGTTTCCTGAGAGGGAAGATAGAAGAATATTTGCAGATGTATGTTTCCATTCACAAACCGAAATTTATCGAATGTCAAATCTTGTTATTTCAGATTTAAGAAACAACCCCACTTATTATAGATCTACTGTAACAATCTTACAAAGAAAAGCCATGAAGGTATGAACAGGAGGTAGCCAGCAATATCAAAACTTGGAATTAGCATCATATTATTTCAGTTGCTTTATATCTAAACATAAATGCAAAATATTCGGTAGTGTATTGAACACAATATGGAATAACCATGGCATTCAGCAATTTTTTTTCTCGTTTTGAGAATTAAGTGATTCGTCTTTTCCAAAACAAATAGACAAATAAAAGAAACCATCTTATGTGCAAGACATACGGACAAACAGTACAATTGAACTACTGTATTTGAATAGATAATGGAATATCTACAGTTACTAACTTGATTACACGTTTGACTCTTTCGTTAAGGTTTGATCCGTCATGAACAATAAAAACTGGTAGGTTAACAGCACCAGATTTAAGAAGTAACGCATGAAACTGCTGTATATGATTAATTATCTACTGGAACCAAATCTTCGCCAAATATACCCTCAGCTACTCTCACCTTATCAGCATAATTGTAGCCAAGTCTTCAGGGTCTTGGTCCATTCACCGTGTGGAACAGTGGAAGTGATCATCGAGTGCAACCGGGAGCCCCGCGCACTGCATATCGAGGGCTTCTCCACCTGATTACTCGGCTACATTGTCTCCACCATGGTACTGCCGTACTCTCAGGAGTAGATCTACATTGTATGGGTTAGAGTCAAGTGATACCGATGCGCTTCAGCCTAACCCACTTAACATCTTTTGAATGTAACCATGTGACTCTTATTACAAGCTACAAGTTAGTATTACGAATGAGCCTGACATTTTTTATAGGACTCCATGCGTACTCTTGCTTTCTTGTTGTATATGCCGCTGCCGGCGGTTACTCTACAGGCTTCAGTCCCTGCCCACGAAAGCGAGAATTATGCTGTCTAGGCAAATGTAGTGAAGTTCGACGGCTGCAGGCTTAGGGCCAATTCGTCGTGAAGATGAAAATGGGGAAAGAGAACAATACTGGGTTAGCTGTCAGTTACGAAGAGGCTTGAGCAATCGCATCGAAATGGAGACGGCAACTTGCTTTCTACGGTTGCCATGTGTATAGTTGAGCGATGGGACAGGTGTTTCAGTGAACTGGTGTGGTTGTACACCGTGGTTTGATTATTTGCATATGACAGATTACTTTGTTAGCGATTACAGCTAACCGAGATACATTGTGTTAGATCCTACGGTTGCCATTTTAAATAGTAATCATCCGGTTGCCATTAGTTTCTTGATGATGTGGCTCAACCAAATGTCTTGCTTTGTAATCAATAATATAGGGGATCGAGAAAGATTTCCCTTCGAATTTCCTATAATTTTTCTGTGGACTATCCAAACACATCTTTTGACTAATTCATGTGTTTTCAATTCCCGAAGAATTTCAGTGGTCATGAAATCCAATTCATGCATTTTTCCGATTATCGCATTCCAAAATTTTAGGGGATTTGAGTTGTTACGTCGCTACCAGAAACCAGTATTTTCCCGAGTGCCTCAAACACTGGGAAAAATATAAAAAAAACACTTGGGAACAAAATTCGCGAAGGTCAACCTTCGGGAATTACCACTCGGGATCGTTTAGTCGGGAGAAAAATAGTTTCCCGAGTGTTCCTAAGATTTACACTCGGGAAAAATAACTTTCCCGAGTGTTCTGGCTTACACTCGGGAAAATAATTCGCACAACGGGTTCTCCCACCGTAATAGAATACTTTCCCAAGTGTATATCGACCAAGGACACTCGGAAATCAAGTTTAAGTCCTGAATGTTTCTCAACAGACACTCGGCAATCAAGTTTCAATTCCGAGTGTTTTTCAATGGGCACTCGGGAATCAAGTTTCACGAACGACACTCGGGAAATAGATTGTCAGTCACATAGGAAACATGCTTCCCACCGAATGTAGGTTAATTTTATACTTACAATGCGCATTTCATATAATTCATATTCCACCACAATGTATCACCAATGCACAACTCATTACATATATAGATTCGACAACAATATTGATATAATATTCAAGTTCACAATACAATGTTCACATATATAGACCCGACATCCAAGTAATACAACATTCACATATACTGTCAGTTCTCAGTGTCACCAGATAAGAAGGCCTGAAGCAAATGATCAGCTCCGTCAACATGCCTTCGAATGCAACTGCCCTCAAGAATCTCTAGCAGCCTACTGATGCTAAGGAACGACGCAAACAAGAATCAAGACGACATGAATTTTCAGAACTCGGAGTAGCGATAGCGCTGGTACAGCATCCGTAGATCTCTGCAATGTATGCATGTCCACGGAGTTAGTGGAGGATCCAGGCAGTATGAGTGTACCCATTGCGACCAGCAGACATGGCAGCTCAGTAGAAGCTCCTCCGGCTCACGACTGTGGCACTGGTAACAAGCTCCTTGCCCAGACTACACACATTGGATTTGACAGGTGTAAGCATTGCAAAACAACAGTAAATCAAGTAGGAACAAGGAATGATGGAATAAGAGCTCACCGATGATCCAGGAAGGTCGTAGCCTTCACCACCAAACAAAAAAAATGTTTGTAGAAGCTCCGCAAGGAATGGTTTGCGAGTATATCTTCTGATCTGACGTACCGGCCTCGTCCACCTTACTGATCCACAGGGGCGGATGCAGCACCCCTCCAGCCTGGGCAGCTGCCCGGGCTTTCCTCCATGCGCTAATGGGCCAGCTGCCCCCGATTGCTTTGCTGGGCCGCGCCCGTCCTGCCCAGTGCCTGGGCTTTGCCCCTGCTCCCTCAGCTGAGTGCCCCTGAGGTTCTTGCCCTTCCCCGATCGCCAGTTCCCCTCCCCAATCCCTATTCCCCAACCAGCAAAATCCCCAACTCCTATTCCCCAACCAGCCAAATCCAACCCTAACTGGAGGCCTGGAGCAGCGGCGGCCGGGGAGCAGCCGACGGGAGCAGCGCGGGCGCGAGCGGCGGCCGGCGGGAGAAGCTAGCTGGACTCGGGAAGCGGAAGGCGGCCGGCGAGGCAGCCTCGCAAGCGACGGCCGGCGGCGGCGTGAGCAGCCCCAGTGTGGCGCGCGGCGGCGAGCGGAGCGGAGCAGCCGAGGAGGACAACGCGAGGAGCAGCCCGAGGAGTCTGCGCGCCGGCGGGAGCGAGCGAACGAGGAGCGGCGGCGGCAGAGCAGCCCGAGGGAGGCGAGCGGCGATCGGCGGAGCGGAGCGGAGCAGCCGAGGAGCGGCGGCGGCGGCGGCAGCAGCGGCGGGCGGCGGTAGGAGCAGCGATCGGCGGCAGCCGGCGGGACTCGGGAGCAGGTGAGCAGCAGTGCAGCACAGGGGGCGGCTGCCGGCTAGTGGTTGTGGCCTGTGGTCCTGTCCGCCCGTGGCTCCCTCTGGCGGTCTGGCCTCTGCGGCTCTGCCCTTCTGCTGCTCTGCAGGCTGTAGCCTGTGACTGTGAGCACTGAGCGCTGGCCGGCTAGGTGAGCAGTGACACTGAGCCCAAATTCTCCCAATTTCATGATTTTCTTAGTGCTAATACCTAGTAGGAATGTAGAGTCATGACTCATGAGTGGATCAGTGGATGACTTTGTTGTTCTAGTAGAAAATGCACAATCCTTAAGCATTGAGATAATGAGAATTGTTAAAATTTCAGAAATGAGGAGGTTTTTGGTTGACTCGAGAAGTTTACCACAACCGCAACCACAAGATCCACAACCAAGTGATGAAGATGAACCAAATATGGCTAATGATGAGGTGGATGTGTTTAATCCGGATGAAATTGTGTGTGATCCCGCTGTTAGGAAACAAATAGATGATTATCATCCGGATGTTCAAGATCAAGTGAGAAGAGCATATATTTTGAAGGGTCCAACCCAACCAATTGTGAATTTTCCTCGCAAACAATTTGGATATTTGTGGAGGGCATTTTCAAAAGATTGGTACAAGAAGTATGATTGGATAGAATATAGCGAGTCTCAAGATGCGGCATATTGTTTCTATTGCTTTCTTTTTAAGAATCCGGGAAATAATCAACGCTTTGGTTCTGAAGTCTTCACCAAAACCGGGTTTAGTGATTGGAAGCATGCCTACAAAGCATTGTCCGACCATATTGGTGGTGTAAGAAGTGACCACAATAAGGCAAGATTGCATTGTGATGATTTTCATAATCAAAGACAAAGTGTGTCAAGTAAGCTCTCTTGTGCAACCAAGGAATCCGAAGAACAATATAAAATCCGTTTGACTTCTTCTCTAGAGTGTACAAGATTTCTCATTGGTCAAGGCATGACTTTTCGTGGTCATGATGAATCTTCTACTTCATTGAACAAGGGCAACTTTTGTGAAATGATAGATTGGTACAAAAATAAGAATGAAAAAGTGAGGCATGCTTTTGACCGTGGCCCAAAAAATTGTAAGATGCTTGCTCCTGAAATTCAAAAGAAACTTTCAAAATGTTGCGCACAAGAAGTCACCGATGTGATTATGAGAGAGATTGGTGATAGACAATTCTCCGTACTTATCGATGAGTCGCGCGACATATCCGTGAAAGAGAAAATGGCGGTAATGTTGAGGTTAGTAGTGGTTCATTATTCTATTTACCTATTATTACATTGTTATTCCATACTTCAATTTAACCTTATTGCAATTGTTTTATTATAGGTATGTGAACAATGAAGGAAAGGTTGTGGAACGATTTTTTGCTCTACATCATGTCTATGAGACTACATCGGAGGCACTAAAGGTAGCTCTTGTTGATATTCTAGATCGTTATAAGTTATCCATTCATAGGCTACGGGGGAAAGGATACGATGTGGCTTCAAATATGAGAGGTGAATTTAATGGCTTGCAAAAAAAAAAATCTAGATGAAAATCCTTATGTTTTCTATATCCATTGCTTTGCCCACCGTTTGCAATTGGTTATTGTCTCCGTTGCTAGTTGTTGCTCATCCATTCATGATTTCTTTGAGTATATCACCTTGATTGTGACTACAACAAGTGTATCTTGCAAGAGGAGGGATGCATTGACGGAAGAACATCATCAAAATATTTTGGATATGCTTGAGAGGGGTGAGATATTTAGTGGAAGAGGTTTGAATCAACAAACAAGTCTCGCTAGACCCGGGGATACTAGATGGGGTTCACATCATACAACTTTACTTCGTTTGGATCAAATGTGGATGTCGGTGTTATATGTGCTTAGTGCAGTAGATGAGGATGGGCGTGGACCGTCTCAAGCGGCGGGTTTGATAGAAAAAATGGAGAGTTTCAAATTTGCTTTCATTTTGAAGCTTATGTTAAAGTTGTTTGCCATCACAAATGAGCTCTCACAAGTCTTGCAAAGGAAGGATATAAATATTGTTCATGCTATGGAATTAGTTCATGATGTCAAAGCTAGGTTGGCCTCCATGAGAGAAAGTGGTTGGGAGGACTTATTTGATGAGGTCCAACAATTTTGTGTTGTCAAAGGTATTCCGGTGCCAAATATGGATGAACAAATACCAGTTAGGGGTCGTTCGAGGCGTGATGGGAAGACTTACACTAATCTTCATTATTATCGAGTTGAGGTTTTCTATGTTGCCCTTGACAAGATATGTACTGAAATGAATCATCGCTTTAGTGAAGCATCTACAGAGATATTAGTGTGCTTCTCATGTCTTGATCCAAAGAATTCTTTTTCCAAGTTTGATGTTGACAAGCTTGCTCGTCTCACTACAATTTATCATGCGGATTTCTCTATTGGTGATCGTGCAATCATAAGTCACCAACTTGAGACTTACATCCATCATGTCAGAAGGCATGTTTCCTTTTCTACTTGTAAAGATCTTGAAAGTTTGGCTACAAAGATGGTTGAAACCGAGAAATATTTGGTTTTTCCATTGGTCTACAAACTCATTGAGTTGGCTTTGTTATTGCCGGTGTCAACGGCATCGGTTGAAAGGGCTTTTTCGGCAATGAAGATTATCAAGTCTAAATTGCGCAACAAGATCAACAATGATTGGTTCAATGACTTGATGATATGCTACACCGAGCGGGACATATTTAAACAACTTGATGATGATGTTATTGCCCGACGGTTTCAAGCCATGAAGAAAAGGAAAGGACATTTGCCTCGTAGGCCTAGGCCTAATTAGCACATTATCGGTATGTATCGTATCCGTTCTTTTACTTTAAAACTATTGTGGATTTGCATAATGTGTAATTGTGTATCCGAATATCCGATGCTTGCGGTTCTCTATAGACCTTAGCTTTTGGTTTGCCCAGGCTTCGAAAATTTCCTGGCTCCGCCACTGCTGATCCAGGTGAAACTGGCCTTGCACAAAGGGCATGTTGAGACCTTTGCCCTGGAAGACTGAAACAGAAGATGAAAGTGTATAAGCAACAGTTCCTACAAAAAACAATTTCTAATTGAAAATTGGTGAAGGGGCAAGCCAAAAAAAGAGGCCTCAAAAGATTAGAGGCAAGCCAAAAAAAGAGGCCTCAGAAGATTAGAGCCATAGGTTCTTCGCTGACATTGGTTAATTGGTTTTGCACAAAACATTAGTGTCTGGTAGCCAATTTTGCCTTATTTCAATCAGGATGGAGTGCTATACTGCTATCTTGAATCCACAATAGCATATCGTCTCTACTGTCTTACACTGAAGTATACAAGCATAAAGTACAGGCCGGCAAGTGGGTTATATAGTAAAGCAACAGATATGTCTCCAAAATATTGGTGTGCAAAAGGGCACACGGTATTGAAACATGAGCTACTTGATTAACCAGTAAGCTATAAGAGGCAGGAGAGGAGCCATGGATGAAATGTCATACCGCATCCACTGAAGCTTCAGCTGGACCCCTAAAGTAACTCAGTGAACTATCTATAAGCCTTCTGTAACCTTGCTCAGGGGCAATCAAGTGGGGTTGGTAACCATCAGCCTCTGAAAATACACCATAAATCCGATCTCCACCTGGCCAACTGACAAAACAGAGTAATTAGGTGTACATTATCAAAAAACATTCTTTCAAATGAAAAAAAAAACACTATCGGTTTATCTTCGCCATACATCTAAGAATAACAATTTATCAACACATGGCATAATTTCTGACTGACAAAACAGAGTAATTAGGTGTCATTGCTGCAAATTTTGTTGCTCTAATTCCACCTTGGCGCTCCTCCTGCTCCTGGCCTCCTTCCTTGGCTTGGACCTCAGGCTCCCCATGGCCGCATGGCACCGCGGCGCCGGCGCCGCTCCCCTCGGGCAGTCGGGCTCCTCCTGCCGGTGCCGCTCCCCTCGGGCTCCTCCTGCGCCGCTCGCCGGCCTCCCTACGCGCCTGTGCCCCGGCCGGCTCGGCCTGCGGCCACCGGCCCGGCCGCTTGCCCGCCTCAGTTGGGGATTGGTCGATTGGGGCTGCAGCCTGTAGAGGAGCTCGACCGCCCGAGGGATTGGGAATATTGGGGAATGGGGATTGGGTTGGGGCTGCACTGCTAAGTTGGATACTGGGATTGGGGATTTGGGGCTGCACTGCTAGGTTGGATTGGGGATTTGGGGCTGCACTACATCAAGTCATCAATCAAGTGATCAACTGACATCAATTTGTAGCTAAGTTTGTTGTATATAATTGATTACTAATACTAGGTTGGCACATGATGAGAATTGTTTAAATTTCAGAAATGAGAAGGTTTTTTGTTGACTCGAGAAGCTTACCACAACCGCAACCGCAACCTCAAGATCCAAATATGGCTAATGATGATGAGGAGGAGGATGAAATTGTGTGTGATCCTGCTCTTAGAAAACAAATAGATGATTACCATCCGGATGTTCAAGACCAAGTGAGAAGAGCATACATTTTGAAGGGTCCAACCCAACCAATTGTGAATTTTCATCGAAAACAATTTGGATGTTTGTGGAGGGCATTTTCAAAAGATTGGTATAAGAAGTATGATTGGATAGAATATAGCGAGTCTCAAGATACAGCATATTGTTTCTATTGCTTTCTTTTTAAGAAGCCAGAAAATAATCAACGCTTTGGTTCTAAAGTCTTCACTAGAACCGGGTTTAGTGATTGGAAGCATGCCTACAAAGCATTGCCCCTCCATATTGGTGGTGTAAGAAGTGACCACAACAATGCAAGATTGCATTGTGATGATTTTCATAACCAAAGACAAAGTGTGTCAAGTAAGCTCTCTTGTGCAACCAAGGAATCCGAAGAACTATATAAAATCCATTTGACTTCTTCTCTAGAGTGCACAAGATTTCTCATTGGTCAAGGCATGGCTTTTCGTGGCCACGATGAATCTTCTACTTCATTAAACAAGGGTAACTTTTGTGAAATGATAGATTGGTACAAAGATAAGAATGAAAAAGTGAGGTATGCTTTTGACCGTGGCCTAAAAAATTGCAAGATGCTTGCTCCCGAAATTCAAAAGGATCTTGCAAAATGTTGTGCACAAGAAGTCACCGATGTGATTATGAGAGAGATTGGTGATAGACAATTCTCCGTGCTTATCGATGAGTCGCGTGATATATCCGTGAAAGAGCAAATGGCGGTAATGTTGAGGTTAGTAGTGGTTTATTATTCCATTTACCTATTATTCTATTGTTGTTCCATACTTCTATTTAATCTTGTTGTAATTGTTTTGTTATACGTATGCGAACAATGAAGGGAAGATTGTGGAACGATTTCTTGCTCTACATCATGTCTATGAGACTACATCGGAGGCACTAAAGGTAGCTCTTGTTGGTATTCTAGATCATTACAAGTTATCCATTCATAGGCTACGGGGGCAAGGATACGATGGGGCTTCAAATATGAGAAGTGAATTTAATGGCTTGCAAAGAAAGATTCTAGATGACAACCCTTATGCTTTCTATGTCCATTGCTTTGCCCACCGTTTGCAATTGGTTGTTGTTTGCGTTGTTAATTGTTGCTCATCTATTCATGATTTCTTTGAGTATGTCACCTTGATTGTGACTACAACAAGTGCATCTTGCAAGAGGAGGGATACATTACCAGAAGAACATCATCAAAATATTTTGGATATGCTTGAGAGGGGTGAGATATTTAGTGGAAGAGGCTTGAATCAACAAACTAGTCTCGCTAGACCCGGGGATACTAGATGGGGTACACATCATACAACTTTATTTCGTTTGGATCAAATGTGGAGGTCGGTGTTACATGTGCTTAGTGCGGTAGATGAGGATGGGTGTGGACCGTCTCAAGCGGCAGGTTTGATAGAAAAAATGGAGAGCTTCATATTTGCTTTCATTTTGAAGCTTATGTTAAAGTTGTTTGCCATCACAAATGAGCTCTCACAAGTCTTGCAAAGGAAGGATCTAAATATTGTTCATACTATGGAATTAATTCATGATGTCAAAACTCGGTTGACCTCTATGAGAGAAAGTGGTTGGGGGGACTTATTTGATGAGGTCCAACAATTTTGTGTTGCCAAAGGTATTTCGGTGCCAAATATGGATGAAGAAATACCAGTTATGAGTCATTCGAGGTGTGATGGGAAGACTTACACTAATCTTCATTATTACCGAGTTGAGGTTTTCTATGTTGCCCTTGATAAGATATGTACCGAAATGAATCATCGCTTTAGTGAAGCATCTACAGAGATATTAGTGTACTTCTCATGCCTTGATCCAAAGAATTCTTTCTCTAAGTTTGATGTTGACAAGCTTGCTCGCCTAACTACAATTTATCATGCGGATTTCTCTAGTGGTGATCGTGCAATCATAAGTCACCAACTTGAGACTTACATTCATCATGTGAGAAGGCATGCTTCCTTTTCTACTTGTAAAGATCTTGAAAGTTTGGCTACAAAGATGGTTGAAACCGAGAAATATTTGGTTTTTTCATTGGTCTACAAACTCATTGAGTTGGCTTTGTTATTGCCGGTGTCAACGACATCGGTTGAAAGGGCTTTTTCGTCAATGAAGATTATTAAGTCTAAATTGCGCAACAAGATCAACAATGATTGGTTCAATAACTTGATGATATGCTACACCGAACGGGACATATTTAAACAACTTGATGATGATGTTATTGCCCGACGGTTTCAAGCCATGAAGAAAAGGAAATGACATTTGCCTCGTAGGCCTAGGCCTAATTAGCACATTATCGGTATGTTTCATTCTCTCCGATGTGAATATTTTCAAGTCAAAATTATATGATTTACTAATTCATTTTTTTTATCTTGTAGAGTCTCTTACTCTCTTTTGGTTATGTGATTGGATATTTGGACTTTTGTTATTGACTCGTCGCAACTTTGGTAGTGTCTAGTGAGTTGTTTGTTATCGTATCTCGCTCTTATTTTCATCTATGAACCTTTACATTGGTGATGTATCATATATGTTCTTTACTTTAAAACTATTATTGATTTGCATGATGTCTAATTGTGTATCCGAATATCCGATGCTTGCGGTACTCAATAGACCTTAGCTTACGGCTTGCTCAGGCTTCAGAAATTTCCTGACTCCGCCACTGCTCGAGGCGTCTGTGGCCTGGAGGCGCGGACTGGGGTGGCATCCGTGCCCTGGAGGCACGGACTGGGGGGCCTCACACACGGAAAAGATGGGGTCTGGGCTCTATGGCGTGAGTACGAGATCCGGCCATAGAGGGAAGGACGAGGTGGCACGAAGAATACTAGATTTGTTGTTTTTAGCGTCAACGGTACTATTCTTGCCAAAAAACCACCGATTATGTGTCTGAATCATGGCACAGTACTGCACTTTGTGATTTCCTAATTAGGATGGGCAGCTCGTAGCTTAATGAGTGCCAGTACAGTTGATCGTTGCCGCAAACATAGCCTTTCCCCGATTTTACTCGTCGTTACCAGCACATGCCGATCAGTAACAGCGTACTTGGACGGATGCCGGTCTTGGCAGGATTCTAACGATCGTGGCGGCGGGGATGTTCATCGGCGGCGTATCTGAGAGCTCGGAGGGTGAGAAGCCGCCGGTATCGACAACTCCGACTTCGTACACAAGCGAGGACTCGGGGGACGACCGGGCTGTTCGCGACGGCGTCCCTGTCCTCTCTCATCGCCGTCGTGTTCGGGATCGCTTCTTACGTCTTGCTTGAGACGGCTGCAGCACCGCCGCACGGCCAGCTCGGCAGGAGGTTGCCAGTACGGGCACCAAACGCAGCCTCAGCCTCGACCAACAGCTGGTGCAGATCAGGAGGCGGAGCACGGGCGTGTTTAGTTTATGGCCCTAACCTGTTTGGTTGGTGACTAAACTTGTCACGCCAAAGGTTAGTCATGCCACAGTTTTTTCGGCAGCTGTTTGGTTCACTGCCACAGCTATAGCACGCCACACTTTCTTAGCACCCTGCCTCACATGTCATAGACTCATTTTCGTGCCAAACCTTGCCACAAGTGCGGCTTCGATTTTGCTCGCCACACTTTTTGTGGCAGCCACAGTTTGCCGAAGGTTAGGTGTAGCAAGTTTAGTCACCAACCAAACAGACCCTAAATTAAAATTTGGATATTACTCTAAAATTTAGCTATCGTTTGGTTCAATTCTAAAATTTGGTATTACCCTCGAAATTTTGGCTTCGCCCGTGTTTTCTCGCCAAAACGGTGGCTCAATGCGGGCGGCCAAAACCAATGCCAAAAAATTGGTTCGGTGGCCAGCAACTCACGAAGACAGGTGGCAGCTCCCGGTTGGCTGGTGCTAGTGCATTAAATTGCATGTGTAGTTTAATTCAAAGCATTAAAATGATCATATTTTTTTAACCGAGTATCCGATTTGTGATCCGTTTGAATTGTTATGTTCTTTATCATTTTATCAACAAAACAAGACCCATGTTGACATATTTTAGGGCAAAAAAATAGATGTCATGCAAGACCCACACATCACTCACAATTTTGGAAAATTTTGACATGGCTGTAATCCAAATACATCAATTTTGGTATTACCCGTGAATTGGTATGGCTACAATCTAAACACAATTTTTTTGCCTGATTTTTGGCATTGTCTGGGTTTTAGCATTACCGAAATTTTAGTATAGCTGCTCCCTAGGGTCACAAAATAAACAGCCCCCACATCTCTCAGGCGCGGCAGTATGAAGACGCCGAGCGCAGGGGCGGTCCCTCCTGAGGTCATGGGTATTCAGCTGAACACCCATTAATTTTTGTAAAAAAAAAAAAAATTACAGTATAGTATGTGTATTACATATATGATGAAATATGCTCTTGATTGGGTCAACTAGACCACAACTTTCTCTCAGCTTATCAAACCATATCTTTCCAGCACCCCACAACCTCAAACTGACCCTATGTGATGGTCAGCCCATGGTCACACACATCTTTTGGCCTTTGCCCTTTTGGTATTGAACTATTCGACCCAGTCACAACAAGGTCATTCCCCCTCATCTCTCTCTCTCTCTAACCTTAACAATCAACAAACAACAACCGACTCTCACATCTCTCCCTCTTTCTTGACGTGGCAACGCGACCACGATGATGTGAAACGCGACGGCGGTAGGTCGGAGTCCGGAGGAGTAAGGTCAGGCGCTTGGCGCTGGGTGGGCCGTTACCATTGGGCCGCCGAACGGTGGAGCGAGATTGTAACACCTTGGTTTTTAGAGCCTTTTGGAAATTTCAAAATAAAGCGAATCATTTGGTTTCTTCGAAGTCTAAAAGCTTAAACTGAGATTTTGGAATGATTTTCAAGTGACTAACTTCAACTTCAACTAAATTCTCTGTTGGCTTTGTCGGTTTGAAGGAGTGTGGGAGCTCTGGTGTTCTCTTCCCCATCGATGCTTGCTTTGTTCTCTTTGACAAGATCTCCTCTGTGTTCTCTCTTGGGTTAAACCTCCTCGGGTGAAGCCCTCCTTCACGTCAGGACCTTCCCTTCGTGAGATCTAGACCGTTAGGACCTCCTCCTGTGAGATCCTAAACGTCTAAACCTCCCTTAGGTCTAGATCTTGTGCGCGCCTCCTCCTCCTCGCAACTTTGTGGTCTTTTTGCAAAGACCACTCTCTTTTGTCACGATCACCCCTTGTGGTCATGACATCTGGTCTTTTTGCAAAGATCACCCTCTTTTGTCACGACCACCTCTTGTGGTCATGACCTCTGGTCTTTTTGCAAAGATCACCCTCTTTTGTGACGACCACCCCTTGTGGTCATAACCTCTGGTCTTTTGTAAAGACCACCCTCCGAGGCCTTTTTGCAAAGACCACCCCCTAGTGGGACAGGACCTCCCTTGTCCTCTAGGAGACCTCCTCCCGCAAGACCTCCTCCTATGACTACCCCGTGGTTAGACCTCTCCTTTGGTCACGACTTTCTCATGTTGCTTTGACCAACCTCTTTGTTTGAGCCAGCCCTGTCCACTTTCTCCTTTTTGCGCGCTTGCAGCAAAAAGTCTTTGAATATTAAATGTTGTTGCGGCACATTTAATGCTGTCACCTCCGTTGTACCTCTCCTCCCCTCTTGTCCCCTCCTTTACCTGCTCCCGTCCTCTAATCCACCCATCCTTGAACACATGTGCCCTTGAACTCCCTGCAACCCAGGCCTTATAGGCTTGGACAGCACTCCATCCTTGCCTTCTTCCTCATTTTCAACTCTCTAGCTCTCTCTCGACCAGCTCCCTAGACCTCCTCCAAACCTTCAAAGTTCCTTTGTTGGTTCTAGTGGTGCTTTCTTTGAAGTTCTTTTGGCTTTTGTTTGCGCTTTGTTTTGAGTTAGTTTTGTTCTTTCGTGTAGATTGCGACGCCGCTGAGGAGCCCGAGTTCTTTGAGGAGGAAGACCCCCAAGCCTTCGAGCAAGATAAGTCATGCCCTTGATCATGTTGACACCTACTATTTTAACCTACGTATTTTCTGTTTCAAGCTAAGTACTGCATGCATATTTTACTTAATATTTCAATGCCAATGTTTACTCTCATAGCTAGACCTAACTCCTTTGTATGGCCATTGTTGACATTACTACTAAACTTGTTGTCGCCTTAGATGAAAACCTGGTTAATGCTTTAGTATGACCAGGACCTCTTGTAAAAAGGAATGCTCAGTTGTGCTTAGACCAAAAATCTTGATTTGGGGAGCTTTTGCCAAAGACCTATGTTTTACCTCAAATGTTTTTGACCATGGCATTGGGTTGTCATGGAAACCTGTTTTTCAAATGCAAAGCTTGGAAAATGATTTGGACGTGGGCGAACCTTGGTTGGTTTCATGGTGGGTGCACGGGGAATGCACGGTGGTTGTGTCAGTCGACGCCCCAGGGTCGAGGATGTCGCCCATGTCAATTAAGGATCGGTCTTTGAGCGTTACTTTGCTAAGCCCCTTCGTGCAACCATAAGTCTTGAATGGGCAGGACCTGACCAAATAATTTACGATGTCTCACCATGGTTGTTCTTTTTGGATGTGTGGGTGGTCCTTCATGACCTACTTTCTTACATTCCCACCTAGCGCAAGAGGGAGCCTGAACCCTGCAGGTCGGTAGCCCAAAGGGGGTGAAACCTTAGCGAGAGGAACTATGGTGAGAAGGAGCATTGTAAAGGCATTGTGATAACCTTTTAGTCACACACCATCGGAAGTGTGTGAGCGGACAGTGACAATTGGTTATCTCTTGTGGGTAAAGCTGTACACCTCTGTAGAGTGAAAATCTATTCGGATAGCCGTGTCCACGGTCATGAACATGCTAGCAAAGCCTCTCTAAGTTAGACTTTGTTTTGGTGTTTTCAAATGGTTTTGAAAACTAGTTTTGGATTTCTATCCAGTGTGTTCTGTGCGGGGAGCCCTGGGCGGGGAGCCCTGGCGGTTAGCCTGGTGTTAGGAGGTTGTCCTACACCCTTTACTCTTGTTATCAATCGATCAAAACCTTGTTACAAAACGAGTTTTATGTATAGTTTAACCAGCCTTAAAACTTATTAATTGTATATTGAAAGAAACATGGCTTTGTGCAAACTAACTTTATAAGCTTTCCATTGTGATATTCAATTATGCATGTCATTCTATTAATTGATGGGTGTGACTTGCGAGCACGGTTGTTGTGCTCACTCCTTGAAATAATCTTTTGAGCAGGTGAAGAGCTCTTTGTTGAGGACCAAGAGGTCCTAGACGACTAGGCTATGCCTTCTAGCCAATTGCCTGTGGTGTATTGGATAGGCAACCCTTTTGTTTCCGCTGTGTAAAGTTGTTTTTGTCGGCATGTAAGCTAACCCTGTAATCAACTCTTTTGCTGTAAGTAAAGTTCTCATTAATGTATGATTATCACTTGTGTTTGTTGTGTGAGCTAGCTGTTGATCCTTGGGACTAGTTCAGAACACAGGAGACGTAGGGTTTTTCCAAGTTCCACGACCTCCCCCTGGTCTGGTCATGGCATTTGGGGAGGTCCTGGGTCTCAAGACTTCCTCGGGTTAGGTCTCCGGACCTCCAGGTGGTCCTGCTGGACCTCCTAGGTGGTCTTGGAGATCCTCTCGAGTGGTCCTGCTGGACCTCCTACAAGGTCCTGGTGAACTTTTCAGGAGATCCAGGAGGTCCTCTTGGGTGGCCCTTAGTCGGGTCATGACAGGGATGGGGCGACCATCTAGCGGGGAGGGCTACCGGGGAGCCCTGTGGGTTTACGACCTGGCGGCCCCAGCAAGAAGACCATGGTACCCAAATTCTCAACAACTCAGATGTGGGTTCAATCTGAATTACCAGATCCTCAACTCCCAAACCAGCAAAAAGCAAACCTAAAAGCCCAAATCAGCAATTTTGTTTGTGTTAGTTTGAACTATGATTGGTAAATCTTGTATTTTTTGTGAAATGTAGATATCAGAGCTTAAAAAAATAAAGAAGTTTGTCGATTTGAAAGACACGAAGGAAAATCGAATTAAATTGTAATTTTTTCTCGATTATTTTGTAATTTTACTGAATTATTGGAGATGTTATTAGTACGAATAATTTGTATTTTGATTTGTAATATGGTGTATATTTATGTTTTACATTGAACAATATTTTTGTAACTTCGAACACCCATTGTGAAAATCCTAGGTCTGCCACTGGCCGAGCGATACATTTTGTGTTTGCATCGGGATTCCATGTAGACCGTGCTGCAAGTGTATACTACTTGTGCTCGCAGAAGACGAGCCATTGGTACTGTTGAATAACTCAATATTGTCCTAGAACCAGGATATTGAGTTCAAAACCTGGCTAGTGCAATATAAGAAAAAATAATTGCAGTTCATTTCTATTTATTGCCTTAGATCTGAAGGAGTCAACACGTGATGAAGAGTATTGAAGTACAAGTGAATTTTCCGTCTTTCCTCACTTTTTCAAAAATACGATGATAAAATTTAGTGACCAAGGTGGCATCATATTAAAATTGAAAAGTGAAAAACAACATCTTTTTTTACTGGATGGAGTATACTACGGTAGGCTAAATTGACATAGAGGGCGGATTCTGATAAGGTTTTTATCCACTCTCATGTAGTTTCGAACTGGAAGCCAAAGATAGAACCTTTTCTATTAAATAATTATTTTCTGAAAAATATTACTCCATCTGTTCAAAAATGTATTACATTTTAGAACTTGAGTGGTCAAAGTTCCTTAAGTTGGACCGCCAATATACCCAAAACTATTTAGATTGATCATATAAAAATTGCACCACTAGATTTGTTACGAGAAATACTTTTGTAATATAATATTTTATATTTTTAACTTAACATATTACTATAAAAAATAATGATCAAAATTATTTATTGAAGACAATGTCTTATCTAAAGCGACATACATTCTCGAATAGAGGGAAAATATATTAACAACCCCTCGTTAACTTTATTTCGAATTATAACCTTTTTGGACAAAATAGCACTACCATGCCAGTCACTATAGCGTGCCCAATCCTGCCACTCTACTACCAGTGGCGCGACAAGAAGTGTCATTTAGCTAGATTTACTTTGTAGCAAATGTCAGATTTAAAAATAACGTTGGCAAATGATTAGTAATAAAAATAAATTTAAAAATGAGTTGAATAATTGTGCCAAAGGTAATAATTACGGCTGAGGTGTCTTTTCAGCTGATTAGCTAAGGGTAGGAGATGCAAATGCTAACATCCCTCATGGTAATTTTTGTGGCTCAATTTTGATCTCCTAGCCCCGTGGGTCCATCCCAAAGATAAGCTGATAACTAGTGACCACATTCTGATTTCTTCTATTCCTGCTGGAAAACAAAAACAAAAGCAAAGTAGGAAAACCAAATAAGCACGAAATTGTCAAATTTCTTTGTTTTTCTCTCGATAAATTCTAGAGGAAGAAGAGAGAAGGAGAGAGGAAGAAATGGATGCTATACCAGCAGTAATCTCTGGGTGCTGCTCTTCCTCCTGCCTGTCCCAGCCGGGTCTACTGCCCTCCACAAGGAGGCACTTCAAGGTCACAGCCATGGCGCCCAATAAGAAGGTAATCAAAACTCTTAACTCCCTTAAATCTGTTGCCAAGATCCAATTTTGCGTCCTTGTCACTGTTCATCACACCACTCCAAATCACAATAGAATTTGATTGGATTACTATGATTTGGTAAATTCACCATGTCCAGCTCCCCAAGCTGTACATGTTTCACTTCAATTGCTCTGTTTTTGACACTGCCCTGCCCGGCCATAAATTGGAATGTTAATCTTGGCTTTAGTTGATCTGCTCTGGGCAATGTCCGAGCTTAAACTAAAGATCAAGTATTGATGCTACAACTGACTTCAGTGGCGGAGCTACAGGGTGGTCCCTGTGGGCCGCGGACCACCCTGCGGCCTGCGCTCGGCCCAAGCAAAACAACGCCTGCGGCTCCAGGGGACGCATGCACGCGGCTGATTCGCTCGTCGCTCGATGCCTCGATGGCATTGGCCGATGCTGCAGTGCTTGACTGCTATTGGCTGTTGCGTGCGTGTAGAGCCGAGACTGAGAGGCGAGAGCCCGAGAAGGCAAGAACAGAACACGAAAAGCCATCGCGCCTCTGCTCGCCTCGGATGGTCGACTTCGCTGTAGCCCCAGTTCTCGACGCGCACCGCACTCGCCCGCCGATTGGAGACCTTGCCGGCCACCGGAGCTTCTTCTGGTAATCTCGTTGCTTCTTCCTGTTGTAGTTCCATCTAATCATCATGTATATATATATTTTTTGACGAGAATCATCAGTATATATGGTGTACGCACTACCATTAGTAGGTATAGAACGCAAAGATTACATGGTACTATACAGAACCGAGCGTACTACCCTTAGTTATGCGATATATACACACGTGAGATTAGTTGTGGAGAGGCAACGAAACACGGTTACCACCAACGAATTGGAATTCGAAAGATTGAGTTAGGTATTAATTCTTGTCTTAATTTCCCCCATTTTTCCAATTTCTTTCGAGAAATGGGAATTTTCAACTCGATGAATGATGATTGTTGTTTTCTTCATCAAATGTTAGGATTATAACTTATAAACTTGAAATGTAGGAGAAAGAAGAAATAAAGAAAATTATCAATGACATCGTGGTTCATCGTTTCTACGATGCTTCCAAGTCAACTTTTGCTATGGCGCGTAATCATTCAATCACAAAGATTATATGTTTTTGTAGTATAAGATTATTAGTTTGATAAATTGAAACTTGAAACAAAGGCCTTGCAACTTGAAACCTTTATTGATGACATGAGAAAAGATGAAATGTTCAAAGGCCTAAACAATCTTGTTGACCTCTTAGTAAAACTTGTTGAAACAAAGAGGGATAAAGTTTATCATTGGGTCTATTTACTTATCCAATTGGTATTGCTTCTACCGGTGGCTACCGCAAGTGTTGAAAGAATATTTTACGCAATGACCTTTATCAAGAATAAGTTGCGAAATAAGATGGATGATAGCCTTCTGGATGATTGTCTAGTCACTTTTATTGAGCGGGATATCTTCTTACAATTGAGTGAAGAAGAGATCATCAACACTTTCATGGCTATTAGAAGCGCGGCTCGACAAGAAGAAGAAGTAGTGACGTCTCGTTCTTCAACTACTATGAGTATGTAATATTTCAATTCTATGTTAAGAGAGCTATATTCGTCTATTTTATGAAGTTCGTATGTCCTTTTTACCTTAATTGCATTTCGTAATTCATATACTTGCGTACCGATATTTTAATTTTATAGTGGTTAAATAAATTTTAGACAATGGACCACTATAGCTACAAATCCTGGCTACGCCACTGACTGACTTCATCCATGGCGATCTTGATTCTTGAACACCTAATATGATAATATCTAAATCATTTTGTTGCTGATTGATTGCGCCGACGTACGGCGGGGGAGCGCAGGTGAACCGGTACGACCAGAGCTGGTCGAAGTAGTGGTTCGGTGCGGGCATCTTCGCAGAGGGGAGCGAGGAGGTGCCGGTGGACGTGTTCAAGAAGTTGGAGAAGCGCAAAGTGCTGAGCACCGTGGAGAAGACCGGCCTCCTGTCCAAGGCGGAGGAGCTCGGCGTGACGCTCTCCTCGCTGGAGCAGCTCAGCCTGCTCTGCAAGGCTGAGGACCTCGGTCTCCTCAGTCTTGTCGAGAACGCCGCTGCCGTCTCCCCCTCCGTGCTCGCCTCCGTGTCCCTACCCCTCCTCGTGGCCGCCATCGCCGTCGTCATCGTCATGCCGGATGACTCCGCGGTGCTCGTCGCCCACCAGGCCGCCATCGCCGGGCTACTCCTAGCCAGCGTCGCCGGGCTGTTCGTCGGCTCCGTCGTCCTCGCCGGGCTGCAGGAGTCGGATTAGTACGTTGGCCGAGACAAGCCCTCCATCGAGGTCTCGGACTCTCGGTGCCATCTCGATCGTTCCACAGTTTTAGTAGGACGTGTTGAGGAATCGTCGCTGACGAGTCCAGTTCGAACAATTATCTCGTAGACAAACTCAGAATCGCAAGAACAATGCAAGAACAAAAGAACAGAATAATAGATTAAACACAGAGATGTAGGGGGACTTCTTGCTTCTCTTTATTCCTTCATCAAATGATCAACCTTTTACAATGACTAGTACCCCCTATTTATTGGCTACAGACCCTGCTAGGGTTTGGGATGAGGAGCTCACCTTGGGCCAAGACTGCCGGCCTGCGCCCGGTTTGTTAACACTCTCCCTTGGGCACTCATCCATCATATTCATATCTCGCCAAACTCCATAAAAACTCAATGGAAAAATTTTGGAGAAAGAGTACATGATACACATTCTACTGTGATGCACGAATTGCGTCGTTAAAAATCTTAGCTGAGAAATTTCAGAAAAACTCGTCAAGGGAAAAAGAGTACAATCCACTCAACTTTATTTAATCTCTAAGATTTATTCTTTGGGTACTCAATATTCATAATCAAGTTTCAATAATGAGTTCGTGAAGATTCTCTCTTGAATTCTGCACTTCTCTAAGTCTCATTATTCCAATTCCACGTATGCATCTTTCAAAGCTAGATGCTGGGAGTGACTTAGTGAATAAATCTACAAGATTTTCACATGACTTGATATCCAATACTTTAATTTCGTCCATCTTTTGTAATTCATGAGCATAGAAGAACTTGGGATTGATATGCCTTGTAAGAGGATTCTTCACATAACTCATCTGCACTTGTGCAATACAAGCTGTATTATCTTTACAGATAATAATGGGGGTTTGCACGGTATTCAATCCACACGACTGCTGGATGTGGTAAATCATCCGCTGAAGCCAAGCACATCCTCGTGAGGCCTCATATATTGCTATTATTTCCAAGTGGTTCTTGATACAAGACATTGCTTAGACGATTTTCATGGAATTGCAGTTCCAACACATATAATATATAGCTTGTTTGTGACTTGGTTGTATGCAGGTCTGACAAGAACCTGGCATATGCATAGCCATTTATAGTTAGGTCTTGGTTCCTTCTGTAGAACAGACCAAGTTCTTTGCTTCCTTGGAGGTATCGAAAGATGTTCTTTATTTCTTGCCAATGCTTTTTGGTAGGTTCTGTACTATACTTTGCTAGTAGATTTACGGCAAATGCAATGCCCGATCTAGTATAGTTTGCTAAATACATGAGTGCTTCTATTGCACTTAAGTAAGGGAATTTCGTTCTCAGGACTTCCTCCCCTCTTCTTTAGATCTGTACGGGTCCTCGTCTTGCTGCAAAGATCTCTCGACCATTGACACTTTCTAAGGGTATGTCTTTTCAAAGTCTAATCTTTCTAACACCTTCTGAGTGTAGTGAAGTGGATCGGATGCCCAAGAGGGGGGTGAATTGGGATTCTTTTTGCTAATGGACAATTTAAAACCTAATAAGCTCTAACCCAAACTATGTGTCTATGGATTCTAGTGTGGTTAAACAACTCCTACACAATACTAGAGAAGTTTATAAAGAGCAAGAAAGTAAATGCGTAAATATAAAAGAGACAAGAGACAACCAATTTTTTACCGAGGTCTCAGAGATTCGGCGATCTCCACTACTCCTCGTTGGAGTACTCTCACAAGAGTATTGCTCCGACTTGAAACCATACAAGGTATCAAGCATTTCCACTTGTGGTAGTCCTTCTCCTCTCCGGATGGGTGGACTCCGAACCGTCACAACCTTCCCTGTGCCTTCCACAAGTTCCTCCTTAGAATGTCACCGAGAATCACGCCTCCAAGCCATCTAGGAGACGCCGATCTCCAAAGGTAACAAGCCTAGACCATCACTTGAACTTAGAAAGATCAAGCAGCTAGAGTGATCTCCAAAGGTAACAAGCCTAGACCATCACTTGTATTCTCTTAAGTGCTCTTGATCTTCCCTTGGTGTTAGATGAACCTGTAGAGTAGCCAAGAGTACTAACAAAGACGTCCATGAACAGTATTTATAGCCTCATTGAAGAAACTAGCTGTTACACCTAATTTCCTGAGAAAACAGCACCTTCCGGATCATCCGAAGCCCTTCCGGATCATCCTAACGCTTGATATCCAATGGTCAAAAAACTAGTCATTGCAGGCTTAAAGTATCAGTCGAAAGCTTCCGGATTATCCTTACATCCGGATGATCCTTTCCACCCGGATCATTCGGAATGTACATGAGTTTCAGCCTATTCCAAAAACAACCCTCTGTCTCAATGATCCGCTTGATTGTCCGATAACTTCAGGATCATTCGGAATGCATTGAGTTTCCAACATATTGAAAAACACCCTTCTGGTCCAATGATCCGCTTGATTGTCCGATAGCTTCTGAATCATCCGGAATGCATTGAGTTTCCAACATATTAAGAAACACCCTTCTGGTCCAATGATCCGCTTGATTGTCCGATAGCTTTCGGATCATCCGGAATGCATTGTCATCTCTCATACTTGAAAATCAGCCTTCTGTTCCAATGATCCGTTTGCTTGTCTGATAGCTTCCAGATCATCCGGAATGCATTGTCATTTCTTAGACTTGAAAATCAGCCTTCTGATCCGTTTGCTTGTCCATTAGCTTTCGCATCATCTGAAATGTATTGACATTTTTTAAACTTAACCAATAATGCTCCAACTTTGATTTCATTGCAACTCCAACTCTTTCAAGAGCTTCCTTTGACTAGAGATGAACTAAACAAGACTAGTGTGTATCACAACTAGTTACTCAACCTAACCAAGCTCAAGCTACCAACCTAGACCCCCTTTAATAGTACGGCTAAAGCAAAAACAAAGGACCAATTACTACAATGATCCATCCTCGACTCCTTGGATCATTTCTAAAACACAAAGTCCTTAATCTTTAACACATTTCATGCTTTGCCTTCAATGTCCATTTAGGGTCAATACTTAGCCCACATATCCAAACCACCATCGAGACCTAACTTGAACTTATGCTACACCAAAGAGTTAGTCCCGATGATTAAGTAGTCATTAATCACCAAAACACAAATTAGGGGCCTAGATGCTTACAATCTTCCCCTTTTTGGTGATTGATGACAACTAAACCAACACAAGAGATATAAAAGGATTTCAAGTATATGTCATGAGCGAAAGCAAAGCATATACTTGACAAGATAAGCACATAAAAGCTTTGATCCAATATATAAGGAAGAAATAAAGAACATGATCAAGCAAATAACTCAGGTAAGCATGGGACAACGCATATGTGAGCATGATACAATATAGACAACATGGCACACATGCTCAAGCATGACATAAGATAGGTCCACATAATATAAAAAGTCTCCCCTTAAGTCCATGCATATTAAAAGATCTTACATGACGCAAATAGTACTCATACAAGCATAGCATAAGCATAAAACACAAGTAACACAAGTATGATCTCTCCCCCTTTGACATCAAGCACACAAAAAAGGGAAAGGGCTGCCCAAAAGTCAGATGCTGGCATTGGACGCGTAGTCGACATCAAGGATTTGAACTGTCGCAACATACTTGCTGGGCTGAGGTTCATCTGCAAGAGAGCCAAGAACCACAAGAGTGTGCTATGAGGAAACAGGAGAAGTAGGAGCTACAGGAGATGGATGCAAAGCTGCTGGACAAGAGGAAGTACGACGAGGTGAACCGAAGCTAGTAGAAGACAAGATGTGAAAAGATGCACGCCTGGAGTGAGCTGAAAGCTGTTGAGCTGCTGGTAGAACGTGTAAAGGCACTGGAGCTTCTAAAGTAGCTATCTGACTGAGATCTCTCTCCTCCTCTCGATCAACAAAGTGGTCGGTTTGAGAAGGGGAATAATCAAGAACACGGCCAACCAAAGCACTTGTAGAAGAAAAGGGAGCTAATGAAACCAAAGAGTCACTAGTTGGTGAAGATCGGCTAAAAGCTGTGCACTAGGCGATTGAGCTGCAATAGGATCTACTACGACTACTGAGACTGTGGCCGGTTGTCACTGTAAATATGAGTGTGAATGAGCAGGCGACTGATTTGGTGTAGGAGGAGAAACACTTGAAAGATGAGGACAAGGAATTAGCTTCTTGAGATCCTCATCTTTTCCACTAGGGCGACCAAGATTTGTGACATTATTGCCCTGCTTCCTAAGAAGCGACTGAACATCCTCCCAACAACAATTCAGTTGATCATTGACCCTCCAATGGCTCTAGTCAAGTTTTGTTGCTAAAGGCGAATGTCTCCACAAAAAGTGATGAGAAAATTTTGGAGAGAAACATGGTCATTATGTTGCATTTCTAACTGTTTTTCAATGCGATCAATGGCAGCTATCGTACCAGAATTACTTGCCTTAGAATCATGAGTGCCAGTTCTGAACCTCTTCTCTGTAGGGACTTCTGGAGGTAGATCGTCAGCTGGATCAAAATTTGGATCATTGTCATCATCATCATCTAGTTCAACATCTAAAAGTGGGTCCCGAAAGTTAAACAATCCATGTGGCTCACGATGATCAAAAGGTAGAGGATCTTGGTATGTAGCATCATCGGCTTCTGGATCTAGTGGAGGAGGAGCAGCACGCTGTCTAAGGCATTTATCCTGAGCAGACAAAGCTTTGTAAGAAGCAATGAATATGGGATATCGGTCATGGGTTAACTGAGGTATCCAACATGTATTGAGAAACATCTTAACAATGTATGGAGCAAAAGGAAGCATGCAGTTGGTGGTTTTGATGGCATCCTGCATTTCCCCAACCATTAGATCAATGAAATATATTTCCTTGTCATCCATCAAGTAATGCATCAACCAACCCATAAGAGCACTAATTTCCTCTCTAGATCCCTTCCTTGGCAAAATAGTGTATCGAGTCACACACAAGGTAACAAAAGCCTCTCAAGAAAGTTGTGCCTGGACCTTCTAATCAAAATTTTCAACATCTGGATCTAGATACATGTGATGGATTAGCTCAAGAGAAGGTGGTAAACCATCTGCATGACCTCGACAACCGGTGGGAAGAGCAAGATTGTGCGGTGAGTCTCCAACAAGAGTAATGCCAAGAAGGTATTCCAGATATTGTGCAGTGACCTTAATATTAGTGTGGTATAGCCCAGATTCATATCAAGGAAGTCGTTCTAATACCCTTTTGCACTTTCTTCATGCTATGCAATGAGCAGGTATTCCTTACCATACTTTTCTACAGTCTCTACGTGGAAACCGTTAGCGCGAATATCCTTGAGAGTTCTAGTCGATTCTGGGTACAACAAGTCTTCTTCAATGACCAAAGTTGTGCCCATTAGAAGCATAATTGTAGCCCTTCCTGAGCCTATTATACAAGTATCGCTACCTGCGATTGTCGTAAGACTACCAGCATTCTTGTTGATCGATTGAAAAAATTTGTTTCTCTCAGGATGGTATTCGTTGTGCTGCTACCTGCTAAGCACACTTCCTCTATAAGTCCCCACACGCGTTCTAATATAATGTACTTTATTAATATGCAGCAGAAAGCAAGCAACACATAAATAAAATATTTCAGACATCAGAACATAACTTGCTATTAAAAATACGAAAAAATAAGCGTTGCAAGACTCGTCATAAGAATTTAATGTTTTTCTCTCATAGATGTAACACCCTGGCTATTCGGAAGCCAAGATGCCACCTAATTACTCTAACAATCTACACATTGCGGAAGAATATGAAATAATTATATCAACCAAATGACAGCATTAACATAAACAGGACATGGTGAAGGTATCCTTCCTTCACCTTCTAAGTTATTTAATACTGATAATCAATAAAGAAGGTTCACATTCAGTAATAAATCAACATCATAGTGGAGAAGGTATCCTTCCTTCTCCAATTATAGTTTAATTATTACAGTTCATCATTAACAAATGAAATATGGAACTAAAATTTAGTCTTGAATATGAATTTGATGTTGTGAACAAGTAGTGCGTGTCTACTCCCTTCCAAGTGAGCCAACATCAGGGGTTACCTAAAATAAACAAACAACGCAAGAGTGAGTCCACGACTCAGCAAGTACAGTTGAAAGAGACATAACATTATACAAACAGGATATCACCATTTAAGAATGCGAACATTGAATCGATTGAGTACTTAAGAAATACTTGAAATGAATGAATGTAATCAGGATGGATCGCGCACATGCTTATACTGCAGTATAGCGAGTGACACACCCGTCGGTGTTCACTTAAGCCCGCATCTTAACAAAAATGCGGGATCCAATTCCCGTCTGAAGAACGTTTCATACGGTGTCCAAAGTTGCCCATTCGAATTAACGGTCTTACATGCCCATCCCGGAATTGATGGGTCTTTCAAATCCACTCCGTGGACGGACATGATAATGTCCAACACCGCCCACATTGGAATGGTGGGACTTGAAATCCACTCTCGTGGATGAAACATGCAAAATGAATGTATAACATGGATTGAGAATATTGAAAGACATGATATCTAAACATGGATATAACACATATATCAAAACATAAACAATCCACCTTCTCATGTATTATATGGAATCACCACAAGATCATAAAAACATTCACCAATCACAATCAATAAAGGTGGCAAGGTACTTGCCTTCCACGATGCGACACGCTAGCCGGCAAAGATGGTACTCCTAGATCTGAAACTCCACCTCCAAAATAAATAAAATAGCTACCATAAGGACATGATATACCCAATTCTACTAATCGGTGTTCTACCCCGCTACCCTGACAACTCAGGTCTAAAACAAAAGCTGAAACTGAAAACAACAATTTCTGTCATAACTTAATTCTGGACAGCAGCACGGTAATTGACATATCTTAAGATCTGGAAGTCGAAAAGAGGTAAACCCAATTTCTGTATATTCTTAACTGACTAAACTACAATACTCTAGTTGACATGATAATCCAACTCGGCCAATTTAAAAGGCTAACAGTTGTTTGAACCTTCAGTACAGAATCTGCCCACAGAACGAACAGCAACATTAAAAAGAACATATCTTTTAATAGGTAACTCCAAATTGAACGTTCTTTATCAATCTGAAAATTTTATCAAATCCTCTACCATAACCTAGTTGGGATGAAACCCTGATTCGTCCATTAACATACACCTATTTAAAAGACAACTCAAAAGGTAATTCTCGTCAGAATTCTGGACAGCAGATATTAAATCTATCATAACTTTTGACTCGAAAGTCGGAATGAGGTGATCTTGGCGGCCACCGAAAGCTAAGAGAATCCTCTAAATATCTCTAGGAGACCAGAATCCCTAATTCTGCCTCTAAGCACACGAAACAGGCCCCGAAACCTACTGGACAGATCTAACTTTCAGTTCGCAGCAACCTGTTCTAATCGAATACGATCCGAATCACGTCTACCACTAAACAAACGATGAGGCTCGGCAATCGTTACCCTTGCAGCAACCCGGATGAAGGTGGAAGAACCTTGGGGAAGATGGCCTTCCTCCTCCTCTCCTCCTTTGGCCGAAACAGCCTGCTGTCCCCTTCTCTTCTCCTCGCGACGGCCGGCAGCGGGCAGCTCCGAAGGCGAGACGAGGCGCACTCACGGCAGGCAGCACCAAGGGCGGGGGCGGCAATGGGGAAGGGATGGGCGGCTCACCAAGGGAAAGGGGCGGCTAGGAGGGGGGAAAATGGCGCATGGGCCCTAGGGTTAGAGATGCATGGGCCTTAGGCCCAGGGGTAGTCTGGCCGCCACAAGGCTCGGATGGCTCGCCGAGGCCCAATCCACTAAATCGCGCCAAAAACGGAGAAAGAATCGCAGCCTTTTCCGATTAAATAAACTCTACCGATTAAATTGATTTATCCCGATTATTGACTTCTCACACTTCCGGAGTATTACATTCTACCCCCCTTAACAGGATTCGACCCCGAATCTAAACACACTTAAGCGAAAGAACAACCACGACTGAAAATGAACAACGGTAACCACGTACCCATTGTGAACAACACGGTTAAAGCTCACGACGCGAAACTCAAGGCGATCTCACTCGATGGTCCACGACGTTAACGAATAATCAAACTCTGGATCTCCTAGGTACTCACTTGGCACCAGAACATACCAAAAGTTGCATTCACCGTGTAGGGACCCGAAACGGTCCTAGCGATACGCCAACTAGCGAAGACAACCCAACGTACCTTGGGCTAACCTCCCCATTGATGCCGAACCACACAACATGCACATAGAACGCGAACTCTTGTTCCACCTCTCAAATGAACTCTTCATCAAAACAAGGATCGCCTCCTTTAACCGGAAACATATAATCGAATTCTTTTTAAGCAAACTCTTTTACCGGCAAAACACATCTGAATAAGGAAGATTCACGTCACAACTAGACGTTACCAACTGGGTACAGAAGAGTAAAATCCAGAAATCAGAATTTCATTACGAAAACCTTTCCACTTTCCAAGTGGCAATTTGCGAATAAACATCACGAAAACCAAAGGAGGAATAATTTTAAATGCCCAAATCAAAACTTTCTTTATTCTTCCTGAACCGATAAGAATCACACATACCAAAATCGAGTCAAACTCAACTTACGAAAGACATTGGTCAACAGCCCAAGCTCAAGCAAGAATAAAGAAAATGCTTCACTAATCAAGAAGACATCTTTTTTCTTAGTTTCACTTTTTGGAATAAAATATCTCTCCAACCTTGGAATTCGAATTCATCGCATACCACACGGTCTCAAACCTCTTAATTTAACATCCTCAAATTTAGGCTTAAACCGAAATACATCATCCACACCTTTGTGGAGAGACTCTATTGATTCCACTTGAACACTCTAGACCACTCCTTCAATCGATGACATTACTTTGATAGAAGGCACCAAAACACCTCAAAACCCATGCAATCTCATCACCTCCAACTTTCAAGAACAACACATCGAATCCTCAACACACCCGCCATGAACTACATCGAAGAGTTCTATCGACAATCATTCCACCGCTCGAGTACTCCAGCTTTTCTATCTCCTCTACACACAAATCTTTGGGCGACCAAAAGTCCAGCATGAAAATGGAAAGCCCAAATTTAACCTCCAAGACCCCTACAACGAATTCCTCTTATAACACATGGTGAAATCATCGGATTAAATCTCTATCATCCCCACAATTCCGACATACTCACTCATTGACATCATCAGGAATCACTCACTCAACATCGCAATTCTTTCCAATTGTGTTACTCTATAAAATTGATTAAGGTTTCCATACATTTGATAATCCGCAACATTTCAACATGAACCAAAGTTCTGGAACTACACTATACCATAGGTTCTACTTAGTTGAACACTATACAGTTTTACTTCGAAGCCATACATTCCATATGAATCAACTTCCCTCCAAGAGGTTCAGGTCAAAACCAACTCATCTTCTATTACCCCTCCAATAGCTTGGTAGCAAAATCTCACCCCTACAATCATTTAACCACCACCAAACAATTGACAACTCACACTTTGCAAAACTTTACAACACAAAACTATTGATCCTTTCTCAAAACAAAGAGGCGAATAAGGGCAAATTTCACCACACAGGAAAATGTTACTGCTCACAGGTGCACGAAACCAAAAGAAGTAATCTAGTAATGAAGATCCGAAAACGAAAGTTGAGTTCACAATGAGGGTACGCATCCTCAAAAAGGGGATAGCAAATAACCACCAAAAGAAATGACATTGCGATTGAAACTCGACAACTCTTGAGTGAAAAGAACAAAAGTTTATGAACAATTCAAATAACCACAAGTTACAAAACTTAACTCAAATTCTCAAATATTCCTCTCGCACTCTTTCCTTTAACACTGAAATTAATTCTTTGACTAACATCGCTTGCCACAACGAACAAGATAAGGTCTTTAGTCCAAACCACACGGACTAATTAAGAACCAATGAAATTCCTCAATACGTCATATTTGTTCGAACAATTCAACTACACACGAAACATGAGATCCAAATAATCTCACCACCAAACTCAAACATTTCCAATTACAGATTTCATGAAAAACAAGCGATTATTCTCCTCTTAAGGGAACCAACATAATTTTTCTTTAATTGCCGCTTCACGCTGCCAACTCAAACCAAAAATCCTTTAAGATTAAATCACATGAATCTCTTAAGAAGCAACAAGACAATTCAATACCTCAATTTATTTAAAATAATTTCAGCTACGGATGATTCAAGAGCTCAAAGGAAATATCACGAAAGCTAAGCTTGAAATATTCTCAATCGAACGATATCATCGAAGGCGATCAAATTACTATGGGTATTAACATCGCCACCACAACCATTAGAAAACACTTGAAAGACCCACGTAAAGAATGGGTTGATTCTTTCTCAAAAGAAGAGACAAATGGAAATGACTTTCACCAACTAGAAAACTCATCTACCACTCAGACCGAACACGGGACCAATGAAGAAACCAATTAAGCAATGAACTCATAGAACATAAGTGAAGTCCACAGTTGAAAGCATAAGCCTCACAAGAAGAGAATATCGAATCTTAACAGATAAGAACAAATAAGTATTCAAGATCGAAGCACTTGCATCACTGAAGAACCATTATAACTTTGCAACATATCGTTACTTGATAAACTTCATTTACCACATAAAAGCTGAACCCTCAAAAGATCATGAACATAAAACTTGAAATTTGATCATTTAGAGAATATCACCATGGGTGATCAAATTACTACGAAATTAACCTCATTCTCACATTTTGACGATTTAATAACATCGACAACATACACTAGTACTGAGAATCATCAAACTTTATTACTCCATCCTAAAACTTCCCAAAGGAAACACAAACCACAAGGTTGAAACAAATTTATTATAACAAGATTATGCTAAGCAATAACAATATCACAAGGCACGATATCAAAGACTACTTACGAAATTCATCTACTCAACTATTGGTGTTGCTCAACACCTTCTTCAGTGCTCATTAACAATTGATGATTGTATTAATCATGGGTGTACATACGGTACTAATTTCCGTTTGCAATCACATAACCATATATAAACATAGATTCACATTTCACCTTTGTTCAGAAATCATTTCAAAACATGATTAAAGATCCACTAACATCATTTTCTATAAACAAGGTTTCATGAATCGTTTCACCAGCACCCATCTGGTACTTTATACAAGTTTCAACAATTTTAGCATACCAGGAAATAGATAAATCTAGCTCTTATGTAAGATCTATAGGTTCTGAATGGATATGGACAGTCTTTATTTAACATACATCAAGTATCAAATACAAGGACATTTCAAATTAATCAATTTCACTTTCATGGATGGTAGTTAAGAATAATTGATTTGCACCATGCTAATAACCCGACTTGGTAACTCATATCGTAACAATTTATTCGTTTAGTTATAACTTCTCATTTTAAGCATGGCAAGACATCACAAAAGGATTCTAGCACCTTACTTCAGCAAAAGAGAGACTTCAAACCTCAACGCTCGAAGTAATCCAAAAGAAATACATAAAGTCAAAGCTTTCTCATGCAAACGAACTTACAGCGGGAAACTCTCACTAACCAAGCTATCAAACGAGTAAATGAGTCATTCTTCTTCAATAAGAAAGAAGGAGCAACCATGAAAACATCAATCTTGCCAATTGACAACGATCACAAGTGGTAAAAGCAACTCAACAGTCAAAAAGCAATAATTGTTTCAGAGAACCAAGAGGGATCTATTGAAAACCATAACTACCATGAACCACAAACCTAGGAGGAATTCATCAACCATCACAGGGCAAGAATTGCCAAATTCAGAAATCAAGAAAGAGAATAACTTTCTAAAGCAACTCACGCTTAACACCTGAAACTATGGTACTCGGGGTAACTACTCCTCTAACCACGTACTGCGAACAGTGGTGTAACTTGGTGAATCCCAGAGTAACAACCACGACCTCCACCTCTTATCATCCATTAACAACACGCTTCACCAAAATACTCAATTATGAATACACAGGATCATCTCATGACAATCATAATATTAGTTCATAGATATTGAATATCATAGCAGATCATAGATTAACAACAAGAAAGATAATACAGAAGCAACTCAACAATTGCTCAACGAATGAAACATAACAATAGAAATGCGGAAGCAATGGATTCCCAACCCCACCCATCAGGTACGCGGTGTCATTTTAATGTTCTTCTATTAACCATGGACCTAAAGCCCGCTCGATACCAATCGTAACACTCGGCTATTCGGAAGCCAAGATGCCACCTAATTACTCTAACAATCTACACATTGCGGAAGAATATGAAATAATTATATCAACCAAATGACAAAGATTAACATAAACAGGACATGGTGAAGGTATCCTTCCTTCACCTTCTAAGTTATTTAATACTGATAATCAATAAAGAAGGTTCACATTCAGTAATAAATCAACATCATAGTGGAGAAGGTATCCTTCCTTCTCCAATTATAGTTTAATTATTACAGTTCATCATTAACGAATGAAATATGGAACTAAAATTTAGTCTTGAACATGAATTTAATGTTGTGAACAAGTAGTGCGTGTCTACTCCCTCCCAAGTGAGCCAACATCAGGGTTTACCTAAAATAAACAAACAACGCAAGAGTGAGTCCACGACTCAACAAGTACAGTGAAAGAGACATAACATATATACAAACAGGATATCACCATTTAAGAATGCGAACATTGAATCGATTGAGTACTTAAGAAATACTTGAAATGAATGAATGTAATCAAGGATGGACTGCGCACATGCTTATACCGGTATAGCGAGTGACACACCCGTCGGTGTTCACTTAAGCCCGCATCTTAACAAAAATACGGGGATCCAATTCCCGTATGAAGAACGTTTCATACGGTGTCCAAAGTTGCCCATTCGAATTAACGGTCTTACATGCCCATCCCGGAATTGATGGGTCTTTCAAATCCACTCCGTGGGCGGGACATGACAATGTCCAACACCGCCCACATTGGAATGGTGGGACTTGAAATCCACTCGTGGATGAAACATGCAAAATGAATGTATAACATGGATTGAGAATATTGAAAGACATGATATCTAAACATGGATATAACACATATATCAAAACATAAACAATCCACCTTCTCATGTATTATATGGAATCACCACAAGATCATAAAAACATTCACCAATCACAATCAATAAAGGTGGCAAGGTACTTGCCTTCCACGATGCGACGCGCTACCCGGCAAAGATGGTACTCCTAGATCTGAAACTCCACCTCCTAAATAAATAAAATAGCTACCATAAGGACATGATATACTCAATTCTACTAATCGGTGTTCTACCCCGCTACCCTGACAACTCAGGTCTAAAACAAAAGCTGAAACTGAAAACAACAATTTCTGTCATAACTTAATTCTGTACAGCAGCACGGTAATTGACATATCTTAAGATCTGGAAGTCGAAAAGAGGTAAACCCAATTTCTGTATATTCTTAACTGACTAAACTACAATACTCTAGTTGACATGATAATCCAACTCGGCCAATTTAATAGGCTAACAGTTGTTTGAACCTTCAGTACAGAATCTGCCCACAGAACGAACAGCAACATTAAAAAGAACATATCTTTTAATAGGTAACTCCAAATTGAACGTTCTTTATCAATCTGAAAATTTTATCAAATCCTCTACCATAACCTAGTTGGGATGAAACCTGATTCGTCCATTAACATACACCTATTTAAAAGACAACTCAAAAGGTAATTCTCGTCAGAATTCTGGACAGCAGATATTAAATCTATCATAACTTTTGACTCGAAAGTCGGAATGAGGTGATCTTGGCGGCCACCGAAAGCTAAGAGAATCCTCTAAATATCTCTAGGAGACCAGAATCCCTAATTCTGCCTCTAAGCACACGAAACAGGCCCCGAAACCTACTGGACAGATCTAACTTTCAGTTCGCAGCAACCTGTTCTAATCGAATACGATCCGAATCACGTCTACCACTAAACAAACGATGAGGCTCGGCAATCGTTACCCTTGCAGCAACCCGGATGAAGGTGGAAGAACCTTGGGGAAGATGGCCTTCCTCCTCCTCTCCTCCTTTGGCCGAAACAGCCTGCTGTCCCCTTCTCTTCTCCTCGCGACGGCCGGCAGCGGGCAGCTCCGAAGGCGAGACGGAGGCGCACCACGGCAGGGCAGCACCAAGGGCAGGGGCGGCAGCAATGGGGGAAGGGATGGGGCGGCTCACCAAGGGGAAAGGGGGCGGCTAGGAGGGGGAAAAAGGGCGCATGGGCCCTAGGGTTAGAGATGCATGGGCCTTAGGCCCAAGGGGGTAGTCCTGGCCGGCCACAAGGCTCGGATGGTCTCGCCGAGGCCCAATCCACTAAATCGCGCCAAAACGGAGAAAGAATCGCACCTTTTCCGATTAAATAAACTCTACCGATTAAATTGATTTATCCTGATTATTGACTTCTCACACTTCCGGCGTATTACAATAGAGCTTGCAACCATTATTCAATAATTCAATGTTATGCTTCAGTTGCAAACTGCAAGTTACTATAAAAGATCCAAGTGTAATGCATGCACTAGATCGAATCAGCGAAGTATTCAGGAACTTCTGCCGAAATCTGCTCTATGGCGATCTTCTCCTCTTGGACAACTACGGCTGCGGCCGCTACAATGTCCAAAGGAGGGGTGATGGAGGCTGTTACTAGGCTGTCCACATCCATAAATGCAACTAATGGATATGGATCCTCTGTGCTTGCAATGGCAAGGTGTGCCTCATGCTGTCCTTTGCCCTTCTTCTTAGACTGGAAAGTATCAATAATGTGCGACCCACAACCTTACCCTACTTGCCCCTTTCCTTCGTGAGAGGCTCTATCACCTTGTAGCTGCTAGCATTGGCTTCATGACCAATATTGCTATTAGGTGATTATGAGATGTAGTTTTTCCTTGGAACATCATCTTGAGCTTCCGCAACTTGCATGATGTCAATTAATTCGGTATACTCCATGTAGCCATCTTGATGATAGTTGCATGTGGATTGCACCGCATTCGGTGAAAAGTAGAGAGAGTCTACTCAATCTTCTGCTCATTCATGATTATATTACCATAAAGTTAAAGACTAGTACAAATTCTATATAAATTCTGGCCGTGCTGGGTCAATTCTTCAAACTCTTGGTTCGTGATGCTAGTCATCTTCATGTTCATGCAAAGAGTTCATAAGATTACTACTGGTAATCTGCATAAAATACTTGCAAAAATTCTCATAATGCTCTTCAAACTCCCGGTTCGTGATCTCATATTTTTCTATGCATTTTCATGATTTACTACTATTTTTCAGTGATTAAAAGTAATATAAACAATTACATATAATCAAAATAGTGAATACAATAAATAAATTGCATAGAAATAATAATAACAGAGTTAAACATGCTTCAAAAGTTCAAAAATGATTCAAAATTTGAATTCTCGAGGCTCTTTTCTGCTAGAATATGAACTTTCGATGAATTCTATAATTTCGAAGGGCTAAAACGCTAATTTTTAGTTCTGAGAAAAAAAATTGCGTAATTTTGCAATTTCTAAGGGATTATTCTGCAAGAATTTCTTTCTCAAAATATTTCCTCGTAATTTTTAGAACTTCAAGGGTTTATTTGCAAATTTCTAGAATTTCTGGTTTTCGCCACCCCCTTTTTTCTATCTTTGGCTGGAAATTCTTTCGGGCCAGGCCTTTCCCTTTTTTTGGCCCATGCTTGGCCCACTTCGGCCCATAGGCCAGTTCAAAGGGGGTGAGTTGGGGGATTTAGGGTTTCCCCTTGCCCCTGTGCGCTGGAGGCGGCAACAGCTTGGCGCTGCGGGCACGACAGTCTGGCCCGCATGCGGGATATCCAATCGCGCATAGGGGCCAACGGCTTCTAGCGCGGGCGGCCGGCTTCATGGCGTAGACGGTCGGCGGGGGCTCGCGGCGCGGAGCCTGTGCGAGGGCTGCCAGCTTCAGGCGCGGCATGGCCGGTGCGGTGGCACGGGTCCAGGGCAGCGTGTGCATGCTTGCTGCGTGCTAGTGGCGTGACTCTGTCATTGCCTTCGTAGCAATGCATGGTGGCGGACTAGCCGACTGGTAGCGTATCGCGGAGGTGGTGACAACCGCTTGTAGGCGGTGCCATGCACATGGTGCCTTTCGTGCCATTGCTTTCAATTTTTCCATGCATCTGGATTAACCGATCAACATTGTGTCGGCGACTACGTGTCCGCACGGTGGCTAGATAGGAGTTTCCTTTCTCCCCTGTTCATGCGCAATACTGTTCATGCGTGAGCACCATTCATTGCATGATTACTATTCATCGGGTGTGATTTCTGTTCATGTGTGCACTGTTCATCGTGATGCAATTACTGTTCATCAGGTGCGATTACTCTTCGGCGGGTGCACACTGTTCATCAAGCACGATTACTGTTCATTGTAATGCAATGTTGTGCAATCGACATCTGTTCTTTCATGCACCCACCGATCGGCTTGGTCGGCGACTTCAAGTCTACTCGCGGTAGGTTAAAACAGATTTGTAACTTTCAATATACAGTACAATTAACATCCACTTTTCTATACAATCTACCAATCGGCATTGTGCTGGCGACTTCAAGTCGGCTCGCGGTAGATTAGAGCGGATTTGCATCGTAGAAAAATAATCTAGAAAGCCAAATTTGCATAATTGAAAGCAATCTAGAAAATACGATTCAATCTATGAGCGTCATGCAACGATGGTTACCTTTCGATCTGAGGAGAGTCGATCGTGTTGATAACGTATTGAGAAACTGTCGCTGGTGAGTCCAGTCCGAGCGATTACCTCGTAGACAAACTCAGAATCATAAGAACAATGAAAGAACAAAAAAACAGAATAATAGATTGAACACAAAGATGTAGGGAGACTTCTTGCTTCTCTTTATTACTTCATCAAACGATCAGCATTATACAATGATTAGTACCCTATATTTATAGGCTACAGACCCTACTAGGGTTTGGAATGAGGAGCTCACCTTGGGCCAGAACTGCCGGCCTAGGCCCGGTTTCTTAATAGGACGGACGTACTACGTAACTACGTATGCAAATGTGCAATGCTGGAGGAATTACGACTACTGTGGATGACTGTGTAATTAGGACGAGAAGTGTAATTTGCCCGATGAATCGGCTGCGTAGCTATGTACTGGATTATTGTAGTGCCATAATATAATTGTTCACGTCAACGATTTAGCGTTACAAGCTTTTGCGTATGTTGTTTGGCGAGTAAATTTATTTAGTGCCATCGCAGCAATCGTTCGGGAGCTGCAAAATATCATCGCGAACAAGGTTGACTGGAAAATGCCATCGTAATCATGAAAAACTTTGGAAAATATCATTGTCATCACGTTTTCCATCCAAAACAACCATAGAGTAGAGAGAGAAAATTTCAGAAACACCAACGTTACCCTCTTAAAACAATAGTTCGAGAAAGCACGGATTTAATTCGCAAAAATAACAAACAAATCTAAAAAAAATAAACAAATTCATAGAAATTTCCTTAGAAAATTTTCACTTATAAAATTATTTTCAACTTAAATTTGGTTTTCATTTTTACACAGTAAATAATTTTTAAAACCAGAAAATTATTTTCCTTGAGCGACGAACAGCGCCGCATGAGGAGAGCGTGAGCAGCGCGAAGGCCGAGAGGGTGAGCGCGCTGCATGATGAGACGGCGCATACCTTCATTACGAAAATACTGAAGCTATGCATGCGGGCAATTTCTCACTGAATTTTGTCGGTCACTGTCACGAGTTTTTGGTCAACAATACAACCTGGAAATCCCACCATAAACAGTCGTCAAATGTCTCAAACCAAACGGACCATTCATCACTAGCTACTTTTCGCACAGAACACAAAAGGTAGAGAGATTGTATTAATAACCGGCAAAATCTAATCTTACATCCTGAATCACTTTCCTCACTGGCTTTGCTGCTCGGATGTGTGTTGGTGGTTACCCGACAGTTCGTCCGCGTGTTGGTTCGAGTTCGCTTGTTCAATGGGCATCTCAAGTTTCTTCTTTTCCTTCTGGACGACTAGCCTAGGCATCACCTCTAGGATGAAGCTTCCACCATTCCATGTGGCTGCACACACCTTGAGTATCTGGAAGATCACGTGCATCCGGTAGGAGAGGAATATGGGGACAGTAAGAGCCATTGTTGCCACCGTGAACAGTGCCTGAAGCAGTATGTACATCAGTGGCCGGTTCCTGTCACCAAGCAATCCGCTCAGCCTCCACCAGATGTTGTTTGCTTTCTGTGCTTTCTTTGACAATTCCCTGCCAAACATTTGATAAAGATAAATTACTGGATTGCTTCAAGGTTTCTGTTGTTACCAAGGATATTTGAAACTATCAACAGTTACTACTCCCTCCAATTCACAAAAACAAGTCGTTTTGGACATCGATATGGTCTTCGAAATACAATTTTGACCACTAATTACTATTGTAGTATATTTGTAAAACCCAATAAAATTATAATAATATGAAAAAAAAATCGAGACGAATCTATACACATGTGATTTTCATATATCTAATCTAAATATTTAAAAAGATATCAATAGCCAACGTTTGCAAAGTTTAACTGCACGTATTCCAAAACAACTTGTTTTTGTGAACCGGAGGTAGTATATGAACTTATTCAACTAGAACACAGGAAAATATGGCATAATAAAAGAGGAAGCTCAAAATGAACATAAGTAGAAACTTCAGGAAAGCACAGAAGATGGGAAGAACTTGAACTCTAAACTGGAAACTAGATAAATGTACACATGTAACTACAATGTTGTATGGAGATGCAACTTCACCCGTGATCAAGAAGCTTCATTGAGTATAAACACTATGCCACCTGTCACAGGTGCATAAGTATCCATATAACCCACCGACACGATTCCACCTTAACTCCCTCTCTATTTCCTAAAACCCACCCTTTTATGTCTATTGAGTTCATTTCTTTCTCTTTTTTTTAAGGAAGTGAAAAAGTTTTGCACATCATTTCATTAAGAAGGAAAACTCTAGACAAGAGCATAGCAAGAACAGCAAGTTTAAAAAAAGAAAGTCCACCTCAGGATGGCTAGGCAGAACAGACTGAAAAACAAAATCAAAACAGAAACAACAAAAGACCGAAAACTAGGTGACGGTGAATTTCGCCGACCCGAAAGGCAACATTGAGTTCATTTCTCAAAGTCAACATCAATAGGGTATTCAACGATATGAATGTATATCAAACAATCTAGTCCACACTCCATAGGTATACGGTATACCACACTAAGAAATACAAAGATGTACCTGTATGATGTCATGACTTCAGGGTCCCTTAACAGCCTCTGTCGGCGCAGCACATTAACTACGAGAAAATACATAAGTTGCCACAGAGTGTAAGCAGCTAGAGGAACAACAAACAGCCATGTCCACAGATATGATTTATCCTCCACATATGGCCATGTGACTCTGGCTGCTCTTCCTTCTGGATGCATGGCAGCAAACGTTTGTGGGTTCCACCACCGGATAGTGAACAGAACAATTCCTGTAAAAGCATTCTTTCAGTCATGTAAACTCAATATATTTAGCAAGAGGATGTGCTGGATGAGTAATACAATTACATAACCCAGCTTATTCAGTATTCAGGCCTGTCTGAAATCAGAGAAGGCCTCAAATCATATTCCACACCGAACTTCAGACTGAGAGCCCTTATCTAGGCAACTGAAACTCAGGAGACTCTGCTGCTTGGTTTTAATCAAATTCCTCAATTAAATGGTAACCATTTCAATGTTTGCATCGTTCAAGATTTTGGCAACACGATTCCACTTGTTGGCAGTTGACATGACATTGTCAGTGATACGGAAAAAAAATAAGCTTAGCTATAATACAGAGGATGCACAAGTTTAGGGCCCTGTTTGGATGAGGGATATTTCTTTGGGAGGTTTTGGGATTTACTGAATCATACACCCCTAAGGAATCGTGAGCTGGCATTGCATGCTAATCAACAAAGTGAAGAAGTAATAAAAAAATTGTCAGTGTAAATATTCCATGATCCATATTTTACTTGTGCACATTGGTTAAATAGACTGAAACGATTAAATAATTTCACTAGACTAAAATGAAGCTTAATTTACAAAAGTACAGTTTCATGTACATCGAATTGAACTGTTCATGTGTGAGATCGCTTACCAGGTAAAAGGTGTATCAGGACACTAACAAGTTTATCAAATGAGCTAAAAACCAAGCTGCAACGCCACACAATTAATGCCCAAGCAAGTGGACCCTGGAAGGATTTAATGCAAAACAAATTATTACACACATATTATGGGTATGAACAAAAATCCAACAAGAGTACTTTTAATACCTCTGCAAATGAGAAGCAAACCATGAAAAGCTTTTCATCCTTTGGATAAAAGAGAATCATGACAAGAAGAAAAGTGTTGGCATAGTAACAGAAGTCCTGCAGAAAGACATTCATGATTGTAACACTGTGGCTTTATTATTAATGACCGATACACAAGCAAATCATTGAGAAATTTAATGTATTCCATCAAAAGATCATGAAACTAGTGTCTAAAAGACTTAAAAAAATCAGTGAAACAAAAGGAACATTCACACTGCAGAACGCAGAAGGCAAACAACTGGTAAAGGGCACTTCCTAGTACATTCAAACATTCCTGGATCATTACAGGTTAAACATCGCCGGAAGGACGGCCGGGCGGCGACAGCTTGAATAGGGAGGGACTTTAGAGGAGGAAGATAGACATAGACGGAGATGAACTATTGTTTCTTTGTTCTTCTCGCTTGATTGATAATGAATACATGTTACCTTTTTTATAGGGATGATCCGATTTGACCCCTAAGAAATAATCTCTAAAGAAACATATCTCTAACAATGCAATTCAATAATAACTTTCTTAACTAATAGATAACTTTTCCAATTAACTAATTCTTATATAAGGAAACTAATCAACTATCTAGAGAAATAGATATTCTTATCGGGGAAGTAATCATTTCCCAAAACTGGTGCTACAGTACCTATGGTACTGTTTATGCACATGAACAGTAACCTCAGCCCATGACAACTACTCCCCTCGTTTCGCGACAGCTCATCCTCGCACTGTGGTGGCGGCCATGGCTGAAGTCCTAGAGACTTCATGTTGATGATTGGTTGCGAGGGCTATATGAGTCCTTGGAGATCATTACCTCCACGGGCAGTTGCGACAAATTCATTGGCTGCTGTGACAGGCATAGCAGCAACCTTGGCAGCACCGCGGTGGCCACGACGTACTTCGGTAGGGCCGCAGGGGGCTCCGACAGCGTCACAGTAAGACGTGGAAGTGCGGCAGCTGCTGCAGTTGCTGGAGGTAGCTCCGCCGCCACTGTGGAAGGCGTCACCACCTCTGCAGAAGGCATCGCCGCTGCCATGGGAGGCTTCGTTGTCGTCGCCACGATCATCTTCTCCAAAGTGGCATGCATGTCGAGGAAGATGGCCGCCATCTTCTTGTCGTTGTCGTTGTCGTTGGTACTCATGGCCATCTTGTTGGCGTTAGCCTTTATCATAGCCAACGACTCGGCGGCAGGCCTGATGGCTTGATCTGTCGTCATAACCATGGTAGTAGAAGCCGTGGGAAGGGATCGACTGCTTTCATTACGGGTTAAACACCGCCGGGAGGACGGTCGGGCGTCAACGGCTTGAATGGGGAGAGATTTTAGAGGAGGAAGATAGACATCGACGGGGATGAACTATTTTTTCTTTGTTCTTCTCGCTTGATTGATAATGGATACATGTTACCTTTTTTATAGAGATGACCCGATTTGACCCCTAAGAAATAATATCTAAAGAAACATATCTCTAACAATGCAATCCAATAATAACTTTCCTAACTAATAGATAACATTTTCGATTAACTAATCCCTATACAAAGAAACTAATCAACTATCTAGAGAAATAGATATTCTTATCGGGGAAGGTAATCCTTTCCCAATCCTGGTGCTACAGTACCTATGGTACTGTTCACATGTGCGAACAGTAACCTTGGCCCATGACATCTTGAGCACCACATACCATAAGCATGAATTGGCTTCTCTATTATATTGCATAACACAAGGATATACAAATGAAATACATGACAATAGGATCAGACCCCTTTTGTATAAGTTGGCATCATCCACTCATCCTACCCATAACAAATACTAACATTTGCCACTTACTAACATTCTTCTGTTTCATCAAAGCTTCCTATTGTAAGTATATGCAGAACATTTAAGATAACAGAGATACTTAAACTGTTCCGCATATCTCCCTATGTTGTCACGGCGACAAGGCGAGACGAGGCGAGGCACCAGGACGCCTAAGCGCCTAGGCGATAATTAGATGATAGCAGGAAAATATGATAGTTCATAGTTGACAATTGACACTTGCATTATTGTAATGTATAGAGCTATAGACCTGAGCAGTAAGCAGTGAGCTCCAATGATGTATGATGTATATGTATTGTTGTTGTCCTACATGAGAATAAAAAGCTTGAGTTCCCCTCCCCCACCCGTGTACCCATTCGCTCCCATCCATCCCCCCGAAGCCCCTTCTCAGCACCCTCCCGACGCTGTCCTCCCGCCGCCGGCGTCGGCCCTCTACCCCGTCATCCTAGAGCCGATGCCGCCTCCCCCTCGGTCCCAGGCAACACCGCTTCTCTCCCGGTCCCAGAGGCGGCGGCGCAGGCACGGAGCCAGAGGCGGAAGGCGGCGTGCCGGCTCTCACTCCTCCTTTCCAACCCCCCCCCCCCCTTTACTGCTATTTCATCTCCAGACGCACTCTAGGGATGATGCCCAGACGCCGAATCCTCCGCCTGGACGCCTAGAATTGCCAGTCGCTCGCCTAACTGCTAACGACCTAAGCGATGACCCCTGGCGTCCACCCTGGAGCGCCAGGACGCCTAGGCGACGCCTTGATAACATAGATATCGCCCAAAACCAGCACGCTTAAGATGAACTAAATAAATTTCTATGGAAGCATGTTTCTAGTATTTCTCCCATTTACAGGACATTAAATCGTCAGACAGAATTGGACTCACCAGGAGATAGTAATGCCATTTCTTGTAGCGGTAGTAAATCCACCGGAGCGGAACGAATACAACATAGAACAGGCAATACACATACGGCACATCCTGTGGTCCTGCGAACAAAACGGAGCAATATAGGAGGAACCAACCAGAACCTTCAGATGTAACATGCAACCGAATAGATCAATGCTTCAGCAGCTTACTGGCACCCAAGAGGTAGCAAAATGTCCCAAATCCAAGGACACCCAGCAAGTGTGTGACCTGCACATTAAAAGTTAGTACCACCATGTTAGAGCATTCCCCACATCCAGCCATCCAATTAGGCAATTATCATCACAATCTTCGCAGTACATACTTCCAGTGCAGGACAATAAATGAACAAATTGGGAACTACAGTATCCCATCCCGCCCAAATGCCCCCAAAACAGTAACACCACCACCCCATACACGGATACACCATATTGCACTCGTTGAAACATACCATAACACAATGTCCACTGAAATTAACCACGACATGGACAGATTACGCCCGCAAGCGCCAAGTGTTAGAATTGGGCTCACAAGTGTAAACACGTATTCATTCCCGAAATTCCAAAGCAATGTATAGTTTAGTCCCATATTGCCTAGCTAAGTAGTGGGAGAGCAATTTATAAGATGAAGTTCTTGCCACCCCTTGAAACATATGACACATTACATGGGGTGACATGAGGACTATATCTAAAGTCACACACACGTACGCGTGCGCGTATATTCGTTTGGCAATCGTGTGATTTGTGACTTGCGACTATGAACGTGTCGTGAACTTAATACACCTCTCTTTTACTAACCGTGCATTTCTCTCTCTCCTTTTAGACTGGTTCGAAATATTGTGGTCGAAAAACACTAGTTGAATCCATATACTAGTGTGGTTGAAATAAAATGGTCGAAAACTGTGGTCGAAATAAAGTGGTCGAAACGCTATGATCGAAATAAAGTTGTCGAAACACAGTAGTAAAAAAATATGGTCGGATCCATAGATCAGTGTGATCGAAATATAGTAGTTGAAGCTGTAGACCAGTGGTCAAAGCTGTAGACAAGTGTGTAATCAGAAACTGGTAAACACTGCTTAATTACTATTAATTGATTTTAAATTAACAGTTACCAGTGGTTTAATTTGTGCCTTATTATGCAGTTACTAGAGAGTAATTGTCTCGACCTTAAAAAGATTTGGACTTCCATTTTCTTCTTCTTCCTCTCTGTTCTACTGTGTTGGAGAGTTGTGTTGTCGAACTAAGTTATCCCTTCTCGTTGACGTGCACCGAGAAGGAGGGTGAGCGGGTATCTCCGAACCATTGTCGCAAAGTCCACTGCACGGAGCGACAATAAGATTTCTGGGCAGCACATCTGCACGACCGCTCGCTGTGCTGCTTCATCCACATTATGTAATGCTTCGAGTCTATACTGCTTTCTGTTCTTCATCACGCCTAACTGTAAGTTGGATGTGCGATCAAACTATAGTTTGTTATAATCCTTTTATTTTGTAGGTTTATAAGTGCAATGAGTTGTCTGTTGTTAATATTGCTTTATATATCTCTAGTTTTGTGTGATCATTGCTTCGTAATAAAATCTGAAATTAAAATATCATTCATATTTCCGAACACCATGAATCACCTAAATTTGAACAAACAGAACACGGGCACGACAAGATTTGAGCAAGAGACCGCATAGTCCGCCCAATACCAAGAAACCGAAATTAAGCAGGGGAAGGAACATGGAAACGACCTTAAAGATGAAGCGCTCGTGCTCCTCGGCCTTGGTGGCGATCTTGACGGCATGCTTCGACAGAATCTCCTTCGCCTGGTCCCTCTGCGCATCAAGAACACCCCCAAAAAGAAATCAGAACAAAAAAGATCGGGGGAAAAAGAAACCAAACAAACACCAACACGATAGGGCTGCGACGGGGACTCACCCTTCGCCGGACGTCCGCGCCCCCGTTGGTGACCAACGCCGCCGACGCCTCGTCCTCCACCTCCGACGCCATTCCAAAGAACCTTCGAGACGCGACCAGTTCTCCTCGCGAAAGAAAAGACGTAAGACGAAAGCTTCCTCTATCTACGCCACCTTTCTTTCCCTCTTTTATTCCCCATTCCCTTTTTTAAAAAAAAATTATGGTTTGGGCCCTCTCGAGTCCTCTCTTCCTTGGGTTTAATGTCCTCCCTCTTTATAGTACCATCATCGTATCATTTTTTTCCTCTGTTTTGACGTGGATTGCTTTGATTATCCCCCCTTTTTTTCGCGAGTTCCCGTGGCCCCAAAAGGGGCTCCCCGTCTGGTTTCCAGCGAACGTCGGAAGACGTGTACGCTCTTGTGTTTGCGCATCAGATTATGTGGCTACGGGAGCCGCGATTTGGTGAGCAGTTCGGGGGGACGTGACCGGCGGTAGGGAGGTGAATATTGTTGAGAAACCGTCGCTAGCGAGTCCAGTCCGAACGATTACCTCGTATATAAAATCAAGAATCGTAAGAACGATGCAAGAACAGAAGAACACAACAATAGATGAAACACAGGTATGAGAGGATCGCAGTACGCTCTTTATTGCTCTTCCAATAATGAATTGTGTACATGATTTGGGGTCCTCTCCTATTTATAGTCTGATAGATGAGGTGCCCACCGGACCGGACTCTGGCGGGCCCGCTTTCCTAATACTCCCCTTGGGCTCTCATCCTTCATGTCCATGCCTCGCTAAAACTCCATAAAAACCAGTGGGAAAAATTTGGAGAAAGAGTACATGTATCATGTTCGCTATGTCGCACTAATTGCCTCATTAAAAACCTTAACCGAGAAACTTCAGAAAACTCGTCAAGGAAAAAGAGTACAATTCACCCAATTTATTTAATCTCCGAGATTTGCTCTTTGGGTACTCGATCTTCGTAATCAAGCTTCATGAATGAGTTTGTGAAGGTTCTCCCCGACTCGCACTTCTCTAAGTCTTATCATTCCAATTCCACGTCGCACCTTTCAAAGCTAGATGTTTGAAGTGACTTAGTGAACAAATCGCAAGATTTTCACATGACTTAGTATACTGAGACCTTAATTTCGTCCATCTTTTGCATTTCATGAGCATAGAAGAATTTGGGGTTGATATGCTTTGTGAGAGGACTCTTCACATAACCCATCTGTACTTGTGCAACACAAGTCGCATTATCTTCATAGATAATAGTGGGGTTTGTGCGGTATTCAATCCACATGATCGCTGGATGTGGTGAATCATCCGCCGGCCAAGAGCATTCCGTGCGGCCTCGCATGCAGTGCTATAATTTCGAATGGTTCGTCGAAGTTGATGCCAAACTCGCTAGATGATTTCCATGAAATTGCAGTTCCACCACACGTAAATACATAGCCTGCTTTGCGACTTAGTCAGTATGCGGGTCCGATGTACCCAGATCTGCATAGCTACCATTGTAAGGTCTGGTTCTTTCAGAGAACAGGCCAAGATCTTTACTTCCTTGGAGGTATCGGAAGACATCCTTTATTCCTCGCCAATGCCTTTTGGTAGGTTACGCACTATACCTTGCTAAAAGATTCACTGCAAAGCAATGTCCGGTCTAGTGCGGTTTGCTAAATACATGAGTGCTCCAATCTGCGCTCAAGTATGGGAATTCTGGTCCCGTGACTTCCTCCCCTCTTCTTTAGGTCCGAACGGGTCCTTGTCTTGCTGCAAGGATCTCCGATCATTGGCACTTTGAAGGATATGCCTTTTCAAAGCCGAACCTTTCCAACACCTTCCGAGTGTAGGTTGACTGATGTACTAAAATCCCTTGAGGGTATGCTCAAGCCGCAAGCCTAGGCAATATTTGGTTTTACCTGATCTTTCATTTCGAACTCTGACTCCAGGTAAGAGCTTGCTTTTCCAATATCTTCTAAAGTCCCGATGATATTCAGATCATCTACATATACTGAGATTATACAGAATCCATCCTGGGATCGCCGTATAAACACACAGGGGACAATCCTCACTGTTCGTGTAGCCTTTCTTGCGAGAAAGTCGCTAGGCGATTATACCACATCTGCTGATTGCTTCATCCATATAGTGACTTTCTCGAGTTGCACATCAGTATAGATTTCTATTTGCTCTGTCTTGGTTCTATGCAGGATACCTTCGTGTACCTTCATATAAATTTCTCAATCCAAGTTCCCATAAAGATATGCACGACTACATCCATCAATTTCATTTCCAAATTCAGATTCACCGCCATTGAGATTAAATATCTAAAGATAGTTCCGCCATGACTGGGAATAGGTTTCTTCATAATCGACTCTGGTCTTTGAGTGAAACCTTGTGCAACAAGCCTTGCTTTATATCCGACAACTTCATTTCTTTCATTTCTCTTTGAACAAATACCCATTTATGCCCTACAGGTGCACATGGGGAGGTGTGCGACTTCTGAGCCCAAACACCTCTCTTTTATTCAGAGATATTAATTCGCTTCTATTGCCTTTTCCAATCTTTCCAATCGATCTCTTCTTGCATTCAATGAGCGATGCAGCTCGGATCAAGATCAATAATTGTGGCAATTTTCTTTGCAAAATAAATGTCGACATTAGTTGTTGCTCTATTCATAGATTCTCCCGTGGTCACATAATTTATAGCTATTTCTTCATAAGGCGGTTTTGCTAATGCTTCTATTTGCTCACCGCTGCTTTCAATTGCGGGGGCAAGTCCTTTAGTTTTTCACTCCGATGTGTGCGCACACATCCATGCCGATGTCTCCTCCGTGGGAATATTCAAATCTGGTATGTCTTTTACTGAAGGTTCCATACGGTGCAGTCTCAACGCTCCCTTCATTTGTGCGGAACTTCAGTGATCGGCTGTGACAAGTCCTTCTTATCCTTTTTCGCCAGGCGTCCCGGTTGCCATTTGGGATTCGAGGGCGGAGTTCTCGCCCTTTATTCGAGGCCTCGGGCGGGATTAGGGATACCTTCTATTTTCTTTGGTATTTCAACCCTCTCCGGTGCATTGCGTGCAGGCACATGCGACTTGGTCACGCTCTTCAAATCACTAAAGTGGTCAGGCAGTTGATTCGCTAATGCTTGCAAATCAATTATTTTATGGACTTCTCTATCTGCTTCACTAGTGCGTGGGTCATGTGCATTAATTCCCGTGGCTTGCCACGTTATTTCCCGACATTTTTCATCAAGAGGTTGATTTCCTCTCCCTAATGACGGGAAACTATCATCATCAAATATGCTATCAGCGAAACGGGCTGTATGCAAATCTCCAGTCATTGGGTCCAGATACCTGATTATGGATGCAGTCTCATAACCAACGTATATCCCAGATTTTCGGAGAGGGCCCATTGCAGTTCGCTGCGGTGGTGGTATAGGTACATAAACCTTGCAACCAAACCTTCTAAGATGAGAGATTTTCGGTGGTGACCCTTGCGCTAGTTGCATAGGTGAATGGATGTTGTATGCTGACGGTCTAAAATTGATGAGAGTTGCTGCATGCAGGACTGCGTGTCCCCAACACGTAGTTGGTAAATTGTAATTCTGTAAAAGCGGTCGGGCAATGAATTTAATTCTTTTAATCAATGCTTCTGCTAGTCCATTCTGGGTGTGGACATGTGGTACCGAGTGCTCAACGGTAATTCCCATTGCCATACAATAATCATCAAAAGCCTTTGAAGTAAATTCTCCGGCGTTGTCCATTCTGATGGACTTTACATGATGATCGTGAAATTATTCTTTATTTTAATTATCTGCGAGATCGCTTTGCAAAAGCATGGTTTCTTGTAGATAACAGCATACATGCGACCATTTCGAGGAAGCATCGATGAGCACCATAAAGTACCTAAATGGCCTCGACAGGGCTGAATAGGACCGCAAATATCTCCCCGATTCGGTCCAGAATGCAGGATTTCATCCTTCACTTTCGAGAGAGAAGGTCTAGTAATTAATTTCGGTGGCACATGCAGGCACACGAAATCTTCTCGATTCGGAAATTCTTTACATTAATATTATGTCCACGAGAATTGTTAATTATATTTCTCATCATTTTAAGACCGGTGGCCTAATCTATCATGCGAGAGAGAAAAGTTCGAGCTTCTAAAAGATGTTTTCGTGACGATAGGCCGCAGTGCCCTAATGTGAGTGTAGTATAGCCCGATTCATATGAAGGAAGTCGTTCTAATACCCTTTTCCCATTCTCTTCACGCTTTGTAATGAGCGTATTCCTTACCATACTCTTCTTCGCTCTACATGGAGACCGTTAGCGAATATCTTTAAAACTTAAGAGAGTTCTAGTCGATTCGGTACAACAAGGCTTCTTCAATGACCAATGTCGTGCCCATTGGGAGTATAATTGTGGCTCTTCCCGAGCCTATTATACAGTATCGCGCCAGCGATTGTCGTAAGACTACCAAAGATTCTTGCTGATCGACTGAAAAATTTCGTTTCTCTTAGTATGGTATTCGTTGTGCCGCTATCCGCTAGACACACTTCCTCCATAGGGCGCCACACGCGTTCTGATATATAAAGTATTTATCAATATGGAGCAAAACAATCCACACATAAAGCATACTTCAAAACAGAACAAAACTTGCTTTATTAATACGGGAAAAGTCTTGCTGGACCCATCATAAGAATTTAATGCTAATGCTCTTCTAGAGCTTACAACCTTTATTCAATAAAATCCTAACATAAACGCAAATGATCAGAAACTAAGTGCCATGCATGCACTAAATCGAATCAAGTAAGAATTAACTTCACTCAATTTCATCTACTTCTATCTTTTCTTCTTGAAGAACTCACGGCCGCAATGCTGCAATGTCCAATGAAGGAGTGATAGGAGCTCTTTGTAGGCATGTCCACATCCATAGGTGCACCAATGACGTGGATCTTCTATGCTGCAATGGCGAGGTGCGCCTCGTGCTGTCCTTTGCCCTTCTTCTTTGCCTTGAAAGCATCAATCACGTCTTTGCGGTTCACGGCAGACACGTGACCAATGTCCCCAAGTGCCACATTTGTAGCAGCTTTGGTCCTGCTGACCATAGGGCTTCTCATCGCGCTTCTTTTGGTCGCCTTTCTTGACTTGAGCATTTTGCTTAGTTTTGTGGCTCATGACCTTACCCTTCCCGCTCTCGCTTGAGTGGGGCTTTCTCACCTTGTAGCCGCTAGCATTGACTTCATGGCCAACTTTGCTACTAGGTGGCTGCGAGATGTAGTTCTTTCTGAGAATCTCATCTTGAGCTTCCGCAACTTGCATAATATCAATCAGTTCGGCATATTCCTTGAAACCATCCTGACGATAGTTGCGTGCGGATTGCACCGCATTTGGGTGAAAGGTAGATAGGGTTTTCTCAATCCTCTCTGCATCTGTGATTACTTTACCACAAAGCTGAAGATTTGTACAAATTACGTAAAAGCGAGTTGTACTCCCCACGGTCTTATAGTCGACAAACGTAGTCGAGTCCATTCTGCTCGCCGGCGTGATGGTGTACTTTCTCGAACCGCTTTTTCAGGGCGGTCCATAAAGCCAATGCGCTTTTCTCTGCCATATACTCATTCTTGAGAGTTAGACAAAGATGATGTCTGAGGAAATGAAGTGCCTGATCATTTTCCTCAGCAGTTGGAACGACATCCTGCAAGGCGCCGAGTCCAATAGCAGCACGGAGCTTCTTGGCTCCCAGTACAATCTCGACATCTGATGCCCAAGTCAAATAATTACACATGTCGGCGCTCCTCGAACTCCTTCAGAATTCCAGATCATCTGCATATTCATGCAAGGAATGCATAAGATTACTGCTGGTAATGTTCATAAAAGGTTGCAAGAATTCCCATAATATTCCCGTATTTTTCTACGCATTTTTCAAGATTTACTGCTATATTCAGTGATTAAAAGCAATATAAACAATCACAGATAATCATAAACAGTAAATACAATAATAAATTGCATAGAAATAACAATAACAAGAAAAAAAAAAGGTTCAAAGTTCAAAATTATGTAAAAAAAATGGATTCCCGAGGCCCTTTTCTGCTGGAAAAAAGATTTTTCGGCGAAATCTGCAATTTTCAGGGGTTAAAACGCAAAATCTCAGTTCTGAGAGAATTTACGCGTAATTTTCATATTTTCCGAGGGGGTTTTCTGCAAAATTGCATTATACGCGAAAACTTGCGCGTAATAATGAAAAACTTCAAGGCCTTTTCTGCAAAATTCCGATTTTCGGCGGGCCGCTTCCTTTTTTTTTTTTCTTTGCCGGGCCGTACTCCAGGCCCATTCTTCGGCCCATGTACGAGGCCCACCCGGCTGTCTTCAAAAACACGGGGTAGGGTTTCCCCTACCCCAACTCTGCGCGGCGGCGCTCAAAACCCGGCGCCGCGCGGCGACGGCCCGAGAAGCTCGAGGCGGCGGCTCGGTGAAGCCCGAGGCACGGCCCAAAGGGTCTGGCGGCGCGGCGGCGGCGCTATTTCGCGCCGTGCATGCGGCGCGGCCGTCGGGCGTTCGCGCTGCGCCCGCAACAACACCCGCATCCGTGGCGCGCGCCGCGCGCGCGGCGGCGCGCGTGTCGGCTTCCGTGGCGCGCCGTGTCCGCACTCCGAAACAAACGGCGGCGCAAAGAAGACCGCGTCGCGCCCGTGCAAACGGCGGCTTCATGCCCATCGGCGGCTACAGCCGCCGTCGGCGCCGGCGGTTGGCGGCTATGGGCCGTCGGCGGCAACTCCTCCCCCCTTTCCTTTTTTCTTGTATATGCGGTGGCGTGGGGATGCCGCATCGGGTGGCGTTGGGCGGCGGCGTGCGGCGGCTTCAAGTGGCCGGCGAAGGCGGCCGGCGCCGCGGCCTTCAAGGCGGCGGCGGCGCCTGCAGGGCGCGGGGAAGGGTGGGCCGAGTGCGGCGTTGGCCTGCTCTTCGTGGCAGGCTACAGATTTTTTTCTTTCGAAAATACTGATTATCCATGTGTGTATGCAATGCAATGTGATGTAATACGAAACAAGATTGCAACGGTGGCGCGGCTTCATGCCGTCATGTGTGTGCTTGCCGCGTGCTGGCGGCGTGGCTCTGTCGTTGCCTCCCTTGCGAGACGTGATGGCGGACTATGCCGACCGGTAACGTCTCGTCGCGAAGGTAGTGACAGCCGCTTACAGGCGGTGCCATGCACATGATGCCTTTCATGCGATTGCATCTACTATCTACGGTACAATCATCATCTACTCTTTCATACAATCCACCGATCGGCTTGGCCGGCGACTTCAAGTCGGCTCGCGGTAGATTAGAGCGGATTTGCACCATAGGAAACAAATCTAGAAAGCCAAATTTGCAGAATTGAAAGCAATCTAGAAAAACGATTCAATCTACGAGCGTCGTTCATCGACGGTTACCTTTTCGATGCGAAGAGAGTCGATCGTGCTGATAACGTGTTGAGAAACCGTCGCTGGCGAGTCCAGTCCGAACGATTACCTCGTATATAAAATCAAGAATCGTAAGAACGATGCAAGAACAGAAGAACACAACAATAGATGAAACACAGGTATGAGAGGGGACTGCAGGCTGCTCTTTATTGCTCTTCCAATAATGAATTGTGTACATGATTTGGGGGGTCCCCTCTCCTATTTATAGTCTACAGTAGATGAGGTGCCCACCCGGACCCGGACTCCTGGCCGGGCCCGGTTTCCTAATAAATATGTGTATGAATTGCTCCTTTTTTCGGCCTTTTTCACACCGGCGGATGAGCGCTTTACGTGTTGGCACCGACTCGGATCGCCGGCAAGTTTGGTTTCTGAGGTTTCTATGTACATGGCGACAGGCGACAGCAACATGATTTGGTTTTGGGACAAGGAATTGTGGAGGTGGATGACAACAGGATGCGATGCATGATGCCGCACTGCGTTTGTGCGTGGAAGGAAGCATAGACCGTGCGGAGACGGTGAAAGCAAAATTAGATCCATGCCAGTGACACGTAGGCATCCGCTAGAGACACGCGGTCACTTGTTGACCGGCATATCCCCTGTTTATCTGTGAATAAATGGTTTAGTTAAAAGTGTCAGTTATTCGAAAATGGATGGAGTATATTTTAGCACGTAGCGGACTATTCACTTTATCATGCGCGCGCATCGTGTCATGGTATGGTCGCGATCGCGATGTAACAACAGGTTTTGTGAGGAGATCCATGACGCCCATATTCTTTGCTTGCCTTTGGGAGTTGGCATTGCTGACATCTTGGGATATTTGTTTGGATATATCGGGTCCTTCCTATTAAATAATGTAGTCGTTGTAGCAAGGCAATTAATTCAATCACTAATCAATAGAAAATCAACAGATACACGAACAATAGAGACACAATATGGAACCTCTTGATTAATTGATCGATCTTTTCTTGTGTACAGGGAAGCTCTATTTATAGACTAAAACCCACCGGTGATAGTTTTGATATTATGCCCATCAATCTCTAATCCAAGGTTTCGTAACACTTCCCACCATGAAACTTTTGTTCATATTAATCAATGATTGGCGTGACTATCAGCTAAAGAAACTAGAGGAGGAGGAGTAGTCATTGTGTCACCTAAGCTCTAGCCGGGGCTGGCCCGGCGGCTGGACGCAACGCCTAGACCAGGCCTGGGTTTTGTTGCAGATGATGAGGCTCAGTGGCAGAACGGGATGGGCAAAGCGCCCAAGCCCAGGACCAGCCTGAGCCTGACCCTGGCCATGATCCCCTCGTAAAAATGAACTATATCATGGGCCTGCTCAGTTCAACCCAATTTCACTACTAGGCTAGGCCCAAATCATTGCCATCTATAGAATCAGACCTGCCCAATGCTTTCAAGGCCCAAATGCAGCTCACCACGGTTTTCGCTCAAAGTTTAATGCAATGCATGTTTGGAAGGTGTTGATGGTAAGATTTGGCATCTATAATGGTCGTTACAGTGCTGATTAGCCTAATGATGAGAACTTAAAGCTACTGCTGATTCAACTAATCTTCAGTTTTGAATCGAAAAGCAGAGTGGCCTCAAAGACCTCCTGGGTGGTCCTGAGCAATATCCACAAAGACCTCCTAAGAGGTTCTGGAGGGTAACCTCAAAAACCTCTACAAAGACCTCCCGACAGGTCCTAGAAGACCTCCTAGGTGGTCCTGAGCGACCTCCACAAAGACCTCTAAGGAGGTTCTGAGGGTGGTCTTTGCAAAATGACCACTACTACAAAAGACCTCTCGAAAAGTCCTAAGGGTGGTCTTTGCAAAATGGCCATCCCCGCAAAGACCTCCTGGGAGGTCCTGAGGGAGGTCCTGAGGGTGGCCTTTGAAAAATGATCACCTCTACGAAAGACCTCCTAAGAGATCCTGGAGGGTGGTCTTCTCAAAACAAGAGGTCCTGAGCGACATCTATAAAGACTTCCTCAGAAGCAGCCACGTGGCTCCATCATGGCCGCTCAAGACCTCCTCAAGGGCGACCACGTGGATCCATCATGCCCACTCAGAACCTCCTCAAAAGACGTTCACGTGGCTTTCTCAGGAGCGGCCACGTGGTTCCATCAAGGCCGCTCAAGACCTCCCCAGGCTTCATCAGATGCGTCCAGGACCTCCTCAAAACACCTACGCGGCTCAATTAGAGCCGTCTAGGACCTCCTCGGAACTGTCCACGTGGCTTCATTAGAGCCATCCAGGACCTCCTCAGAGCACCTACACGGTTCAATCAGAGACACTCAGGATCTCCTTGGAGGCACTCACGCGACATCATTAGGTCCGTTCAGGATCTCCTCCAGAGTACTTACGTGGCTTTATCAGGACCGTCCAAGACCACTCTCAGGAAATCCACGTCGTTTATGACCTCCTTAGAATCTCACGCGCGGATCTTCAGCGAGGATTTCTTCAAGACCTTTCCGTGAGAGAATTGCTATGTGGAAAACTTACGTGTTTTATGAAAGATTTGTCAGTTATAAAAGGTTTTGGAAATAAATAACCGAATCATATCTGTAAATTTGTTCAGTTTAGGAGTCCTGATATTCTACGGCTAAGACCTACTGCCCTTTAAATAGAAGAGGGTCACGGCCGATTGTAAAAAAAATCATCCAATCGATCAAATATCAATCGCATCTTCTTTTATCATAGTCTCTCGTAATCCCGTACCTTTCCAACCTCTTTTTGCTTCCTGTCCGGCAAGATCAACCCGTGCAAAACGCCACCGCGCCGTGCCACGACTAGCTCCGCCTAGGCGCTGCGCGTTTGTGATAAGATCTAGAGCATCTTGTTGCTGCCGCGATCATCGTGTTGTGCGCAGCACTATTCTGTGCGCAACACAAATTGGCGACTCCACTGGGGACACGATTGATTCAGTTATAGGCTACAGCCGAACTTTTCCCTGGGCAAAAGATCAAGAACAAGGTTGCACTGTTGGAAATTTGCACCGAGCCAGGAGTATGATCTCTGCAACCATGGCAAAGGATGGTTCTACTATTGATGCCAAGAACATCATCACTCCCATGCTTGAGGATCTGCCCGAGGAGTATCGTCAGGAGTACGAAAAGCACAAATTGGAATTTGACAAATTGATGCTATCGTGCTTCCAGAAAACAAGGCAAAGTATTGTCAAAAAGGAGGGTGAATTGCCATCTGTTTGCATTAAGCCTGAAGAAACCCCCACTGTAAGTAATGCATCTCTTTCTGAAGAGCACATTGCTTTGATGATTGATCAGCAAGTAGGTGCTACTGTAGATAGGTTGCTATCTAGTCGTCTTAAGGCTATAAGTCTTCAAGCACAAAGTGACAGAGATCTGAAACGGCATGTTCTGCCTCATGCTCATAATGTTAACAACGATAGCAACACACAGCATAAATCCTTGCTTGTTAGCACATCGGCAGCAAATACACCACCTAGAGTTATCCCGCAGGGTGAGCCGATGCAGCGTATACATAACCGAACTAATGGGTTAGTTTCGGTTGATCATAGTGCTTCATCACATGCTACTGCTTACCCGGGTCTATGGCCCTTGTGCCTTCCTCATATACAGATGCTAGCATAGTTAATTCGGGTGCACATAATGTTGGCGATTACAATGGTATGAGGGATAATTCCACAAATTTGCAAACACATTTGTACCACACTATAGCATATAGTACACCTCCTATACTTCCTCCGGGTTCGGATGTGCATATGGGCCATTGTCGGATGGTCATTTTAATGGTCCTATGCAACGCGTATCACAGACACAACCGAACCAAGCTCCACAGTATTTCTATGACACTCTATAACCTAGTGTTTTTAGGCCACCACAACCAGTCAATAAGGTACCCAATCGGCCTATGGCCGAGACATATATTGGGCCTAAGGACATTAGAGAACAAGTAGTCAGTATGTTTAAAGAGACATTCGGGGTAGAGCCTAAAGGAAGATCACGTTCATATCAAAAGCCATACCTTAATATTTATGATACCGTGCAATATCCCAGAGGGTTTAGAGTTCCTGAGTTTGTTAAGTTTACTGGGGATGACAATAGGTCCACATTAGAACATATAGGCCAATTTATTGTGCACTGTGGTGAAGCTAGTGCTATTGATGCTCTGAAGTTAAGGTTGTTTCCTTTGTCTTTATCTGGCACTGCATTCAATTGGTATACTTCACTTGCACCTAATTCAGTTCACACATGGTCCCAGTTGGAGCAAAAGTTTCATGAATATTTCTATACTGGTGACACTGAGTTAAGATTATCACATTTAACATCGGTTAAACAAAAGTACAATGAACATGTTGCTGATTACATTAGGAGGTTTAGAGAGATAAGAAACCGATGTTTCGAGCTAATAATTTCTGATAAGGACCTAGCTGATTTAGCCTATTCGGGGTTACTTTCTCACTTGAAAGAGAAGTTAGAAAATCATGATTTCTTATATGTTAGCCAAGTATTGCAAAAAGCTATGACATAAGAAAGCCGGGCTAAAGAATCTAGAAATTTTCAGAAGTCGGGTGACAAAATAAAAGTAGATCGTCCTAATGTTCACATGCTTGAGTGTGAATCTGAAAATTCGGACGATGATGATTTTGATGTTTGTGTGGCCGAATGGGCTTGGTCTTCGAAATCTAAGCCACTTGTTTGCTCAGCCTTAAAGCCGGTTTCACAAAAGAATCGGCAAGAAGAACTTAAGTATACTTTCGATATTGCTAAATACGATAGAATCTTTGATTACCTGTTGCAGGAAAGGCAAATCAAATTGCCTGATAATCGTGTTATACCAACACCCGAAGAATTAAAGAGGCTTGCATATTGTAAATGGCACAATTGTTATTCACATGCCACTAATGATTGCAATGTTTTTCATCGACAGGTTCAATCGGCCATCAATGAAGGCACAAGTTTGATGGTCAAGATCGTCGTCCAAAGGACTTCCACGCAGCAGCGCCATGCCCTCCTTTTGGGTCACCAATGCCCGTCCCATGGGGTCCTACTCCTGTTGGCTTTCCTCCTTGTCCACCATCGGGGTGGTATAGTCCATGGATGCCACCTCTAATGCCATTTGGACCCTTCCATCCAGGGTGGACAGCACCAAGAAGGCCTGTGTTTGATAGGCTGTCACATCCTAATAATGACCGTTTTGATCAAAGAAATCGGTCTTACAATAGGAAAGATGATAAAGTGGTAAAGAAAGTGTATCGTGTCAAAAGTGTTGGCAGAGGGGAACACATAACAAAGCAAATAGCGTAGTCCCGATCTGACGCAAAGCGAGACGTCGCGGCAACTATGAACAAGATAAAAGCTACAACACCGTGAACGATTACCATAGCTACGATTGCATTACGATGAATAAATGAGCAAATCGCATTCTTGTAACATCCCAAAGTCTTTGTTACAAAATAAAATAAATAAAAGTTATTGTTTTATTGGATTTTCTGAAATTTGATAGAGTTACATTGCTTCATTTGAATTTTTGAAATTTTAAAAGTCAAAAGTGAAATTTATTTGAAGTTCTTGAAGTTTTATTTGGTTTGTCCTGAAAAATGAAAACTTATTTAATTTCGAGAATTTTCTGATATTTTAAAAGCTTTTTCTAAATATGTTAAAGCCAAAATAATTTATTTTGCAAAATTAATAGCCAACTTTAAGTTGGAAATAGTTTTATTAAGTCCAAAGTAAATAATAGAATTTCTGTGAATTTTCTCATAATTTTTTGATCTAATTTGCTATTTTCTAAAGCCCTTTCTAATTATCTGGAATTAAATCAATTGGAAAACCAATTAAAAAACCCTAAAAACTTTTGGGCCGAAACCTCCTGGGCCCATTCCCGTTTTTCGCGCGTGCGGCCCGTCTAGCCCAGCCTCCCGCGCGTTTTCTCCCCTCTTTCTCCCACCGTCCGATTTACATCAGACGACTATCACGCCTCCACGCCACCCCTGCCCCTCCGCACCATTGGATCCCCATCCAACGGCAGACACACACCCGCGACCTTCTTCTCCCCCACGCCTTCTTCCCCACGCGAACGAGCCGAGCCGGCCGCCATTGCCGTGCCTCGCGAGCTCCATCACGGCCGCCAATCCCGCCTCCTTTCCTACGCGGCTGTGCGCATTAAACCCTACACATCACGCCGCCCTCCTCCCGACCGTTTTCCCCTTCGCCCGCCCGTGGAATCACCGGACAGCACCGTCACCGCTGTGACATCCGCGCGCCCGATTCACCGTCTCCGCCCCGCCCCGGCCCTATTTAAGAGAGCACGAGGTGCCCCCTTCTACCCTCAACCCGACGCCACCATCCACTCCTCCCCAATCACCCTCAACTCGCCGGATTTTGAGATTTTGTCGCCGCCGGCCACCGTGTGCCTTTGCCGCCCTAGCGCTGCCACCACCGCTGCGTCATCACCGTCGCCACCGTTAGCATCCCCGCCTCCACGCGAACCCGGTGCTCGCCTCCGCTTCGCCCGAGCGCCATCGGAGCCCGTCGCCGCCATCAAGCCCGCGCACGCCGCCGCCATTTGCTTTGCCGCCGGCGATACCCCCACACCCTTGCGCCATGGAGGTAACCATCACATTCGCCGTTCCATTCCCTCTCTATTGCCACCCTCGCCGGACCTCACTGGGCCGCCGTTCGTCGGCGCCATACGCGCCCGAGCCGCCGCCGGTCCCGCTGACGTGGCACCGCCACGTGGTTGCCACCTTGGCACCAGGTCAGCACCACATCGCCTCCCCGCTCGCTTGTCCGCCCACGTGGCATGCTCGCGCGGCCAACCCACCGCACCGGCTTCCCCTTGGCTCGGTGGAACCCGTCCACCGTGGGTCGTGTCTATGACACGTGGGACCCACGTGTCGAAAATTCTTTTAATTCTTTTAAATCCCGAAAATCAGCTGCTAATGTCATCACTGCGCAATAATTCATTTTTCCTTTACAAAAATAAATCAGGAAAAAAACACTAATTCTATCATTTTATGTTTTTGCAATCTTCCAAAGCTCATATCTTTTGCATCCGAACTCCGATTTGGGTGATTCAAGTTACAAAATTTGTATAAAATTGTAATCTAGCTAAATAAACAAAAATTATTTAATTTGGAGTTCATTTGAGTTGTTATTTGAATTTTATTTGAATTTAGCTTATTTCACGACTAGATTTCGACGACTTCGAAGAGTCAGATTTCGACGCCGTTTGAAGATCTCATAAGAGGATTGATTTTGACTGTATGATCATCGTGCTTGTATACTTGGACTTCCTGGAGAAAGTACTTGTGAGTACTAGGTGACCTGTTAAGGAAAACAACATCACCTCAATACCAGATGATCTGTTAAGGAAAACAACATCACCTCAAGCAAGGCAAGTTATACCCTTGATCATATTGATTCCATTATTTCAAATTATTTATATTCTGTTTTAAATTATTACTGCATGTATATGTTTATACAATTCTTTCAATGTCCTGTTTTTATATAGTTATTCCAATCTTCATTGTATAGCCAATTTGAGTATTGAACATGAGTGCCTTGTCACCATTAGACAAAACACTACTACAAATAGTCATATGTTTAGCCATGCTTATATCACACTTATAAATTTGGGAAGGTTTAGCCAAATCTTTTACCAACTTACTTCGAATTTGACTCTGTGGTATCGTTTTACCACAAAAGGTTTATAAAGAGGGTTTTACTCTAAATAAAATCATAAATGGGTTTGGACTTGGGCGAAATGGATGAATGGTGGGTGCAGGTTTATGCACGGGCTTAATCTGGTTAGGATTAAAGCCTAGGGTTTAATTGGAAGTCGCCCGAGTCAGTTAAGGACCGGTCTTCGAGTGTATGATGCTATGCCTTAACGTACTACCACATGTCCTGTGTGAGCGGGACCTGGCCAACTAATTTGAAATGTTTCATTGTTAGTTGTGCCATTTTGGTGAGTGGGTGTCGGTTAGACAGTATTCCCACTTGGCGCAAGAGGGGGCTTCTGGCGGATGGTTAGTCTAAAGTAAGTGAAACCTTAGCGAGCATGACTACGTTGGAATGACGCATTGTAAAGGCCTCGTGATAATCACTTAGTCGCACACCACCGAAAGTGTGTCAGACGGATATTACAAGTCGATTATTTCTTGTGGGTAAAGTTGTACAACCTCTGCAGAATGTAAAACTATTCGAATAGCCGTGTCCACGGTTATGGACACGCTGGCCGAACTGCTCAAAGTTAGATCTTTGGTTTTGATTTCAAAAGACTTTATCAAATGGTTTTGGATTTCAATCCAATTGGGGACTTTGGGCGGGTAGCCTTGTGATAGGAGGGTATCCTTCACCATTGTTGTGTGAATGTTATCTGACTATAAAACTGAGAATTTATAAAATGATTTGTAGTTATAAAATATCTGCTTTTGAACTTAGTACAAGTATTTGAAGAAAATGTTGCTTTATGCAAATCAACAAATAAGTCATCCTTTGTTACATCCATGTATGCATGTCATTTTGTTATTTGACGGGTGTAACTTGGGAGCACAGTAGTTGTGCTCATACTTGCTTTATGCAAACAAAATTTTAGAGGAGAAGAACTTTGCTACCAGTGTGGATCTCGACGACTAGGCCGCTACCCCAGTCGATTGCCTATGGCAGATTGCTGGACTCTACTACTTCTTCGTCTTCCGTTGTGTTCTTTATTGTTGGTTTGTAAGCCTCTTTTGTAATAAACTCTGTTGATTATTAATAAAGTTGTGATATGAATTTGTTACCATATTTGTTTACTGTGTGAACTAGCTACTGATCATGGGACTAGTTCAGAACTGCACATAGGATTTGGGATGTTAATCCCAGGTCCTGACAAAGTGGTATCAGAGCCATATCGACTGTAGGTCGTGACCTAGTTAGAATGACCGTTAGTTGAAAACTTCAAAACTTATTTTATATAACAAGAAAAATAAACTGTTCTCTCCTCATCTGGGTCATCTATCTATAGCTTCCTTATAGAAAATTTTTTCTCACCTAATTCTTTCTTCACCATTTTATAATGTTAAATGGATCCTCTTTCCCTTATAAATTTCTATAGCTGGTCAACACGTTCTTAACCCTTACGTTGAAGATCACAAGACGTGAAGCTGTCAAGAGAAATACAAGATTCATCAAAGACCATGAACTGAAGATGTGATGTCAGCCAAGCCATCTAGTTTAAGTTTTCCAAGACTCATTCTGTGCATTGAGTCGTTTCATCAAATTAATAGTTCAATCGATAGAACGTTGTAATGATTTTGAGTTGATTCTCTCGTTTGGGAGTGTTGTTTTGCTCCATCTCCTTAGTGCTTCTATTTGTCTCTTCCCTATCCTTTGTTCTCCTTTCCTAAATACTTGGAATAACTAACAGATGGTGAACACTCGTCGCTCTGGAAATGGAATCAACGCCAACACTGATGAAAGTGCTCCAATCAATGGATCAGAATGGCAGCAGATGATGACCAATCAAAACCGTCTGATCGAACTGCTTTCGCAGTCTATCAACAACAACCAAGCCCGACAAACTACAGCTTCCCAAGCTCCAACACCAACTCCACCAACTCAAAGGACTAGCATGTCAGAATTTATGAGGATGTGTCCACCGACTTATTCGAGTAGCACAGAGCCCATGGATGCAGATGGTTGGCTCCGGGCAATTAGTAAGAAGTTGGATGTTGCTCAGTGCACCGATCATGAGAGGGTATTGTTTGCTTCGCACCAACTCATGGGACCAGCTTCCGAATGGTGGGACAACTTCAGCATCTCCCATGCTGATGCTCAAGCCGTCACCTGGCACGAATTCGTGCGAGCTTTCCGGCATGCACATATCCCTTCCGGCATTATGACCCTCAAGAAGAAGGAGTTCCGCACACTTCGTCAGGGCAACCTCTCTGTGAATGAGTACCTGCACAAGTTCAATCAACTAGCACGTTACGCACCGGAAGATGTTGCGAAAGATGAAGATAAGCAAGAAAAATTCCTTGAAGGACTCAATGATGATTTGTCTGTATAGCTAATTTCCCAAGATTATTCTGACATCCAGCAGCTAGTTGACAAGGCAATTCGTCAAGAAGGCAAGCACCGGGAAATGGAGAATCGCAAGAGAAAAATGGCTACACGGAAGTTCAACTCTGGAAGTTTTCCTAAAGCCAGAAGGACTTCATCGTATCAAGTCAAGCTCCAGCCAATAGCAGACGACCCAGATAACTTGGAGCCCTCCAATATACCTGATGGTGACCAGGCACAGAAGGACCCATATTATGTTGCAGGCATCACATGCTTCAACTGCTATGAGGTTGGGCATTTTGCTAGTAAATGTCCCAAGAAACAGCAGACAACGAATCCAGCCAACACTGAAGTTCCAAAAGTCAACACCATGCAAGCAAACAGGAAGGCGCTAAATTCTGGACGACGATGTTTGTATAATGTCACAGCTCAAGTTCTGTCAGATGATGAGCAGGATGTGGACGACAATACCTCTAGTTGAAAACCTTGTATTCCCAGCTTTCTTTCTAGCCACTCCGAATCTCGGGAACGAGATTCCTTTTAAGGGGGGTAGTTTGTAACATCCTAAAGTGCTGTTACCAAAATAAAATAAATAAAATTTATTGTTTTATTGGATTTTCTAAAATTTGATAGAGTTACATTGCTTCATTTGAATTTTTGAAATTTTAAAAGTCAAAAGTGAAATTTATTTGAAGTTTTTAAAGTTTTATTTGGTTTGTCCTGAAAAATGAAAACTTATTTAATTTTGAGAATTTTTTGATATTTTAAAAGTTTTTCCTAAATATGTTAAAGCCAAAATATTTAATGAAATAAAGCCTATGGTGCCTATCCGAAAGGAATGGAGGGTGAAGACAGTTGAAGCACCAGTTCAGGTATATGATGATGATGAGGAAGATTTGTTGGATTATGAAGGGTCTCCAATGATTGGAGACAACACTCCACCCCGTCAAGGTATGGATATCAATATGGTGTTTACATTGCCCTCAGAATTTCAGATTGCTAGTGATGATGTTGCTTAGTTATGTCTTGGACCTATAGAAGCTATCTTTGAAAAGCCAAAGGATCGAGCCGACATTTGAAACCATTGTATGTTATAGGACATAAATATTGGTAGGCCGATTTCTAGGATGTTAGTTGATGGTGGAGCTGCTGTAAACTTGATGCCATACTCAGTTTTCAAAAAATTCGGGCGAGAGGACAGCGAGCTTATAAAGACTAATTTGATGTTGAATGGTTTCACAGGTGAGTCCACGGAGGCCAAGGGTGTTATCTCTATGGAACTTACTGTTGGGAGCAAAACTCTACCTACAGCCTTCTTCGTCTTCGACGTGCAAGGTAATTATAGTGCTTTATTGGGTCGTGATTGGATACATGAAAATCGGTGCGTCCCTTCTACTCTACATCAAACTTTAATACAATAGATCGATGATGATGTAGAACTGGTTCAAGCGGACACATCGGCTTATGTTGCTTTGGCCGATGCCTCAGCTGATTGGCAGTATGGTAATGTTTAATGTTTGACAGGTCTAGATCTCTCTAGTCATGATTATCTTAGTGTTACTAAGGATGGTTTTGTACCCGTGTCTGTACAGCCGGCCTCCGCAGCTCGGCTTAGTAATATGATGTTATAAATGAATAAAGAAAGCAGTTTGGAATGGTCATGACGACAGTCTGAGCAATATCGGTCAAACAAGAACGATATTTGTGAAGCTATTGATGATTTTGATGAAGTGGAAAAATTAGGGCAAGGTTTCTCGTCGGCTGATCCTTTAGAGGAAGTCGATATAGGCGATGGGACTATTCCCAGGCCGACATTTGTAAACAAAAATATGACTGCTGAACATAAGGGCAAAGTGATAAAGTTGCTTAGAGAGTATGTTGATTGCATTGCTTGGGAATATCATGAGATGCCAGGACTCAACCGAGAATTAGTTGAACATCGGTTACCTATTAAATCTGGTTTTAGGCCTTATAAGCAGCCACCTAGAAGATTTAATCCTGATATATATGATCGGATCAAAGAAGAAATCGGTCGATTGTTGAAGGCTGGTTTTATTAGGCCATGTAGGTATGCTGAATGGATTTCCAACATTGTCCCGGTTGAGAAGAATAATACTGGTAAGTTGAGAGTTTGCATTGATTTTAGGGATTTGAATAGGGCTACCCCTAAAGATGAGTATCCTATGCCTATAGTCGACATGTTAATTAATGATGCTTCAGGACATAGAATAATTAGTTTCTTTGATGGTAATGCTGGTTATAATCAAATTTTTATGGCCGAAGAGGATATGTCTAAAACGGGCTTTCGATGTCCTGGTTTTGTTGGTTTGTTCGAGTGGGTTGTTATGACTTTTGGTTTGAAGAACACCGATGCTACTTATCAAAGGGCCATGAATTTGATTTTTCATGATCTGCTTGGTGTTATCCTAGAGGTGTACATTGATGATGTGGTTGTTAAATCGGATAACGCAGATCACCACTTAGCCGATTTATGTCTAACCTTTGAACGAATGCGTCGGTATGGCTTGAAGATGAACCCACTGAAATGTGCCTTTGGTGTGTCGGCTGGCAAGTTCTTAGGATTTATAATACATGAAAGAGGTATAGAAGTAGATCCTACCAAAATAGAGGCTATTAAGAATGTGAAGGCGTCACAGTGTAAAAGGGATATGCAAAAGTTCCTAGGAAAAGTGAATTATTTGAGGAGGTTTATATCAAATTTGTCTGGAAAGATTAGTGCATTCACTCCTATATTGCGGATGAAGAAAGAGACCGAATTTACTTGGGGGCAGATTAGCAACAAGCATTTGAGGAGATCAAACAGTATTTGTCTGCACCTCCTGTATTGAGGGCGCCTAAAGCCGGGATACCATTTCGGCTTTATATTGCTGCACAAGAAGATGTCATCGGTGCTGTTTTGACACAAATAATAGACGGCAAGGAATATGTTATTACTTACTTGAGTAGACGCCTGCTGGGAGCTGAGACAAGGTATGCATTTGTTGAAAAATTATATTTATCCTTGTATTATGCTTGTTCCAAGTTGAGGCATTATTTGTTGTCTAGCACTTGCGTTATTGCCTGTCAAACCGATGTCATTAAGTACATGTTGCAGCAACCAATTTTAAGTGGTAGGATTGGAAAGTGGGCTTATGCTTTAATAGAGCATGATTTGGCTTATGAATCTTTGAAGTCTATGAAAGGCCAGATTGTAGCTAATTTCATTGTGGATCATAGGGTTGATAGTGACATAGAGCTGGTTAAATATGTGTCCCTGCGCCCATGGAAGTTATACTTTGATGGCTCGGCTAGCAAAGAAGGTCAAGGTGTTGGTATTGTGTTGGTCTCACCTAGACATGTCATTTTTTAAACATCAGTTCATTTAGATTATTTTTTGTACCAACAATCAGGCCGAGTATGAAGCTCTCCTGTTAGGATTACAAATTTTAGAGTCTATGGGTGTGAAGGGTATAGAAGCATTTGGTGATTCGCTGTTGGTGGTACAGCAAGTGTCAAAGGTGTATCAGTGCTTTGATGGGTCACTAAATAATTATTTGGAAAAATGTTTAGAGGTCATAGCAAATCTGGATGATTTCACTATTAGTCACATATCTAGAGAAGAGAATGTTAGAGCAGATGACCTAGCACAACAAGCATCTGGTTATCAAGTTAGAAGGGGCAAGTTGTTCATGATAGAAAAACCGATGCTAGAAGGTGTTACGATTTGCATGGCCGAACAACATGATAACAGTTCAGATATTCTGGAAACATCAAATGTTGTCGAGCCTAATGACTGGAGAAGGCCTCTAATTAGTTATTTAGAAAACCCTAGTCAATCTGTTGATAGAAAGCTTCGGCGACAAGCATTAAAGTATACATCGCTTGATGGAGAGTTGTATCGCCGAACCATAGATGGGTTACTTTTAAAATGCTTGGGTTTAGATCAATCTAAAGTTGCTATGGGTGAAGTGCATGAAGGTATATGTGGTACACATCAGTCGGCTCATAAAATGAAATGGTTATTAAGAAGAGTTGGGTTCTATTGGTCGACTATGTTAGAATATTGTTTTAGGTATTACAAAGGGTGTGAGTCATGTCAAAAGTTTGGTAATGTGCAATTGGCACTTGCTGCTATGTTGCATCCTATAATTAAACCATGGTCGTTTTGTGGATGGGGTTTAGATTTCATCGGCCAAATACACCCTGCATCTTCTAAAGGTCATCGTTTTGTTTTAGTAGCCACTGATTATTTTACAAAGTGGACAGAAGCTGTTCCTCTCAAAAACATGACACATAAGGAGGTGATTAGTTTTATTTTGAAGCACGTTATTTATAGATTCGGCATACCACATACTTTGACTACTGATCAAGGTTCATCTTTTATGTCTCATCAAGTACGAGAGTTTACCGAGTCATTTGGAATCAAGCTCCTTAATTCTTTACCTTATTACGCTCAGGCCAACGGTCAGGCCGAGTCAAGTAATAAGACCTTGATCAAGCTCATTAAGAAAAAGATAGAGGAAAATCCTAGGAGGTGGCATAAAGTGTTATCTGAGGCATTATGGGCTCATCATATATCTAAGCATAGTGCCACAAAGGTAACACCGTTTGAATTAGTGTATAGGCAAGAGGCCATTTTGCATGTTGTGGTAAATCTGAATGCCCTTAGACTGGCCAGGCAAAATGATTTGTCGGCTGTAGATTACCATAACTTGATGATGGATAGGATAGATGAAGTTGCACATGAGAGGTTGAAAGCTTTGAGAGAAATTGAAAAAGAAAAAGTGAGGGTAGCTAAGGCCTACAATAAGAAGGTAAAGGAAAAATCGTTTCAAATAGGAGATTTAGTTTGGAAGACGATTTTACCTGTTGGGACTAAAGATAATAAGTTTGGGAAGTGGTCCCCGAATTGGGAAGGTTCATATAAAGTTGTAGAGATTGTTCCTGGAAATTCTTACATAGTGCAATGTTTGCAGGGAGATAGGCTGCCTAAAGCTCTTAATGGCAAGTATTTGAAAAAATATTACCGGAGTGTTTGGCAGGATGCTTAAAAAGCACACATGGTCGATGAGTTGTTTATCATCGTCCTGAGAAATATACAGGTGGCCGATGTTTAATCATCGTCCTGAAAAGCAAATGAAGACATTGTTGTTTTATGACAAACATGTTTGTTTACCAAAAACAGGGGGCATGTGTTGATGGCAAGATTTGGCATCTATAATGGTCGTTACAGTGCTCATTAGCCTAATGATGAGAACTTAAAGCTACTACTGATTCAACTAATTTTCAGTTTTGAATCGGAAAGCAGAGTGGCCTCAAAGACCTCCTGGGTGGTCCTGAGCAATATCCACAAAGACCTCCTAGGAGGTCCTAGAGGGTAACCTCGAAAACCTCTACAAAGACCTCCCAAGAGGTCCTAGAAGACCTCCTAGGTGGTCCTGAGCGACCTCCACAAAGACCTCCTAGGAGGTCCTGAGGGTAGTCTTTGCAAAATGAACACCACTACAAAAGACCTCCTGGGAGGTCCTGATGGTGGTCTTTGAAAAATGATCACCTCTACGAAAGACCTCCTGAGAGGTCCTGGAGGGTGGTCTTCGCAAAACAAGAGGTCCTGAGCAACATCTATAAAGACTTCCTCAGAAGCAGCCACATGGCTCCATCATGGTTGCTCAAGACCTCCTCAAGGGCGGCCACGTGGCTCTATCATGCCCACTCAGGACCTCCTCAAAAGATGTTCGTGCGGCTTCCTCAGGAGCGGCCACATGGTTCCATCAGGGCCGCTCAAGACCTCCCAAGGCTTCATCAGATGCGTCCAGGACCTCCTCAAAACACCTGCGCGGCTCAATCAGAGTCGTCTAGGACCTCCTCGGAAGTGTCCACGTGGCTTCATCAGAGCCATCCAGGACCTCCTCAGAGCACCTACACGGTTTAATCAGAGACACTCAGGACCTCCTTGGAGGCACTCACGCGACATCATCAGGTCCGTTCAGGATCTCCTCCAGAGTACTTATGTGGCTTTATCAGGACCGTCCAAGACCACTCTCACGAAATCCACGTTGTTTATGACCTCCTCGAAATCTCGCGCGCGGATCTTCAGCGAGGATTTCTTCAAGGCCTTTCCGTGGGAGAATTGCTATGTGGAAAACTTACGTGTTTTATGAAAGATTTGTCAGTTATAAAAGGTTTTGAAAATAAATAACCGAATCGTATCTGTAGATTTGTTCGGTTTAGGAGTCCTGATATTCTACGACTAAGACCTGCTGCCCTTTAAATAGAAGAGGGTCACGACCGATTGTAAAAAAAAAATCATCCAATTGATCAAATATCAATCGCATCTTCTTTTATCATAGTCTATCGTAATCTCGTACCTTTCCAACCTCTTTTTGCTTCCTGTCTGGCAAGATCGCAATATCAACCCGTGCGAAACGCCACCGCGCCGTGCCACGACTAGCTCCGCCTAGGCGCTGCGCATTGGTGACAAGATCCGGAGCATCTTGTTGCTACCGCGATCATCGTGTTGTGAGCAGCACTATTTTGTGCGCAACACAAATTGCATGTTTGGAAGGCAATAATTTCACAGCTTTTGAAGCAAATAGTGTTGTTTCAATAAAATTTCTTGAAAGTTCCCTCGTTACAAACATGTCCTTGGCTAGTTATTATCCTACAGGATGGATCGACTAAGAGCACGCACATAGTTGTCTTCAACCTCACACATACAAAGATTGCAATTTTCAATTGAAGGTAGTAGATGGGACACAAACTATTGACACTAACCACCACATCTAAATGTTTTACTACTATGGTATACGGTCTTCTGCTGTAGACCCTCACCCCTATTGTACAAGTATGGAAATTCGTAGACTCGAGGAAATCCTACACATGATTTTTGTCTTCCATCTGTTCCACTATTTCTTGTCAAATCTATGCCAGAACCGCCCCCTCCATGGCGGTGGGCGGTGGCACCACACCGCCATCAACCTCCGGGCCACCCGCCTATCCACAGAAGTCTATGGTTCGAAGGCGTGAATCCTAAAACCTAATTGTTGCTTACCAAGCGATCACCCACCATTGCCATGAATCTTTATGCAGATTGAACAATTTGAGAAAGAAAAAAAAAACTTAGTTGCCTTGTCTGCAAAAAAGACACAGACTCGAGAGTGTTGCTTACACAGTCACTGTTGGTGATATGCCCTAGAGGTAATCATAGAGATTATTATATCACGTCTATGTTTATGAGTTATAGAATAAATGTTATTATGTTTCTTAGGAATTATCATTTATAAAGATTAACAAGTATATGACTTGTTAGTGAAATTCTTTAACTTATATAATGTTATATCTCCCTGGTCGGATGTCATTGATCGAAACAGTAGTGACTTATCGACTAGCACATGTATTGATTGATGACCATGTTTTACCGGTTATAAATATAGGGATGTCGAATCAATAATATGAACATATGTTAGAGAATATGGTGTTGGATTGACCCACCTTGAGACACTATTGAGATTGTTATGATTTTATATGTCGTCAGTTGGTCTCAAGCAATCATGATATATAATCCTTAGATCTGAGATCAGCATGGTTTCCTACATGTATAATAGTACACTTAGACGTTGCCAAACACTACTCCGTAACTGAGTAGTTATAAAGGTAGCTTTTGGGTATGCTATAAAATATGCGGAGAGATGTAACTGGTCGAAGATGGGATTTGTCCCTCCTAATATAACAGGAGAGATCTTTGGGGCCCTCGATGTGGTCGGATAAAGAAAATGCATGGTCTTACCACTAGTGAACGAAGAGTTGAACACATGAAGTTATCCGTCATCGAGAAAGTATTGAACAACTCATGAATGGTAAAATATCTTACTTGGAGTTCAATCAGATATCGTGAGAAAAAAGGGAGAATACGCAAGCAGGTCGTTCAGTGAGTCCGACCAGATACAAATTAGTCGTATGGAGATACGGACTGGTCGTAAATTGGTCGGACATGGTCACTAACTGCTTGTAAGGTGTTACGAACTGGTTGTAACTAAATATGAACTAGTCATATAGATATACGAGCTAGTCGTAAGTGATAAGCACCTGGTCGTAGATCATATTGCATAAGGTTTGTCTGATATAATATTTATATGTATTCGGGAATCGTTATGTCCTACTAAGAACCTCTAACGACTCGTGGTCAGAGAGGAGCTTTCGAGTCACAACCGATTATGCATGAACCTACTGGGTCACACATTTAACGGGTTGGAACAAACGAGTTCAGATAGGATCTGTTATGGGCTATTTATAAGGGGTTGTATGGGGTTGTTGGGACGTACGTGAGTTGCTCCACCAAAACCCTAGCCGCCATCTTCTCGAATGCCCTATCATGCGCGTTGGTGCTAGCACACTAGTGTACGACGTTCCAACTATGGACGTGTGGATACCATAAAGACGTTGCTGTGCTGATCGAGGATAATCCATGACCTACGCAAGGAACGTCATAGGTTATTGGAGGAGACGATAGGTGCCGAGGACGTAGGACGATCGACAACGACCACTACATCGACACACTCGATGTTAGATCAGGTTGTTCCAACTCTTCTTCCACTGCACTGTATGTCTAGTGGTAACGATTTATGATTTCTTGCATGCACGGCTTCCTGATTTACGTGATAGAATTTTTGAATTAATAGCTAGTGTAGCCTACCCGTATCCCTTCGGTTACACCACTCCCCAAAGCACCGTCCCTGTAGATTGTACTACAGCACTTAGATCTTGTATCGTTTGTTAATATAATAGAAACAAATCACTTCAGTACAGTAGTATATCAATAACATATTTTCTATTTCTAAGCCACTTGAAATTTTATTAAGTTTAAGTTAATTGTTGTGACCATTGGATTTGTGTAGAGATTGATACGTCATATGATCGGATATTGATCCAATGGATAAAATATGTGACTTATGCTTAATAAAATTTCAGTCACCTTACGAATAGACAATCCCAACTATCAATAATTTAGAAATCAAAATAAAATAAAACCGAAGTGTTTGTTTAACTAATACTGTGAGCAATCGCCTTGTTTCATATTATACAGGCAAAATTTATTAATAAACTACAAGTAATCAATCTCATATCCTGCACCTGTTGTCAGTTGTCACGCTATACGGTGGGCGCCGTCCCGTGCGGCGTGCAGCTTCTGTCGAGAAAGCAGCGAGCTTACGTGGACAGCCATTCCTCCTCGACGCGCTGCCCGAGCGCGAGCGAGTAGCCGGCGCTGCCCCGCGGCGGCGGCCGCGCGGGGTGGTTGTGGACGCCGTCGTAGGTGGTGATGACGAAGCGCGCGTCGTCTCGCTCCCGCTCCACCCGTTTCTTCACGTGGCACCCCTCGCTCGAGCAACGGTAGTAGTTCCTGCATGACATGTGCGTGCATCATTAGAACAAATTAACACGCCGTCAATGGAACTGTGCACATGCAGGATTCGGACTAACATCACGTATGCAGTTGCACAGATATATCAATCTTTACCTTGGATTTGGGCTGTTCTTGACCATCTTCTTGCCGTATTTCCTCCACCGGTACCCGTCGTCCAGCACGTCCACCTCCGACCTCGTCTTGAACGCGATCTTGCTGCCCTTGCTCCTCGCGCCGCCGCTGGTCGACCCTCTGCATAGATTCACCAGCAGCGAGGTTAGGCTGAGAGAGAGAGAGAGTGCACGTACTTGCCCTGTTTGAAACATTAAGAACTAAAAGAGGGATTAATTTCTCAGGATTTTTTTAGGACGGACCTGTCGATCTTGTCGTGGCTGGCGAGTCCCGCTGAACTCACGACTCCTACTTCCAGCTGGCTCTGCTTGCTGCTGTCACCACCACCACCTCCTGCTAATTCACCGATCTTGTGATCGTCAGTGCCCCGCAGTGAGGCAAGGAGTGGCGCCGGCGCCAGCTGCTCTGAATGGAAGGCTGGTGATGGAGCTGCTGCCTCCGGCGGGTAGTACTCCTCGCCGACATCGATGTCGAAGGAGAGGTAGCTGGACACGGCAGCGGCGGCCGCCATGTCGTCGCCGCCACCCGCAAACCCGCCGATCCGATCCCCGGGGCTCAGCGAGAGGAGAGAGGTGTACGAGGACATGGAGACAAGTCAACCAACCAACCAATTTCTGTGGCTGCGCTGCACGTACCGCATCTCTTGCAGCAAGCGGTGGGCTTTCTTAATTAACTCGGTCGTTAATAGTAAAGATCTGCACAAACTACAACTGTAAATGTCAACAGGATGGCACGCACACGCAGACCGAGGAGCCTGACCCTGCTCAAACGGATCGGTGACGCATCAGTGGGAGCACATGAGCTTGACTTTGCCTGGAACTGGAAAACCTGCACCACTATCACCGCCGCACGTCTCCGGATACGCGACAACGAGGACGACGCGGCGGTTTCCAGGAGGGAGCTCGCTAGTCGCTAGTTACGTAGTCAGTACAAGTGGCACGCTTTCTGTCCATCGATTCGATCGATCCACGGTATGAACTGAGCTCCGGCCAGTCGTGAGAACGTACGCTAGCTGGCCCGGCCGTCGCCGCGGACCGACGACTTTGACGGTGGACTTGACTGGAACGAAGACGGAGCCGTGGCAACGCCGAGGCCAGATATATAGCCAACGGGGCGCGGTCAAGGCGGCCCCGACGTGGCGGGCGAGTGGAGAGGCATCCTGAGCCATGCAGTGCACTCGGCGCGCGTTCCGCCGAGGCCGCGCGTGCGTGCTTCCCTAGCTTCCATACGTAACGTACGAGGTGACGAAGCGTGGAAAACTAACTCGGCAGCGCGGGACGGGCGGACGGGGTAGCGACAGCGCGCGCTGCGTACGTCGATCGCATCGCATCGCACTAGCGGCGTCTCTCGAGGGTCCCGACCGGAGACCGGCAAGACCGGAGGCGGAGAGATCCGGATACTGTACTGTGAAATATCTACCGTGTCAAATACACAATAGTGATTTTAGTGTTTTCTTAGGACACTGTAGCACTTGATCTAGGCTACTGCATCAAAACACTTTAGAAAAAAAAAGTGAAAAAAAACTACTGCAGCGAAATACACTGTAGTGATTTTACTATTTTGACATTGAGCAGAAGAAAAGATGGGAAAATTCCACCATCTCCCAAAAAGAGATGTGGCAATCTTGAAGAGAAAATTATCTACCTTGCAAAGATATCTCCGCGGGATCAAATATATGACGAGGTTGCCGGACATTGTGATCGTCCTTGATCAGCAAAAAGAGTATATAGCTCTTCGGGAATGTGCCATTTTGGGGATTCCTACTATTTCTTTAGTCGATACAAATTGTGACCCAGATCTCGCAAATATATCGATTCCAGCCAACGATGAACCTAATACATGTTATTGTGCTCGTCCACACCTTTCGAGGCGGAGATGGTGAACGACATGCAATTAATTAGGTGACAGCTTGCAACTTGGGAAGCACTTGGTGTTTGAAGCCGTCGTGACTGCTACTAAGCTATAGTTAGGAATGAAAACAGATCAGATAGTTTCCAACCGATCTGGACGAAAACGGATTCGGATTCTCTCGGGTCAGATTTTTCTCGGATCGAAAACAAATACGGATTTTTTTTGTCGGAAACAAATACGAATACGGATTATCCAGATTATGCCAGGCCGGATATCCGGCAATTCAGCCCAACGTCACTCATCCGGTCTGGTGTACTTGTCATAGGGAGAGAGAGAGAAAGAAGGAATGACATGTGCGGACCTTGTGCCAGTGTGATAGAAGGAAGAAAGAAAGAAACAAAGGACCATGATAGGGGCGCCGGCGAATGGCGGTGTGGGAGGGCCGGGCGGTGGGCAAAATGGAACGGCGTCGTCCCGAGGGCGTGATGGGAGGTGGCGGCGCGGGCGAAGCAGCACGGTGGCGGCGCTGGGAGCGGCTCGGGCGCACGGGAGAACGGCGGCGACGGTGCTGCGGCGGCATTCTCAGGGAGGTGGCGTGAGCACGGGAATGGCAAGGGCGATGGGAAGCTACCAGGTCACTCTGGGAGGCCGGGGTGGTACGAGGCGGCGGGGCAACGTCGGCCGGAACCAGAGAAGAAGGGGTAGTGGCGGCTCGGTTCCACGAAGGTTCCTCAGCCGAGTGGAGAGGGGGAAATGGTGGAGGACACTTGGGAACGTGAGATGACGCACATGGCTTGGAAAATCCTCACCGGAGAGAGAGATCGGAGGTAGGGTGGGGTGGTGGCCAGCGGCGGCGGCTTGGCGCTAAAGGAGGTGGGAGTTGAGGGAATGTGCGAGATGAAGAATTGCGGTGCTGGTGCTCTCCTTTTATAGGCGTGAGCAGCAACAACCAAACAGGCGTGGCACGATAGGGAGGCCGGCGGTACTCGACCGAACAGAGCAAGTGTCAGGAGGAAGAAGAAGAAGAATGAAAGAAGATGGGCCAGTGGGCCGGGGAAAGAATAGGCTCCATCCAAAGCAAAGTGGATTTTCGGCCCATAACCGATATTAAAATTATGGTATTTGTATTTGGTTTTGGGAGGGAATTTGAGATTTGAATTGGAGTTTAGAAATTTTATTCAACAAAAAATAAACTTCAAATGAAAACCAACAAAATTAATTAATTAATTTAACTTAATTTTCTTTTAAACTAAACAAAAATTAGGTTGTTACAATATATGATGAACTAAGTGTATTTTTTGAAACATGTATCTACTTATTATCGAACTATGTATGTCATTAATGAACTAAATATGTTGAACTAAATTTTATGTATGTGATGAACTAAGTGTGAATGTGTGATGACTTATAAGTTATGAACTAAATATAGTAAACTAAATGTCATGTCTGTGGTGAACTAATTAATACAATTTACAAGTGTCAATGTTATACGTATTTACCGAAAATATGAACAATTCATGAATGTTTAGATCAAATAAACTAACTATATGTTTCAGTTAATTTAAATGTGTGGTCGTATTCGTTTCAATTTAAATTTTGTATTCAATATAATTCGTATTCACATCAAAAAAAAATATGAAAATAAATTTGGCATATCTGTATTCTATCCGTTTTCACCCTTGGTGTTTGACGTGTCGTACATCCCCTCGTCACTATGAACGTACCGTCAGCGTATTGCACGTGTAATTTTTGTCGTTTCCCAATATTTATTACAATACATTAAATCTTGTAACAAACATTCCAATCCATTAAATCTTCTAATAACCCTCTTATCAAAATCGGATTTTACACCTCGTCAACAAAAATGGAGTGACGCAGCATAACTTTTGTGATATACCTAGCATACAAAATTTCCTGCCGACCTTCTAGCACGAATAACCAGCAGTGCAAAAGTGAAGGCTGTACAATTTAATATTGCAGAGCCTGATACAACCAGTACTACCTCAACCACCTCCCCATCTTCATCGCCATTATCTTCCGCCTCTTGTGCTCCCGGTGCTTGGTGGCGATGCGCAGTTTCCTCTTGGCGTGGCGGGCAGGGTCGACGGCTGCAATAAGCTTCTGTGCATGCTTTCTGAACTCCCTCTTCCGTTTGAGGTCCTTCCGGACACTGTTGTAAACTTCGACAAATTTCTCAACACCAATCAGATCACGTAATTTGTCTCGGACCCCCTCTGCCAATTGCTTAACTTCATCTGGAAACCAAAATAGCAAGTAGTCCTCGGATAAGTTAGGGCAGATTACATGTAACCAGTGAACACCTCTAGCCTCTAGGTGTGTGCAAGCATTTTTCTCAGAGAAACAGACAGAAAGACAGGATTTTAGATCCAGGATGTGCGTGGGGTGGAAGTGGATGTTTATGGAAGATTCCAGAGAAAAAGAAGGAAATAGCCAATCACAAAGAAAACACCAACGGAACTGAAAAATAGAAGAAAAAAATGCATATGCAAACTCTCAATTAAGAATCCATGAACAAATATGCAATTTCCCCATTTTGAAACAATAAAGACAACGATCATACCACTGATCACTTTCCCAGCAAATCCTTCAGAAACTTTATACAACGGATCCAAGAGGTGAACAGCGTAGGTTAGTGATACTTCAGCACCAACCGCTGATGAAATCATGCTGAAGCAATTGAATACGATCTTCATCTGCATACGCATAGAAAAAAACACGCCTTTAAGTATTACATGTCAAAAAGAAGCAAAATTGGAGCAATATTTACAGGGGAGAATGACTTGACTAATTGAATGGTGCTTACCTGTGTATCCTGCATCTGCATTGCAATTTTTCCCATCCTCTTTAGGAGAGAAGAAACTAAGAAAGATGTAAGTTCTTCGCTGCTCTCAAGGTTAGATCCATCTACATCTGTAGATGTAGAAGTGCAAAGGAGAAATGTATTCTTTGCTTTCGTTGAACCGAGCAATTCAAAACCCTCGAGGAAGGCACCATGATCGGAAGAACTTAGTCTAGACCAAAACTGATGCGCTGAGGTTGTTTGCTTAACCAACATATGCAAGTTACAGACCGAGTATGCAAGGTTTTGTACAATTAGATTGTTCGCTATAGTATCACTTAGTTCTGTCCTCAGTTGTTTCAAGAAAGAAACAGCTATTAGGAATAGTCTGCTTGGTTGGACAAGCAACGATGACTCGACATCAGATTTCTCCTCACGTTTCCTCTTCTCTACTGAAGCAAAATATGAGGCTATCAGAGAGCTGGACATATTACGCAACATCGAATGGGGATGGATCAGCAACTTGCAGACTATTATCCATATTTCCTGCAGGTAAACATTGTCTTACCAACTTGATTTCACAAGCAAAAGGGTAATGGCCAGTTTTTAGTCTTGAAGCATATAGTATGTCTAGGAAGCAGGAAGAAATACTTCCGACAATGTAAAGTACTAAAGTAGTTCATAAGTGCCTCATATATTTAAAGCACATAATTTCAAACAAAGTAGCTGAATATATTGAGTATAATATGTAGCTACGTAGTTCAAAAACACCACCAATGTTAATGTCTCAAATGATGTTGAATAGAAGTTAATCATGAACCCTTTCCCTTTTTTTTTAATTTAAAGAAGTTAGTCATGTCATGAACACGATAACCCATTAATGCATACCAAGAATCATCTATGATTGCTTTTGGTGTGTAATCAACAAACATAGCATTACATCAGTGCAAAGCGTGACAAAATTATTCCGGTAATACAATAAAAGAACAGTAGTGCTCAAAGGTAATCATACCTCCATATTTTGCTTGAAATACAACTCTGGAAAGTGTAGCAGTAACCTCTCCATCATGGCAATAGAGCGGTAAGCCTCTTTCCAAAATGGTAGGTCAGTTTCATCGGTTAAGTCTAGTTGTACTCCTCCAGAAGCAATGACACAAGATTCCATTATTTGCTTAGCAACAGCCAAAATACTTTTAAGGTGTTCGCCAATTCGTAATGAACGATCTCCAACAAGTAAACCAATAACCTGTAAAATACAAGGATCACTTCTCTAGTTCATAAAACAGAAGGGACTAGTTAAATGCAATAAAAGCAGAGGGAACTTCTTCAATGCCCTCCCAAAATGTGAAAGGAAACTGAGGGCGTGATTTGCAATGACAATTCTTTGAAATTTGTGCAATTTAGTATTTGGGAGAACATAAAAGTACTACTCTATTAACCTGGGCTGAAGCGCTCCACAAATTCTGTTTATCGCTCTTGTACCACGAAAGAGAATAGTCAAAAATAGAATTCTTTCCCTGATCACCAATGCGCCCCAACAGCCTTTGGATTGCTCTAAGGAGCATAGAAGACACATTCTGGTGCTGTTCATTTGCTAAAGCAACTACAAGATGAAGGAAAAATGTTTGACCCTGGTCATCAATAATCCTCTGTGGAAATCTGGTAAGAATATCATGGAGCATTTCAAGCACAGCTTCTCTTCCTGATGGATGCTCATAGCTGCAAATTTTCATAAAGTTAGCTCACAGGGCACATGTAAAATGCCAAAGGCAAGTAACTATGGAGATTCATACCTTAGATTTGTCAGGAAAAAATCAATATGCTGTTGTACGCGCTTCTCGGAAAGTGGATAGTTTAGAAAAAATTGCAGCAGGATTTGGATGCATTGCTGGCGTATAGATTCAGTTTGAGTTGTTACCATCAACTCTCCTATCCTAACAACAATATCATAAATCTCATGGGAAACCAACTTTCTTTTGACTATTGCTTTCAAAAGCGATAGGGCAACAGGTGAAGGGTTTGTCTGGAGATCAACAAAAATAGGGAAATGAACAAGCAACTGGAGCTGGTCATCTGGAAGTGAAATCCTGAAGGCTCTAAGTAGATCAGCAAGTAGTTTCAAACAAGATGTGACCAAATAACCATTGGAATTCCCAGATCTCTGTGCAATGTCCAGAAGTACATTCTTGATAGGATCTGCATTGTCCTTGAGAGATGGCAAAGGAAGTTTCACCAACAAGGTGAGACATCTAAAAGCAACAGAGAGAACAGTTTCATATTTGGAATTCAGGCATTTTCCGAAAAGGTTGACAAAAGGATCCAACATCGACAAAAGCTGCTCATCTTCCTTGTCTAGCTTGATGCTCTTCAAACGATTACGCAATAAAGCAAGTGCAAACTTGGTAAGTATATATGAATTTTGCAACCCACTCTCACCTAGTCCAAGGAAGTTCTTTCTGAGAATATTTTCTTGACCACGACAAGATTCAATATTCTCTTTGCATTGAGATTCGCTTCCTGTAATAGTATCCTCAATAAGCCCATAAACAAAGATAAATAAGCTAGATGTTTCAGTAGATGGATTGCACTCAACCCCCAAGGCTATATTATGTAACATCATCTCAAGTTTCGTTTTTAATTTTGGAGTAAGGTGCTTCTGAAGATGCACAGAAATAGGCGAGATTAACTTCAAAGAATGTGTCCTGAATGTAATACTCTGAGCAATCAGCTTAAGAGTCTCAAATGACATTCTCTTCTTTGTCTCTTTCATTTTGGAGGCAATCTTTTCAACTTCCTTTTGTTCCGCAACATCTCCGAGTATATCACTCTCAACCACAGCCAACAAATCTTCTAAACAGTAGTCAAGCCTACCATTCATATCAGTGGTTATGGCTTTTGATAATAAATAATGAAGTGTGTAGCCCAGAACATGTAACTCATAACCCCTTTTCAGTATTGCCCTCAATATCTTGACCACAAACTGCAAGTATCCAATCCCAAGTTCCTTCAGAGATGCAGCTAAAGCTGACCTTGCTTCATCGCGTACGCTTTCAAGACGATTCTTGAGAAAGTTACAGATTCGATGTATGATACTTGAAAGTTGTGACTCAAAATAATCCACTGGTAGTAACTTAAGTATTTTGAGTGCTACCAGGTTTATGCTGACATTGACTTTCTCAGGATCTGCTCCTAGCAACTTTTGAACCTGTGGAAAGACTATCTTTTGCAGGTAGTGCTGCTTCTCAGGAGAGACTGTAGTTAAGGAGAATGTAAGGGAAGAATCAGAATTTTCATTTGTAGCATCAGAATTTCTCGAGACATCGTTTGCAGGCTTCATGAAATGGAACGCATCTAACACAGCACATATTAGCCTCAATATGATCTTCTGCTTATCAGGCTTGAGACTCAACTCACGGAAGCATCTCATCAATATCGTTCGGTAATGCTCCCATTGCACTTTGCCAGCAACAGAAGAAAGTGTATCCAAACATACATCTCTTACTTGTTCACCCTTACCAACTTTCACGTCAAAAAACATGTTGAAAAATAGCGGAACAAAGACTTTCATAGTCACGTCCTAAAAAATGAAGCAAAACAATTAATGTTAACAAATAAACAAACGGGGAAGAGTAGGATCTGATGTAAAAATCCATTGGAAGGTTGGTGTAACAGTTAATATTGAATGATGCAATGATTGTATGAAAATGGTGAGTTACAGTTTTCTGCACTGGACCAGGAAAACCGTATAATTCCCATGGGAGCCCTATGAAATCCCCACATTCTAAACAGGACTCAAATTTCTGGAAACATAAGAACTGATGATGGAAATGATGATAGCCAACAGATACACGTTTCTCTTCTCAACAAAATGTAGATTCTTTGTAAAGATCTCATTTTCTAGGTGTTGACTAACTAGGAGGCAAAAACACATTTCCATTCCTGTAATCATCACTTAACGATTTACTGCAGATCACTTGTGAATGTGATTTCGAGTATGAATTCCATATATTTTTAGCCTAGAATTTTAGAAATGAGCCCAAGAAGGCACACTGTTCTTTCTGCTTGTGAGTTGGGAGTCCTGTAAATTGCTACATAGTTTTGAAAAGAAAAATAAGGTATTTGAGCATATTTAGCTCATACAATATGTAATCTAACACAAAAAAATGCTTAAACCAACCTAGGAGGTGTATTATGCAAAAAAAAATAAATCCAAAATCAAATTTGAAATTTCCCGGCCGGTTACTGTTCACCCAGACCCCGACCGGTAGCCGGTAACCGGCGGTTACCGGCCGGGAATTTTTTCCCTGGTCATGGGTCATGTGCTAGTGCACTACCAAATGGGGTGAAATGCAGCATCAAATACTTATTTGTGGTAATCAATAGCAAGATAAGAGTTACTTTGCATACAAGAGTTTACTTTTTTAACTCAACGATCAAAAGTTCAAAACAAATGGGCAAATCACCTATGAAAGCTATTTAATTTCATTTAACATGTGTATTCTATCAATAACAACTTGGCCATTTTATTTCATTTACCTCTGAAAAGTTGGTATCCTTGATTCCCTGCCTGAAAAGAGACAATGCTTTTGATCTTTTACCCGCCTGCATCAGTGGATACAATCATATAAATAAGAATTAATGTCCTTTGTTTGGCATCTGGTGTGAGTAAATCAAGTAAATTTACCTGTAAATGAGTTATGTTGAGGAAAAAATCCTCTTCCAGATCCTCCTTACACAGAGGCCTGAAGGAGTTTAAGGAAGGTACATGATTAAAATTGTAAACCATTTCCCGAAGTAAAATAATCCACTCCTGAAAATACAATAGCATTAGTTACAGCCTTTTAGCCAATAACATCATACACTAAGATACAAAAAAATGAGCACATTTACACCTTCTGAATCGATGTATCTTTACTCATTGCTACCCCCATATTGTGCAGGTACGTTTTCTCTAATATCTGTTGAATACGGCCCTTTGTGCAAATGTTACTGGAATTATCCTCTCCAGGTATAACATCAGCTGTTTCAATAGAGTATTTGGACTCATTATTCATAACTGATGCAGAAAAGTCCAGGAATGATTGAAGAGCCCTGGATGCACTTTGCCGAAAAATCAACTCTTCGGATGACATATCATACACACAATGAGATAAGATGGCACCCACATGCTCTTCTCTCATGCCAAGAAACAGCTGTGGCTGAACCATATCATATGCTTTAATTCTTGTGTCATAATCTAGTTCACCAAGTTCTGAGGCTGAAACCGCATTCAGATCTCGCATTAACCTAGCCTGTAGAAACTACCTATTATCAGAATGCAAACTGTAAAATAGGAACAGGTATTATGGCAAAGTTGACACAGGAAATGACGTCAGTCATGTCACACTTAAAGCAATAATCACCAGAGAAGACATTGAAGACTCGTGCGATAATAGCCCATTGTAAATATCACAGATGCACAGCCGCAGTTCCAGTCCAACAGTCGCAAGCAATGGGTTGAGTGCATGAAGAATTTTTACAGATACTCCACATCTTAGATTTGGAAGTATTCCCCTCACAACACGTAGAGCTTCCAAACACTCATCTGTCGTACAAAAGACACGAGACAAAAGAGGGCAGAACATGTCAAGGTTGTAGATCATTGCAAATGAGAAGAAAATAGTGAATAATCTTGTGTCCCTTTTATAAATGCTGAAGGACAAAATAGATGTGTGCACAAGACAAACTTGACTTAAAAAAGGCTTGCCAGATTTCAAATCCTTCTTGCTGAAAAATGGAAGGATGAGGTCTACGACATGCTCTGCAGCTGAGGGATCTTTGATGTAATTTAACAATAATTTGAACAACCTAAGTTCACGCTGCCCAAGCCATGTCCCCGATCTCCTGTACACATGAAAAGCACCAGACAGTGAGTCAAGCTCTTAGCATTCCAAATATAAGCACCTGAATGTGTAATAACCTCAGTGTGAAGTATCTCCAAGCATGAAACAGAATGCCCTATCAAACAATTCATTATTCACGTTAACTAGTTTGTATCTTCTGCTAACATGTTTTGGATGAACTCAAGACATGCTAGCACCAAAATAAGTGTAGTACAAATTTTGAAGTTCAAATAGTTTTTGCTCTAAACAAATAGAGGATAAGATCCAAGCAGGGAAGAGTTTTCAGAAAATTGCTTATGTGGCACATTAAGGAAACAAAGGCATCCGAGAAGACAGCTTAAAAGTCATTAGCCTCTCATAAGAGATGTTTAACCGTATAATAGATGAATAAAACAATGTAACAATTAATGCATATAAATCATTACTAAAGAAAGTGATGTCTGTAGTTGTAGTTCAGTACCATTTGTCAGACTCTCACACAAGTAAAAGCATATACCTGTTTAGCTCTTTGTGATAACTAACAAAATCATGGAGGCTATGGAGAAGAACATCCATATGTGGAACAAGAATTTTCTTCACCGAGTCATCTTCCTGCAGCTCCAAATCATTATCCAGCCTCAACAGATTCTCAATAAACTCAAGTGCATAGGAGGTGATAGATCCTGATGCTGTCTTCACAGTTAAAATAGAAAAAATGGCTGGTACAAGGTTATTTGCCCCCAATAATGGTGCTAATTTTGGGCTCTGACTCATTGCCATGAAGCATGAAAATAGTGAACTTGGTTTCTCACTACTGGAAGCCTCTTGTCTGAAGCAATCAATCAGAGGTTTCACGGAGGCGAAAAAAGTATTCCAAAAGTTTTCTCCAAAGTCATGACTTTCATACCGATGAAGTGCCAAGGAAACAATTCTAATACATAAAGACCTTAGATCCTTCAATTGCTTAATTGAGGCACTTGCCTGCATGACAGTGAGGTAGCAGATGGGGGTTAGTTCAGAAAGGATATGAATATTTGGCCAAAACAATGTATACTATAGCTTAGTCATAAGAAGGGATAGTGACACAAGCTTATGAATAAGAGTACTTGGCATAAGAATTTGACAGAATCATCATAGTAAATAGTAGCTGTGTTTACTAGGATTTGCTAAATATGTTTAAATAGCTCTTCCCCACGATATCAGGTACTTTCATCTTGAATTAGTCATATCCTGATCATTTCATTAATTTGGCATTCAGAGGTTGCCGTTGATTTCCAGCAAATACCGCACAGCTATTTTGGTGGTTCTGTCAAACAACATGACATATAACTAAGCCAATCTGACAAGTGAGGGCGTCGCATATTTTTTTTCAGGTGATACTATCATAATATGACATACCTTGGTATGGTCTGCTTCTGGCACCTCTTTTGGGCATTCTTTCAGGTTTAAAGAATTGTCAGCTTCCAGGTTCATGGAACAATCATTGTCCAGGTCATTTGATTGTTTCCTAGGATATTTATCATCGTTCTCGCTTCTGAGACTCCGCATGCAACTCTCCAGCAAGCGAACAACAATGATCAATAGAACATTAAGAAATGGACTTATATGTGCCATATCAAAAGTACCAAAAATTTCTTCAACCAAATGAAGAAAACCATTTGCCTTTTTCCATGTAAGGTTCTCTATACAGATCTGAGTTGAAGCTCCCACAATGTCAGAAATATTTCCAAGCAGGTTGCCAGACTGACAACTAAACATTTCAAGTTGAAGGGTCCCAGGGATCAAGGACTTAAGTAGTAACGAGAAAAAGAGCTGAAGCTCGTTCGAATCAAACTGCAGAAGGAAACGGAGAATTGCCTTTCGATGACTAACGCCTGTGTGCTGGCACAACAATGCAGATGTATATAAGATAGCTATTTCATGTCATTTAAAATACAAACATTCATTCTAACCATTATAGAACATGGACAAGCAGCTAAGTAAATACCAACCTTTCGAGAACCAAGTAGCTTTAATTTCCTTACTTTAGGTGTCAACACACGGATAACCAAAGGAACAACATGACTTCTGTGGTCTTCCTGAATAGACAAGGAGTCATGTGAAACTGCCCATGTGGTGAGCTCTTCGCGAAGGGTTTTTAAGTCAATCAGATTCTTTAGATTTTGACTGTATGGGGTCAGGAATTCATCCTTCCAGTTCAAAACGCAATCCAATGCTTTTGCTTGTACGTCAGGATCACTCTCATCAAGGACCCTGGCATTAAATTGTCAACTAATACATAAACTATCACACAACACTTCACCTGCAGCAATAAATATATTAATATTACTATTCATTCACAAACCTTTTAGTTAGTACTTCCTGAAGAATCTTGCTCTGGTATAATGATCGAGCATTGCACATTAACCTCAACATGTTCAACCATTCTTTTAGAATCATTTTCCATTGTTTGCCTTTACATTTGTCAGACATATATGAATCAACACTGTAAAAATCAAGATGCAAAAAAGGCATTAACAAGGATTGGAACTTCAAATTTTAAGTCTAAGTTGTAGATATAAGGCATTTTATCAACTAGATACCTAGTGATGCTGCTATCATCATAGCCCATGAAGTTTAGAAATAATGGTACAAGATGTCGAGAGCGAGACTCAGCAACATCAGGTATCTTCTGGAGGGATTGAAGCAACAGGGTGGCAATTGTCTCAAGAGGTGTGCAATCAAAGTCAGTAGCAAGATATAAGCTGAAGCAGTCAAAAATAGCTGCAAAACCACACATGAAGTAAGAAATGGTAGTACAACTGGAATCAAGAAAACCACAGGAGGATGACCTCAAGAAAATACTCAACAATAACAAAAAAATATATACAATGTCGGCACACACTACTTCTGCATGTTTATTGACATCCAAAGATCATAACAATGACCAAGCATCATTTCACAAGTTTGGATCTCCTAAAGACAATAACAAGGAAATCACAAATAGGTGAAAGTTTAAAAATAAACTATTTGTGAAGTAAATGAACTTGCAGAAAGGCACCGCATAATACTTTTTCAATGTAGTAGAATGCAAAACAGTAAGTTATAGGTAAGCACAAGTAGATACTCTCGAGGTAAGAAATCCTCATCAACTTCCAACTAGAACAATAAAGATGGGCTCCTGCTATTTATCCTCTTCATATATAAAAAGCAATAGGAATACAGCAGTATTGGAAATGGACAAGAGCAATTCAAAGCACAAATACAACTATACAAGTAGCAAATAAAGGCACAGCAAATGGTAAGTAGGGGCAGAGGTGTATTGGGGTGAGGGGGTGAGGCCAGAGGGGGCATAGGGGTAGGCTTGAAGAAGAATAGCACAAAACCACAAAAAAAAAATACTCCAGTCATAAAAGGAAGTCATTTTTGACATTCCAAAGTCAACAAGTGTCATTTTGACCACTAAATTTTATTATCGTCTTCGTCTTTTCGAAGAAAGTTATAAAAGTGTAATGTTATGAAAGTATTTTTCATGTCAAATTTACCCGTACCATTTTCGTATATCCAAACTACATATTTTAGATAATATCTTTGATCAAAATTGATACGATTTGACTTTGCGCATTATAGGGCAACTTCTTTTTGTGACTGGAGGGAGAATTAGACAAATGTCTGAGACATACACTGTGGCTGAGTTGCAGCTTCCAGCTTCTCCTGATTTTTCACAGTCAGGCCCTTCGACTGGTGAATTGCAATAAATTGAGTAAACTGACTCCAGACAAGCTCCTTGTGTTTGCTAATAAGGACAGCAAGACAATCCAGTGCTGGTGGCCACAGATCACTAAATCTATTGTATAAGATGCCAATGATCCCATGCAAGAGAAGAGGTACATAATCGTCATGAACCATCTTGGACGATAGACTCATTTGTATCCGAGAAACAAAGATGGAAATTTTCCGGCTAGTAGAAACTGAAATTGGAGTTGATTCAACAGCCAGAAGGGTGTCTACAACCTGATTTCAAGGGAAACGTTAGATTAAAAACAGCAAAATAGCAAGTGAAAATATTGGCTGACAGAACATACATTAGTATATTCAGCGTCAACAGTTTCCTCTCCGGAATCTTCTGTTCTTTGCCTCTTATGTGGCCGCTCCTCATATGAGCCTAGCCGTTGATCCATCTTCACAAAATAGGATAAAATCCTCAATGTTAAAACCCGGACATCCTTATTTGGACTGCTCAAGTTAACAGCAAAGATACGGAGTATGTCCAAAAGATTTTGTGGATCAAATTCTCCTGTAATCCCCAGGGAAGCTGCTCTGCTCATATAAACAAAAAAATGAATAGTGGTCAAATAACATAGTAAACAAAAATAGAATTAAGAGTTAGAAAGTATGTATAACTTTACCCATGCAGGGAATCCAAATATTCGGCTACAGCAGACAGTACTTGTGGACATGTACTGTGTCTCTTGGCAAGAGATAGGAAAAGACCTAGTTCCGAATTTCTACGGACATTAGCCAGTAGTAATTCATGATATGATGATAATGCTGCGCCAAGTAGACTTCTCCACGTAGTCTTTGGAAGACCGCTAATGTTCTCTGCGTGTCGATAAATGCAAACTTATGCCTTTTAGAAAGACTATTTATGGTCCTTACTGTAAGAAAGTATAGAAATCTGGAAGTGCAATCACCTTTCTCCACTTCAAGCAACCGATCAAGGTTGCAAATTAACTTATTCAGCATTGACAAACTATCTTGAGGTACATCTTTAATATTAGGATAGCAGCAAATAGATCCCCATAGTATAGCAGCTTCCTTTTCACTGGCCTGATTACTTACATTTCCAGTTTTGACTATATCATCTAATAACTCTATCCAGAATAAGACCTTTGATTCAAAGAACTTGCACAATTTCTTCTCCCGATCTAGATGGCTTCCATCAATGCCATGAAGGGCAATTTGCTTCTTTGATCTTTTAAAGAAATGCAGAAGGATAAAGAGAACTTCCTCAGGTGAAGTCTCCAGAAAATTATCCATTGCACTGCAAGGCATAAAATTATAGGGTCAAACCTTCATGCGAGTAATTGTATATAAAGGAATCTTTTAAGCAATAGCAACAAATACTAGCACATACCTCAATATCTGACTTTCGAAAGTTTGTATAATTTGTGGACCTTTCGTCAATAGTTTCCTTATAAAGGCAACCAAACTGAAAACACAATAGTTAAAATCATGAGAGGTGCTAGAACACTACCATTTGTATTTAACAAAAAGTCCAGCAGTTGAACAAGCAACTAGTCACTATCAGGCAAGAAATTTAACCTCGAATTTGTTAATTTAAATACTGGAGCATAGAAGGGTGATATGAAGGATAAATTGCCAGAAATGACTGGAACATCCAGAACACAATGCAGAAAGTCCAAAATACTTCCAAGAACCTCAGATGACGAAGCTTCTCCTGTGCTGCTACCAGGCATAACATACTTATTGACCAGCAACTCAACAAGTTTAAGCATGTTAACCTTATCTGGAAAAAAAGGGGGGAATAGACAGATCATTCTAATCAAAACTACTGATGAAATTCAAGTAGTCAAAGCATATGGGCCATAAGATGGAAACTCCTACCGAGCACATCACTCTGCTTGCTGCTTTGTATAGCAAATGTAAGAAAATCGATCAAGTACTTCAAATGCTCCAAGCAGCCATCCTTAATACAGCTGTTGATTTCTTCAAATAAACAAGTGTATATCAATGCCAATTCTCTTTGATCCACTTCATTGCATAATCTATTAATCACCCCAGTTATGACCTCACGAATAGTAGAAGACCCTGCATTGTGTGTTGATGTAGTGATTACATTGTTGTTCAACAAGAACCATTCGCAATACAAATTTCCCTCATATATTTCAAAAGGATGTTCCAAGCATGCTTGTCACGGCGTCACCTTGGGGTCCCAACGGTGTGGAGGGGACGCCGTGGAGGCTCGCCTCGCCTTGGCCATCTAGGCGGGCGCCCAGATTTGCGCGGCATCCACGGCGTACTTCTGGGCAGGCGCCTTGCCACGTCCGCCCCGAATAATTGAAGAGCCGCTTTGGGGACTCGAGCCGTCGGGCGCAAAGACTCGAGTGAGCGAAGAGCGAAGGCTTCGCTCGTGGGAAGTGAAGCCGAACCCTAGCCAGCTAGCCGTTGCCGCCCCTCGCCGCGCCGGGCGCCGACCGCCAGGTACTCCGTCTCCGACCTACACTCCCTCCCTCCTCCGCTCCCTCCCTCCCACGGCCCGACCTCCACTCCGCTCCAACGACCCGCCGCCACTCCCTCCCTCCCGCCGCGCCACCATTCCTCCCTCTGCTACCCCCCTCTGCCTCCTCTAGGGAAAAAAAACCCAGCCGGTTACCGCCGGTAACCAGACTTACCGGTGGGAACCGGGATTCCAAATACTGGCCGAAAAACTTCAAATTCAAATTCAAATTCCGGCGGTTACATCCCAAATTCAAATTTCTTCAGATGAATTTCGACCGAGTTTTTCCTAGGGTTTTCGGTTACCGACCGGTAACCGTTACCGGCCGCCTGGCTGGATTTTCCCCGGTAGCGGTATTTTGATTCTTGGCCTCCTCCCTCTGCTTCCTCTAATCCCCTATGCTTCCCTCTGCTTCCTCTGATCCTCTCTATTACACTGCTACCGAGCTAGTGCAGTAGTGCTACTGATGTGCAGTAGTCCTTACTCCTTAGCTTGCCTTGAGGACACCATGGCGAGTGCTACTGATGTGCAGTAGTCCTTACTCCTTAGCTCGCCTTGAGGACGCCATGGCGCCCGCCTAGACGTCATGGCATCATGGCGCCATGGTCGCCAAGCACGCCGTGACAACCATGGTTCCAAGTTCTTACATTATGGTTAGAACAGTTAGAGAAACCTACAACTCACTTATGATGAATCAATGACAAAACTATACTGTTCAGCTAAACTGTAATAAACAAACTATATGTCATTGCCAGAAGGTTATCTGACCATCAGGGAATTTATTGTGGATTGTGGTTAGGATTGACTTGCTCAACAAGAACCTCATGACTTTTCCAGCTCTTGAGTGAAGCTTTGTGTAAGTTCCTCTCATGACATGCCACAGCAAAGCAGTCACCCCGTCTATCCATATAGGCGATGAATTTTTAACAGCTTGGCGTAGAACTTTCCTTAAACCTAACAACCAAAAAGGGGAAAAGGTTAGCTAAAATAACAAAGGCTTAAACTACCTCATACAAACAAGACCGACCATCTTAGCAGACCCCCCCCCCCCCCCCCAAAAAAAAAAAAAAAACATTATCGTAGGTGGAACCTTGGCTTAGACTCTCCTGCTTAATTATTGGAGATAAACCCGAAGAATATGGATTTTATATGAAGAAACGGAGGTTCGACTCTCCTTACGTAAAAGCACAAAAGAATGGAAAGAAAAGGGGAAGTCCATCTTTAATCATCCGGGTAGGCCCATTTTAAGCCCCATTGTTATGTAGTCTCTTTTTAGTCCCTCAACTTTTTAGGCTTGGTCACCTTTAAGCCGTCACTTTCAGGTTTGGTTCAAATCAATACTTCCAATGAAAAGTGTGTTGATCTTTTAGTCAATGACCAGTGGAGCCCATCTGTCAAATGGCCCCACTGTCAGTAACTCAGAAGACCTATTTTGGACCAAACCTGAAAAGTCAATGGCTTAAAAAGGATCATCGAAAACGAAAAATCAAAAGCCTAAAAGAGACCAGCCTCAAAAATTGAGGGACCCAAAGGGGACTCTTCCCTTTGTTAAGATGGTATATACTTCAGTAAAAGAACAGAAGTGATAAAAGAACAATACCTTGAGTTAGTTGACTATTAGGTGCATTCCTCAGCAAAAATGAAATAGATTCAGCCATAAATTCTCTAACATAATCCTTTGGGAAAAATCTCAGTGGAGCTGTGATCCTTCAGTGATGATAAGGATTTTGCAGTCAGTTTGGTGGTGGAAAAATAAATGGATAACAACAACAAATGCAAGTAGTTTATTCTGTCATGGAGCAGAGATAATGAAATAAGTTTTTGAGTTTCCAATGGCATATGTAGACCTCATTTTTTTAAGACAAAAACTAACCTGAGAATTTGATCAACATCTTTTACTAGATACTTTTGCAAGTACATCATTATATATGACCAAGATGTGAAGACCTGAAATACAATGCAACATTATGGCTTCTGCTACTAAACCACAAGTAAGATTTACAAATCACAATTAGCAGATGATCTACCTGCTCCAGGATTTCAGGGTCACGATCACCTCCATCATGAAGGAGAGCTAAAATAGCTTCCGCATGTCTTCCTAGAAACCTGCAATCAAAAAAAGGTAAAGATGGCCAAACACTGTCAAGACAAACACAAATCCAATAAAAAAAAATAACCACCAAGGTGTACACAAAAGTATAAAGCTATAAAACAACAAGTCAACAACCATGCTGTATAAATTTTACAATTAATTTGAATTAGAAAACTCACGGTAAAAATTCCTCCAGAATATCCCTAGAGAGAGCTGCAATTAACCTGAATGTAAACAACAAAATCATTTTAGACCTCCAATAACAGCTAAAACAGTAACTAACACTGCTCAAACATGGTCATACAGAAAATAAAACATCATAGCATTTGAATAGTGAAACTGTAACTCTGATGCAGCATACTGAATATAGTACTTGACGAGAGTAAAATAGAAATGTACTAAAAAGTTACACTGGGGGTGATTATGATTTTAATTCAATTCGACATAAACCATGCAAAACTTAGGACTTCGGAGCACAGGAGAGCAATAAAAAGCTAAAAAAAACCATAGTTACCGGATTCGCTATAAAACCCCACGAATCGCGAACCGGATTCGTTGAACCCGAACCGGTTTAGGGTACAGGGTTCGTGTTCGCAGTGGAAATTGGAAGAAAAAGTGGCAAACTACAAACCCGAATCTCGTACCGCGAGTCGAATGAACCACATTTCTGGTAACTATGATAAAAAAAAACAAAATAAAAATAACAAAGGGAACAAGGCACATATGCAACCAAAGAGCTATTACAATAGACTGAGCTCTTCAACTCCCCGTCCTTCCATACACATGTATCATATGCAATTAGTGTAAAGGTTAAGGCAAAGAAATATGGAATATGTTGTAACTTGGAGAAGCCAAACATGATTTGAAATAAGATCATGGATGCCAAATACAAATGATTACAGTATAACTGCATCAATGGAATAGAAAAGAGAGAATTAAGAGATTAAGAACATAGAAATTCAAGCCCCCCATGCTAATTCCCAAAATCTAAACAATATTATGAGCCCTGCTCCAAAGTAAATGGGGAGAGGACCTCTTGGTGAAAAATTTATTTTAGCTAGCGCACAAGACAAAAGCTTCAGTATTGTTGCGTCCCACATACATACAAGGGCAAATACATTGCATAGAGGAAAATGTTTCATGAAAAGACTGAAAAATACGACAGCCATTTGTTTATGCTTTTATTAGTGTAAGAGAAGGAGCAAGAAATAAGAGTTAGAATAGAGACCAATGTTAGCTGCAGCTGAATTACAGTTACAATGCTCAGGATATGCTCGGGATAAAATCAAGTTCCCACTTCCCTTTTGTCTCTACTACTACATTGGAATCCTTGATGACCAGACTTGGCATGATAAGCAAGGGTAGGTCTTCCTGCTGACACTACAATATTCCGACCAAGTGACCAACCCACACATGATGCAGTAGTTCAGCACAGACATGATAAAAATCACACAAAGTTCACGGTTAGGCGATCCAGAAATGTTACATGGCGATCCAGAAATGTTACATGCCCCCAGTTCAGCAAGCTCAATCTGACTTCTACACAGATATGAAGCATGTAAAATTTGAGTTCATTTCTAAATTTCATCCCTTACATGAAAGCTTTCCAGGGACATAATATCTAACATTAGACCCCAAATTTAGTCAGTGTAATACTAGTCATGCATCATTCATATTTGTAACCCAAATCAAACAAATATGGAAAGGCAATGACAGCACAGAACACATGTAAGTAGAATGAAGTCATTCCGTTCAACTAGATTCATGGAACCATGATCCACTTACATGAGCACTGGCTCGAGGGACAATCTCGCTTTCATGTTTACTCTTTGAAGAAGCCCAGAAAATACTTTTTCACGGTGCAATACGATTTGAGGTAGTGTCTGTACCAATGGCATCATCTCCGCATAAAACGAGATGAAATCCTCTGCAGTGTTGAGCTCCTGAATCAACATGAACAATATAACAAAATTAAGGGAGTAATAGAATAATTGCCCATCACTACAGATTTAAAACTTGAAAGAATGAAACTTCCATAAAGCCTGTATACAACTCAGAACCCCTTCCAGATGTTAAAAACGTTAATTTTAGACCTCTAAAGAAGTATAGATCATTGCACAAGACACAAGTAACCACAAAAGGTATGAATGAGCAATCATCATCATCGCTACAACTTCTCATTTTCACAATCCTCCAAACCTCAACTTCAGGCATTAAAAAATCCCAAGCAGCTGCTGCCTGAAATTTCAAGGAGTATCTCCTCTCCAGTTCTAAATGCTCCATTGCTCCCAAAACAACACTATGAACTTATATAACACAACAGGTCACCTCACCGAAAAATTCAGCTTCTTGCTTCACAAACAGCTGGAGAAGAGCTATAAACTACAGACATCAACTAGTAACCTGTTCAAACTATTTTCTTCATCTCACAAACTAATAATGAAAGAGAAGAGCTTTGTAAAATGGAAAGATTAAGTACAGGTCCCTGGAAAAGCCACCATCTATGTCGACTGATATTGCTCAAATTATCCCCCAATAACTCTAGTAATTCATGCACATACGGAACTCATTGCGACTCCAAATTTTTTAATAATCCCATTTCACAAAACACCCATCCATGAAAATACCGATGTTCAGTGAATTGCTGGTCACTACAAAGCTCCTACACCCTAGAGGATGTGTCATACACTACAATGCACAAACGTAGCAAATGGCTTCTCATTCTGCCCAATAACTACTCTTAACCCAAAAAGAAAAGAAATACAATAAATATTTAAAAGCTATAATCCGCAGACAACTGAAAAGTCCAAGGGAAAACACAAAAGGACAAATTAACATAAGCATCATCAAAACTTAAATTATCTCATCATCTGCATTTCTTCATGCACACACCAAACCTCTACAAGTATACGTTGAATAAAAACATCCTAGTTCCATACAGCTGTTGAACCCCCAGATGATGTGCTTGGCACTTCAGGAGCAATTCTAATTTTAAAGGTGTATCCTTAATCTCCCAAACACTTCGTGTGAGCGATTCTAATTTTACAGCAATGTCCTTAACCTCCCAATCTGTTAATGTGAAAGATTCTAATTTTACTGCAATATCTGATGTTCCAAGCTCATCATGTGAGCGATCCTAATTTTACAGCAATACTTGATCTCCCAACCACTTCATATGACACAATACATTGCTCGAAGTGGCTACAATTTTTTAAAAACACATTTTCCACGCAGCTCCTAACACTTTTGTAATTATTTCTGTTTCCGTTAATAAAAGAAACTGGGGTTGTTTTGCCCTTGTTCAATATGTCCAAAATTCCAAATTATCTCATCGGCATTCAAGTGTAGTCATGAATCCATCACTGCTCATAAACCCTACTGAATGCTTCAAAGACCGAATTAAGGCAATTAAGCATTCCTAATGTTCTAAGCGACAAATTAAGCCTCCACGTTGCTCCGGAAGTGGATTTTGCACATCAGAAATAATTCGAGAAAAACGAAGCAGGAGAAGGAGAAAGTGCAGACCCTCCACTCGACCAGGGCGTCGAGGAAGAACGAGGAGCCACTCGAGGGCTCCGCCTTCACCGCGCGGAGGCTGCGGTACACATCGATGTCGACCTCCTCCACCCGCTGCGAGAAGCTCTTGAACTGCACAAACACACACAAAAACAGAGAGAACCCATCAGCAGCCGTCAAACCCATCCATGAGCTCGATTCCGGGGAGCGAAACTGCAGGGGGGCACGGGGCGGATGCGCTTACCACGAAGCGCTTGCGACTGGAGGAGGATGTGTTGAGGCACTTCACGGCGGCGTACGAAGGGGTCGCCATGGCCGCCGCCACCGGCGCGGTGCGGGGAGGCTGTGGCTACGAGGGGGAGGGAGGAAAGGGGGCTGGTGGGAGCATGCGGGGACGGGGGTTTAAGCGAGGAGCAGCAGCCTAGGGTTTTGAGGCGGTGCTTGAGAGGAGGAAGACGAGATGGTCTGTGGCAGTTACTCGGGCCTTCTAAGCTTGGGCATTGATGAATGGGCCCCGAGCCCGACTGCGAGAGCTTTGAGTCAGGCCCGTGTTCTCATTGGTCTCTTGTTTTTTTTTTCGATTACACGTTCAAACACACCACCACTCTACCCAAACTCTTTTTTTTGTTCACCCCAACATTACCCACTTATCCTCTTTTGAAATCAGTTTCGCTAGGTGCTACCCTAATTAATTGCCTACCCCTTTCATGTGTGATTTATATCCCTTCCATGTGTGATTTATATGTTATATATGGTCGCGCCTAAAGGCATAGCACACATGCGAGCACGCCCTCCTTAACACACGCCTAGTAATAGGCAGGCAAGAGATAAATCCACAACCTCGAAAAGTGTCTACTTTCTTCTAAGACGTACTCACGTGCAGTGATGAGCAATGACGAACCAGGAATTTAGGATACCCTGATCAAACCTTTACCATAAAAACAAACCTTTACCATAGAAATATGGAGGCTCGAGACCATCTAGAATTGAGAATTTGCATTTTAACATAACTATATAAGAGTCTAAGAGGCGTTCGCTTATAATGATTTCATTTATATTGACCATCCAGAGACCAGAGCTGATTCATGATTTCATCTGCCTTGAGCTCGCCCGACCACCGTGAGGCCTGGTCGTAGGCCGCACGCGTCCGTCGTGCCGCGCCTTGGCCCTCGCCGTGGCTTGGCTGCGCCCACCGTGATGCGCCCTGGTCGTGTCGGGCATGGCTTTTCAACTGATATGAAACTTTCTGTCATCCACCAAACACAACCATCCGATCATCATAGGCATTGAAAATCCAAATTCTCCGTGTGTGTGTGTGTTTTTAGTAGCGAGCAGCTCTTTATTATTACCCATTCAAGTCATTACAAAGAGGACACCGGATCAAGTCCGGTGATTCACACAACCAAACTAACCCCGAATGGACTTCAGAGGATCTAGCATTCTAGCTAGCAGATGAACTACTTCATTACAGCTACGCTTAACATGAATGAAAGCACATTTGGGGTGGGGTGGGGGGGGGCAAAAGAAAGTTTAATGTCGCTAACGAGAGCTGTCGTCATCGATCTGTTGCCCTTAGAATTGTTCAGTTTCTGCACTAGGGACAAACAGTCCCATGTCGCAATGATCTATAGGTGTCCTCTCTCCTTGGCGAACTGCACGACCTCTCATCGCCATAGCTTAAGCAATTTTAGGATCGGTAACATATGGAAATAGTTGACTACAAGTAGCCAGGAAATCACCTGTGTGGCTTCTTATTACCGCTCCCATTCCCATACGCCTTGAGTCAGCAAAAATGGCTGCATCCACGTTTAGCATCACCCAGTTCTCCGGCAGTGGTGTCCATTTTGGAACAGAAAGATTGGACTCGCGCCTAGTGGAAATACTTGGATGAATAGTGTGCAGCAACAACATATCCATGTATGCTTTAATCTTCACATAAATCCTGTGAGGATGGCTTATTTGTTCACCATGTTTGACATCATTGCGCGCCACCCACAGATGACCAAAGGTAACTGTAAACATCAACGCTTCCTCATCTGAAGCGACTGCAAGAATCCCCATCAGCCATTGTTTGAAATTCACAAATGATTTCTTCCTAAGTTTAACTCCACAGTATTGCTTCATCAATTTCCAAATCTCGCCTGTATATAGGCATTGAAAAAACAAATGCACCAGAGATTCTTCACGACTACAGAAAAAACAAGTATAAGTACCAGGTTTATGTCGCCGCTTGAGTTGGTTCCCCGTAGACAAACAATCATGTGTCGTCCTCCATAACACAATCTTTATCTTCTCCTAGGCCTTAACTGACCAGAACTTCTTCCAATCTTTATGTATGCACATAGAATTAGAGTGCTTGCCTCCACCATTGGCACTCTGATCAAAATGAAACTGATGCACCCTAGCGAAATTGTACCCTGACTACTGAATAATTACCTCATTTTGTATGTGGACAAGATATAAAAATCATCCCAGGGCTATGAAGGGATACGGATAGGCTACGATAGCTAGTAATTTAAAAATTCTACCACGTAAATCAGAAAGCCATACAAGCATGAGATTATAAATCGTTACCACCGAACGCGTAGTGCAGCGGAAGAAGAGTCGGAGCAGACCGATCCAACGTAGAGCGCGTCGGTGAAGTGGTCGTAGTCGATCGTCCAGCATCCTCGCGAGTCGATCGTCTCCTCCAGCAACTTCTGCAGTTCCTTGTGAAGATCGCGGATCGTCCTCAAGCGCAACAGCAACCGCAGTAGCGCCTCTACATTATCTACACGTCCAGGGGAGGAACACCGTACGTCGGTGTGCTAGCACCAAGTCGCATGGCAGGGCTCTCTTGGGAAGATGGCGGCTAGGATTTCGGTGGAGCAACTCACGTGTCTCACATCTCATATATCTCAATAGCCTCAAGCATCTCCTTATATAGTGCACATGACGGATCCTATCCGAACACGTTTTGTTCCAACCCGTTAAGCATGTGACCCATTAGGTTCATGCGTAGTTTGTTGTGACTCGGAAACTCTTTTCCGACCACGAGTTGTTAGCGGTTCCTAGCAAGACATAACGATTCCCGAATACACACAAAATATATTGGACGAATCTTAATGCAATATGATCTACGACCAGATCCTCATCACTTACGACCAGGTCCTATCCTTATACGACCAATTCGTATTTAACTCATAAGTCATAACTCACAAAGTCACAAGTCATCACGCATTCATACTTAGTTCATCACATACAAAAAAACTTAATTCACACTAATATCGATCAGGCTGGATGGTTAATCTATACACAAATGACTATAACATTCCAAAATATGTTACCAAAAATAAAATTATTATTTTATTGGATTTTTTTAGATTTAAAAGAGTTTTCTTGGTTAAAAAGAAAAAATAATAAAATAAAGTCAATTATTTAATTTCCTAGTTTTTAATGTCAAAAATAAAATTTATTGAGTTTTTTGGGATTTTATTGGATTTAAAGTGAAAAAAATTAAATAATTTCTTGATTTTTTGGATTTTAAAAAGGTTTTTCCTATTTTTTAGAAATTAAAAACAATTTATGTGCAAAAATAAAAACCAACTTTAAGTTAAAATTTAAGTTTATTAAGTTCGAAATAATTCAAGAAATTTTTCTAATTTTTTCTAGAATTTTTGAACTCTATTTGCTATTTTCTAAAAGGCTATTTGATTTGTTACATTTTCTGATATTCAGAAATCAATTAAAATCCCCTTTTCTCTTTTGGGATGAAATCCGGATATCTGGCCTTCGTCTTATCCGGATAATCCGTATTCGTATTCATATCCGCCGGATAGCATGGCAACCGTATTCGTTTCCGGTTCCGACAAAAAAAATCCGGATTCGTTTCCGATCCGAGAATTACTCGAGGAAAATCCGATCCGAGACAATCCAAATCCGTTTCCGTCCGGATCGGTCGAAAACTATCCGATCCGTTTTCACCCCTATCTGCAGGGTCTCGTAGGCGCACTCCAATTCTATAGTGGCTGACTCCAAAGACTACTCCTGTGCAGCGGCGAACTGAGCGAGATGTACCACTGTGGCATTGCCTTCTCCATCCGTGGATGGGTAGCGGGCTGGGAGATCCACTGCGGAGGCACGGGGATGGTAGCGGAAGATGGTGTCCTTCATCTCACATGCGTAGATGTTGCAAATCTTGAGGATGGCAAGGCGTGACGACTCGTTGATGAGGACATCACTCCTTCGGATACACACACTACACAAAATTCTACAGATCCAGTTGTGAAACTACAAGGCCCTATGACAAGAGCTCGTGCACATCACTTAAATTATGAGGTGAGCTCGTTTCTAGGTGCTAATAATTTATCTATGCAGAATGGTATACTACCTAATAATTGTGATCTGTTGTTACTTAGGAATAATGGATCCCCAAGGTCTACGACCAGGTCTACAAGCCCTACGACCACCCCCCGCGGCGCTTCGACCAAGTCTCAAGATCCTCGACTAGGTTCGCGGCGCTACGACTGCACTCAACGGCGCTTCGACCACATCTCAAGCTCCTCGACAAGGTTCGCGGACTACGACCGCACTGATCGGCGCTACGACTAGGTCTCACACTCTACGACCAGTCATTAGGTGTTTGCGACACCGTTTTGGGCCTAATAGGGCCTTGTAAGCGTGTCGGGGTCAATGCCTAGGTTGTGTACGCCTCTCCCATGGTCGCACAACCCTAGGTCAACCCCGTCACGTTCCCCTATATATATCAGCACCGCCACGCGGTTTAGGGTTGGGTTTTCTTAGATTATTCGCCACTTTGCGCTTTTACCGTTTATCGGTTTGAGAACCCCACATTGTGAACTTCATTCATATTCGCAATACAATTCAGATTGCATTTTCCTTGTTCTTGTGAGTTGCTTCGATTGCTTGCAGGAACAATAACCCTCGTGGTAAGGTTGATCGCGTGCGAGCGTGGTTGATAACGACAGTCGTGCGGATGTAGCGAATTGCGAGGTGACGATCTACTGGTCGAAAGCCTCAAAGCGTCAACGTCCTCACGACGAAACCAACGAACCTATCGGAAGATCGGGACACCGTGACCCATCATTTGGTATCAGAGCGAAGGTTGCCCGTTAGGTAATCTCGTTTATCCCCTTTTGTTAGTTGTTTCCATCACCTAGAGTCCAGAAAATTGCCCTACAAAAAGTTTTAGATCTTAGTCTTTCCGCTGTCCAAACCACGTTGTGCCTTTCGCAATTTTGTTTTCGTGATTCGTGTTGTTGAGTTCGAGTCCATCGTCGGTGTCTTTGTTCTTTGGTCTAGCCGTCGTGATCTAGTTTCTAGCGCCGAGTCTTTCTTTGTTTTGGTCATCGTGTATCTCGGCTTGTCCTTTGTTGCATCCGTTGCAATTAGGGTTTGTCTGCTATAGCCGAGAATTGAGTCACCCCCCCCATCCGACCACTTACTCGTGACACCACCCCCATCTGACCACTTACTCGAGCTAACATTCCCATCCGACCACCTACTCGGATTCGACCACCCAGTCGGATTCGACCACCTACATCGAGTTCGACCACCTCGTCGGATTCGACCACCTACTCGAGTTTGACCACCTCGTCGGGTTCGACCACCTGCTCGACTATTCGCCCCCGACAAGTCTATCTGTTTCTGGTTGCTCTCGGACACCCACACACTCATCATATCGTGTCCGACCCAACAAGGACCGAGAAGAAATCCCATAGCCGAAACAGAGATAGCCCAAGTTCAGAGAGAGAGAGAGAGAGTATCTTTTTATTACCTTTTTACCCCTGCTCTCCGGAAAAAGTTTGTGACCTATATCTATCCTTAGGCCTGAAAAAGGGTTTTGAAGAGTTGTGAGTCAAGGTCACTTGCGCAAAAAAAAAAGAGGAACCCTAGGTTGGGTTTCGTCAGTCAAAAAAGAAGAAGAAAGAATAAAAAAAGAGAAAGAAAAAGGACCACCCTAGTTGGCTCACGACCACCCTCAGTTGGTCTACGACAACCCACCAGAGCTCCACGACCACCCACAGAGATAACGGTGGCTTTGCAACTTTGTTCTTTTGAGCTTGTATCTACCCTATCTTTCGGCTTGCTTGAGCTAGTGCTAGGGCGCGTTTGGACCAAAGAATCGTGACGAGTCTCGTGGACTTTGATTTAACATTGCTAATCTGATTTCATTATTGCTGCTCCTTGCTACTAAACATTGCTGTCCGAGCTCCACGTACTTTTGGCCTCGATTTGGATCCTCGCATTCGCCTCCGCCGTGATCGTACATCCCACCCTCTCCGATCGGACCACTGCGCAATTTGGTAAGAAATTCATAAGAGCTTGGTAAGACGCTTGAGAGTGTGTGATTCCACCTTCCACCACCTAGTAGTTGGTAGGGATAATACATTTGTGTTGTCTTTTGTCTCCTCATCGACAATGGCGGTGAGGAATTGAATGCGCAAGATTGTGTTGTGAGGAAGAGCTTACAAGGGTGTTGGATGAGCACCGTCATGCTATTAATGATGACATCGAAAGGAAGTTTGCGAGACAAATGCTACACTACAACACTCAATGCTAGCATTGCAACACTCAATGCACGTATTGATGGTATGGCCAATCAACCGCCGAACAATGGTCGTGTGGATCCTCAAGGTGCGATCCACGACCATGAGATCGACAACGATAATGAGATGCGCAACGCGATGCCCTTGATGCACGACAACGGAACCGATTGAACTTCAACCGTCAAGGTATGAGAGGTAATAACTTTCCGCAACATAATGCACGTGATAATGATGATCCATATGCTAAAGTCAAGTTCACTATACCATCTTTTGCGGGTGCTTATGATGTCAAGTGTATTTAGATTGGGAGATGACGGTAGAACGAAATTTAATGCTCACTTAGTTCCCGGTGCATAGAGTTAGGCAAGCTACAAGTGAATTTAAAAATTTTGCCATCATTTGGTGGAGTAGAGTATGCAATGATGGATTAGCGCCTACTACCTGGGATGCTTTAAAGGTTGCTATGCGTAACAGATTTATTCCACCCTCTTTTAAACGAGACTTGCGTAAGAAATTGCAGCGCTTAAACCAAGGCAATAGATCTGTAGAAGAATATTATCAGGAGCTACAAATTAGTATGTTGCATTGTGATATTATTGAGGATGAAGAGGCTGCTATGGCACATTTTTATGGAGGACTAATACGTGAAATTCAGGACATAGTTGATTACAAAGAATATGATAGTGTTCCTAGATTGTTCCACCTTGCTTGTTTGGCAGAAAAAGAATTGCAGGGTCGACAGCAGAGGCCAAGGAACAATTTTGGAAGCACGTCTACACCACGATCAACATCAGGGCACGTTAAAACAGTCCAACCTTCAGCTACACGGTCTGCTGCCCCCTCCTCGAGTAGGGCGCGTTCAAAGACACCTCCGACACCAACACATGCACCGAGGTAAACAAATCTACTAGTGTGCGTGCCCGACCAAGAGTTCTTCTTGGTTGCTTCCACAGTCGTCGATCGGGATTATTTGCCATCGTTGCAAGGGAATGGGCCATGTCATGAGGGATCGCCCAAGTCGTGAGCCTACCTTGCCACCGAAGACGGAGGTTATGTAAGTGCTAGTGATATTGAGGATGAGTATGTGCTTGCAGCTAACATTGCAGGTGGAGGAGACGAGACAGATAGTGATGCTGATGATGTAGAAGAACAAGTAGCTGCTGTTGACACAGAGACTCATGTGAGCCTTGTTGCGCAGCGAGTGCTAAGCGCACAAGTGGAGAGAGCGGAACAAAATCAGCGGCACAACTTGTTTCAATCCAGATTCCTCGTGAAAGAGAGAGCCTGCAGAGTCATCATTGATGGAGGGAGTTGCAATAACCTTGCAAGCTCTGAGATGGTCGAGAAGCTTGGCTTGACCACACAACCACACCCACGTCTCTACTACATCCAATGGTTCAATTCGTGTGGTAAGTTAAAGATAAACAAAGTTGTGAGAGTGCAATTTTCAGCTGGTAATTACAAAGATAGTACCGACTTTGATGTAGTGCCTATGCAAGCATGCTCGTTGTTGCTCGGTAGGCCTTGGATATATGATAATGATGTTTTGCACCATGGTAGAGCTAATACCTACTCATTCTCACATAGGGTAAGAAGATTAAGTTGTTGCCTTTGACACCTTTGAAATTGTGAAAGATGAAGTAGAGCGTGCTAGCAATGAAAGAAACACCAATGAACATAATTCGAAAATCAGCAAGTAGCGAAACATGTTTACCCACCTAAAAGGAGAAAGTGACGCCTAGTTCCAAGGTGAGGAATTAAATTGAAAGGGTGTGTCATGCTTGCCACTAAATCTGAGCTTGCTGAAATTTGTGATAATGAGCTTCCATGCTATGCTTTGATATGCAAAGATGCTTTATTTTCACTTGAAGATATATCTAGCTCTTTGCCCTCTGCTGTTGCTAATCTTTTGCAGGAGTATGTGGATGTATTTCAGTGAGATACCCCTGGTTGCCCCTATTCGAGGATAGATCATCAAATTGATTTGATTCGGGAGCGACTTTGCCAAACCGTCTTGCATATAGGACCAATCCAGAGGAGACTAAGAAATTCAGCGACAAGTCCAAGATCTTTTGGACCGTGGGTGCGCACGAGAAAGCCTTAGTCCTTGTCTTTGTTCTGTTCTTTTGGTTCCTAAGAAAGATGGAACTTGGCGTATGTGTGTTGATTGTAGAGCCATTAATAATATTACCATAAGGTATCGTCATCCTATTCCTAGGCTAGACGACATGCTTGATGAGTTGAGTGGCGCTATTATTTTCACAAAGATTGACTTGCGAAGTGGCTACCACCAGATTAGAATGAAACTGGGAGATGAATGGAAAACTGCTTTTAAAACTAAATTCGGACTATATGAGTGGTTAGTGATGCCTTTTGGTCTAACTAATGCACCTAGTACCTTCATGCGATTAATGAACGAGGTTTTACGTCTTTTCATTGGGAAATTTGTGGTGGTTTATTTTGATGATATCTTGATTTATAGCAAGTCACATGAGCTACACTTGAATCATATACGTGCTGTTTTTAATGCCTTGAGAGATGCACGTTTGTTTGGTAACCTTGAGAAGTGCACCTTTTGCACCGATCGAGTTGCGTTTCTTGGTTATGTTGTGACACCACAGGAATTGAGGTGGATGGGGCAAAGATCGCACCATCCAAAGTCGGCCGACGCCACTCATCGTATCACAGTGCGGAGCTTCCATGGACTTGCTAGATTCTATCGACGTTTTGTGGGATTTCAGCACCATTGTTTGCACCATTGAATGAATTGACAAAGAAAGGAGTGTCATTCCAATGGGGACTGCAAGAGAAGGCATTCCACTTATTGAAAGAGAAGCTCACCCAAGCACCCCTACTCCAACTCCCGATTTTGGTAAGACTTTTGAGATTGAATGTGATGCTAGATTGGGATAGGTGGTGTATTGATTCAGAAGGTAAACCAGTTGCATATTTCAAAGGAGAAACTAAATGGGCCTAGTCAGAATTATTCTACCTATGACAAAGAAGCGTATGCTTTAGTTCGTGTGCTTCAAACTTGGCAACATTATCTATGGCCCAAAGAATTTGTTATACATTCGGATCATGAATCGCTAAAACATATTAGAAGCCAAGCTAACCTAAATAAACGACATGCTAAATGGGTAGAATTTATTGAGTCGTTTCCATATGTCATAAAGCATAAGAAAGGTAAGGACAATGTGATCGCTGATGCGCTTTTAGACGTTATACCATGTTATCTCAACTTGACCATAAGATTTTTGGTTTAGAGGCCATTAAGGAGTTATATGCTACTGATTTGGACTTTAAAGAAGTGCTTGAGCTTTGTAAAGGAGGAGAACATGGAATAAATATGTGATAATTGATGATTTGATCTATCGTGCTAACAAGCTATGCATTCCAGCTAGCTCCGTTCATCTTTTGTTGTTGCAGGAGGCGCATGGAGGAGGTTTGATGGCGCATTTTGGAGCAAAGAAGACAGAAGATGTGCTGGCCGCCCACTTCTTTTGGCCAAAGATGAGGCGTGATGTTGAGCGCTACGTGGCTCATTGCACTACATGCAACAAAGCTAAGTCCGTCTCAATCCACATGGACTTTATATGCCTCTCCCTATTCCTAGCGCCCTTGGGAGGATATTTCTATGGATTTTGTTTTAGGATTGCCAAGGACAAAGAGGGGAGAGACAGATATTTGTAGTAGTGGATCGATTTTCTAAAATGGCACATTTTATACCTTGTCACAAGAGCGATGATGCTACAAACATAGCTGATTTATTTTTAGAAATCATTCGCTTACATGGAGTGCCCAATACTATTGTCTCGGATCGCGACACAAAATTTTTGAGCCACTTTTGGAGATCACTTTGGAACAAATTGGGGACAAAGCTGCTGTTTTCTACTACGTGTCATCCCCCAAACTGATGGACAAACGGAGGTTGTCAACCGCACGTTATCCACCATATTGCGGGCTGTTTTAAAGAAGAATTTGAAGATGTGGGAAGAGTGTTTACCGCACATTGAGTTTGCTTACAATAGGTCGGTACACTCCACCACCAAGGTAAGTCCGTTTCAGGTAGTGTATGGTTTTAACCCCCGTGCTCCTATTGATTTACTACCTTTGCCTATCTCTGAACACATTAATTTAGATGCTAAGAAGCGTGCTGAATTTGTTCTTAAGTTGCATGAAACAACTAAAGAAAATATAGAGCGTATGACTGAAAAGTATAGGGTTGCTGGAAGTAAAGGTAGGAAAGAAATAACATTTGCACAGGGTGATTTAGTTGGGGTGCATTTGAGGAAAGACAGGTTTCCAGAGTTAAGAAAATCAAAATTGATGCCTAGAGCTGATGGACCATTTAAGATAATTAAGAAGATAAATGACAATGCCTATCAATTGGAGCTACCTGCAGATTTTGGGGTTAGCCCCACATTTAACATTTCAGATTTGAAGCCATACGTGGGAGAAGCAGATGAGTTTGAGTCGAGGACGACTCCAATTCAAGAGGGGGAGGATGATGAGGACATCACTCCTTCGGATACACACACTACACAAAATTCTACAGATCCAGTTGTGAAACTACAAGGCCCTATGACAAGAGCTCGTGCACATCACTTAAATTATGAGGTGAGCTCGTTTCTAGGTGCTAATAATTTATCTATGCAGAATGGTATACTACCTAATAATTGTGATCTGTTGTTACTTAGGAATAATGGATCCCAAGGTCTACGACTGTGTCTACAAGCCCTACGACCATCCCTACCGCGCTATGACCAAGTCTCAAGATCCTCGACTAGGTTCGCGCTACGACTGCACCACCAGCGCTACGACCACATCTCAAGCTCCTCGACAAGGTTCGCGGACTACTACGACATCAGACCGATCGGCGCTACGACTAGGTCTCACACTCTACGACCGGTCATTAGGTGTCATGCGACACCGTTTTAGGCCTAATAGGGCCTTGTAAGCGTGTCGGGTCAATGCCTAGGTTGTGTACGCCTCCCCATGGTCGCACAACCCTAGGTCAACCCCGTCACGTTCCCCTATATATATACAGCAGCGCCACGCTTTAGGGTTGGGTTTTCTTAGATTATTCGCCACTTTGCGGTTTCACCGTTTATCGGTTTGAGGAACCCCACATTGTGAACTTCATTCATATTCGCAATACAATTCAGATTGCATTTTCCTTGTTCTTGTGAGTTGCTTCGATTGCTTGCAGGAACAATAACCCTCGTGGTAAGGTTGATCGCGTGCGAGCGTGGTTGATAACGACAGTCGTGCGGATGTAGCGAATTGTGAGGTGACGATCTACTGGTCGAAAGCCTCAAAGCGTCAACGTCCTCACGACAAAACCAATCGAACCTATCGGAAGATCGGGACACCGTGACCCATCACTCGTGGACTCCCTCCATGAAGTTGATCCTTCTGACGGAGATGTTCAAAGGCTGGCTTGCCTTGGTGTTCCTCATGGCGTAGATCGTCAAACGATAAAGCACTCCACGATCTCAGCCATTCATGACCCAGTTGCTTCCACGATACATCGGGCGATCGAAGCCTCCAAGTACTTATAGTAGCTTCCAGAGTTCAACAGCATGTTCTCCCTTACATTCATCATAGTTCTGAAGAAGAGGCATCTGACAAGACAGACGAAGGATGAGAACAGCTTAAAAACAGCGGGGAGATGAGAAATTTCAGCAATAGTTGAGTCAAGAGAGATATGAGAGGAGTTAAGCAATTGCTTAATCTTGCAAGTTAATTTTTGCTTTAGAAAATAATTTGGACACTCTAAAGACATTTGATCTAACTAAGGTCCAAACCTACCGTCAATATGGCTCTAATACCACCTCTGTCGGGACCAAAAATGCAATTCTGGACCCTCTGTGTATAATGCACTAGTCGAGAATCACGCTAGTGCACACAGTGGCAACATAGATGAATATCAATCCACACAAGTCGAATAATAACATAAACGATTAATTTGAGTAGCAAATAATAGTTTTGACCTTATGGTCGAGTTTATACTTATCATGCCATTGTAACATCCCAACTTTGGACTTGTGTTTCAAATGTAAGAAAATCAGTAGAAATTAAAACTTTTTCTTACATCATGTATTTCCTGTTGTACCAAACAATTCTTGTACAAGGGATTATGGAAATACATTGTCACAAGTCTATTTGATCCAAACTTTGATATTCCGAAAACAATCTTGTCAAATTTTGTGATCATCCTCTGGAAATATTTTTCCTAAGTTCTTGGGATGGTATGTAGCCCCTCTGAAAAATTTCACAATTTTTAGAAATTGTTTGAATATTTTTAGAGGCAGTCAAACCTGTTTGACTCTCAGTCAAACATTAAAATAGAGCCTTGCAGAATTTTTGGAGATTTATGCACGGCAGGAAAACCTCTGAAAATTTTACACAAGGTTAATATCTGAGTTAGCAAGCTCCTGTAAACATTTCATAATTTTTGGAGTTGTTTTGCTACCTCAAACAAATCCTCAAAAGCCTTTGTTCTTGTTTCGAGTCAAAACCTAAATTCACTGTGCTTTGGGTTCGAGTCAGACTCGGGCTCGAGCCAATTGACTCGGTCCAGTCAACTAACTGCACCGAGCCTCTCTTTAAAAACGCGCGTCTAATCTCGTCCGTTGGATTTCGATCGCGCGGCCCGCGCGCGTGTAAACATTCGGACCTTCCGGTTGCATGCGCGAATGTCGACCGTTGGATCCCCATCTAACCGCCCAGATGTGCCGAAACCTTCGGACCCTCCGGTTGTTGGTTTGAATCAGAGCCGTTGGATTGAGATCCAACGCTCGCTTGTCCCTCTGCTGTAAACCACGTCCGCAACGTGGGGCAATCTGAGCCGTTCATTTCTAATCCTAGGGCTTGCGATCTCCTTCGTTGTGTTTTAAAGCCCGGAGGCGTGGCGCTATCTCAGCCGTCCGATTTGAATCGTGGGGCTCTGGAACGCCCGAGCCTTTCCTCTGGTCATCTTCAACCTCTAGCCGTGCGAGCACAGTGTAGGGCATGGCAATGTCTTTTCATGCTTCCTACAGCCACCCTAGTCAATAGTGAGGGTCGTGGGAGACACATTCGGCCATGCCATACCCTATTGCACCATCTACTACTTTTTCCTTGTCGGCGCACCTTGTGCTCGTGCTTTGCTTGCCCAAAGGCTTGTGGTGCAAACCCTAATGCCTCCAAGGCCTTATAAGCACCCAAATCACCTCCTGGAGATTCTTTAGACCACCATCAAGCTCCATTCACAGTATTGGAGCTTAACACCTCAAAAATGGCAAGTCGCCATTGTTGACCCGAAGAGCTCCATTGGTGTTCTTGGTGTTCCAGTGGTTCTCCTTCATGTTTCTTTGCCCTATCCTTGTCTCTTTACTATCTTGAACATTTCCCCTCACTTAAATTTGGATTTGATTCTCAGGAATTGTCCAATTTGGGGTTTGTTCAAATTCGGCCGAAATTGGTCATCTTCTTCCTCAGCTCAGGTGAGTGCTCCATTTTCTAATTACTTGCTCATGTAGCTTCTATGGACCTTAATGAAGCTATATTGATGTTTTGGTATCACTCATTCGGCTCAGGGTGTCGTTTTCAATCCTTCTTCTCCAAGTCCGGCGAGCTTCCACCGTGATCAAGCATCTCCGGCCATCTTTGAAGGTTCCCTTCTTCAAGGTAGCTTCTTATTAGTCCTTAGAGGCTCTGGCACCCGCTTCCTTGGACCGCAATGAGCTCTTTCTTTGTTTCGTGTTTAGCAGTAAAGCTCCCTTTTTCATTTTCCGGCTAGCCGGCGTTCTAGTCCCTCACCGCCGGCGAGAATGCCACCATTAGGTTCGTAGTGCTTTTGCGGTCCCATTTCAGTACTTGGTTGGCGTCGCCGCGGCCAGTGTCGCCGGCGATTAGCCGTGAAAGTCGCTCGGTATTTTGCCGGCACAGAGCTCCTGTTTTCGTCATTTGATTAGGACATATTAATTGCACAGTGATTGCTAATCATTAGTTAATTAATTGTGTCTTAACCTTTGTCGTTGAGCCACTGACCAGTGGGCCCAACATCCCTAAATCACCCGCTGGCGCAACTCCGCGCTGTTCCGACATCATTAATGTTTAATCATTGATTAATTAATGTGTCGGCATTAATCACTGTCGGAATTCACCTCTGGGTCGCTGACTTGTGGGCCCGAGGGGTTAAAGTCGAAATCCAGAAGTCATTTGTGTCCCTGTTAGATCTATTTAATGATAATCATTAGGAGCATTAATTTGGTCCTAAACCGCCACTCTTAGTCGTTGACATGTGGGCCCAGTGCACTGTGCACGTGGGTTAAACGTTCGCGGTTGTGACTTGAAGTCACTGACATGCGGTCCCACGTGTCAGCATCTCTTTTTGAACTTCGATCTTTAGCCACCGTCGATCTCGCGATCAACGGCCCAGATCGTGAGTGCATTCGGACCCTCCGGATGCCTTGATCACTCTCGACCGTCGATCTTGCGATCAACGGCTGGGATCTTGTGTGCAATCGGACCTTCCGACCGTTGGTGCGCTCTGGACCGTCCATCTGAAGATCTGCGGCTGGGATTGGCCCAAGCAACCGCACCGTCCGAATGCATACACTCGTGTGCGCCGTTGGATCGTGATCCAACGGTGGGCTCCGTTTAGGTTTCGCGCGCGTGCGCTGTGTTCGGCGCGCGTGAGCCGTAGGATTTTAGATCGAGGGTTGGAATTTGTCCACGTCTTATTCTAGTATTTGAGTTTGTTTGTATTTCGGTAAATAGTTCTTTAACAACTGAAAATGATGTAAAAACTTTAGAAACTCATAACTAATTCATTTTAACTGCTTTTTAGATAATTCCAACTGTAATAAATTTTGTTATTACTTAAGTTTATTATAAAAATGGATTTAAGCATATTCCAGTAGCAGAAAATTGTATAAATAGTAATAACTTGATTTCTGTCACTTTGAATATTCCAGAAATGGATTTAACCTTGTAAAATGCATATCTTTTTCTGTATAAATCCAAATTGTGCAAAATCAATTTTGTTAAATTCATCTGTTAGCATACTTTCATATGGAATAAGATTTGAGCATGTTCATAATTCTATAAAATGACTTGCATTAGATTTACAACTTAGAAAAATCATAAGTAAATATGTATAACTCCAAATTTAGTAAAACCAACTTTGCTGTTATTAGAATGTCATAATCTACCTGCCATAAAAATTTCATACCTTAGATCATTCTAGAAAATTTCGTCATGAACAGTGCTAATTCTTAATTAGGTTGCTGTAAGGCTGAGAAAGAGCATTTTGTCCATATCTTTTGCATGCTTAGTCCAAATTGCATGATTCTTGTTCCTATCACTATATAAAATCATTCCCTAGCTGTTGTGTAAATTTTATTAGATTTGGATGTGTTTTGCTGTTGGAGTTTATTTGGTATTCTTCGTTCTTATTTGCTTATCGCCTTTTCGCGTTAGGTTCCGAAGATAATTTTATTGCTGATATTGAGCCACAGCAGCCATCAGATCCTGCACTCCAGCAAGGCAAGCAGATGTAGCATTCATTTGATCATATTGTTCCTACTATTTTCAAATTCTATGTATGCATTGCTATGTTGTTTTAAACTATTGTCGATAGTTGGCCCAGTTGTTGCATAATCAGTAGGAAATGTTTAATCCTCTACTAGTGAGCCTAGGATTACTTGCTGTGATTTTGGGTTCGCTGGATGAACCCTTGTCACTTAGTAGTTTACGTGTCATTATGCTTAGCCATGCTTAGTTATCGGTAGAAATGGGCGGTTATCGACTTGTCGATAACCTTGATCACACAAACTATTATAATCAGTATATTTCACCTTGTGCTATGTCTAAATTGCAAACCTGGCTCAAAATGAAAAAGCAGTTTAGACTTGGGCACAATGGTAAGATGGTGTGATCTTTTGGGTGTGAATGAAATGGTGCCCGGTCAATTAAGGACCGAGCTACTTGTTACACCAAACCAAGCATTTGTGCGTGCTAACCACACTAGAGGATATGGGACCTCTCTTAGTGAGTACTTTGGGTGTGTTAATTAATGAGTCGCGTGGTGGGTTGCATATTTGATTATATGCAACATGGACACGTTGTAGGGGGAACACCCGCAGAGGCGGTGTATCTTGCTCCACGTATGGGTCCTTGTGATCCATATTTCGTCGGCAGATCACTAAGGATTAACCCCCATACGTGCGTCTCTTGATTAGCATATTCCATTGGAAAGGGTTCAGTAGGACTTAGCCGTGCTAGCATACCAAAGGAAGTGTGCTTAATAGCTTGGCAAAAGGCGATGCAAGTGTGGGTACATTGGTACACCCTGCAGGATTAAAACTATTCGAATAGCCTTGTCCTAGGTTATGGACACGCTTGGAAGTCTTTCAAGAGTTAGACTACAACCTTTTATAATTAAAACTTGATGGTGGTATGAATCGTGATTCATGCTATGTTGTGGTGGCTTTAGGAAAGTCACTTCTAGGTGGATACTTGTTACTTATGTTTACTCATTGTTATTTAAATGCTTAAAACGGATTTTACAAACTGTTGTTCAATCTATTACAATATTGCAAATGAAACTTGCTTTGTGCGTCCAAGAACCATATAACCACATTCCTTTGAATACTGACTTTCATGTAGCTATGTATAGGCTTGTTACTCGTAAGTCTTGCAGTACATTTTTGTACTCACCGCATTGCTTGTGTTGTGCAGAGGATGATAGTGAGTCCGATGGACCTCACTTTTGTGAGTTGTCTTGTGGCGCTTTAAGGGCGATTAGCTTGGTGGCGATCGGTTGCCACTGTGGTGTTATGTGGCTAACCGGTCGTCTTTTGGTTTAAGCCATCTTATGGCAACTTTTGCTTCCGCTGTTACTTATTTGGTACTTATGTCATTTGGTCGGTCGGCTGTTCTGTAATAACTTATATTATGTATGCCTTTTGGTAGACTTGCTATATTCTGTTGTATGGAAATGATGCATGCTTTGACTTGATGTATGTGTGCTGCTTGTTCTGGGAGGCACATGTTCATCGAGACGCGGATTATTCTATTTGTGATACTAGAACCAGTGGAAGGTTAAGTATTACAAGTTTAATAAACCGGGGTCTCACAGCCATGTAGGGCTAACAGAAAATCAAATAGCAGCGGAACAAAATAAACTCCAACGGCATCCCATCAATTCACCACAGGCAACCGACTGGGATCATAGCCCTAACAATCAGCACCTTCAACGAACTCCTCCTCAAAAGCAAGCGATGACTCCTCTTCTGTTGAGTTGATTTAGCAAGTATGAGTACACAACTGTACTTGCAAGACATACCACAAAATGCAATGTATAGATGCAGGCTTATTCTAAAGGTAATGGCTTCTGTGGTTCTTTTGTAGAAATACGATATTTGCAATTAAATACAACTAATTGATTGAAATGCAGTTGAAAACAAATATACAATAATAATTTAACAGTTGTTTTCACAGAAACACAAAGCTAATCAGTTTATCTCACACAGCCATATGACTTAGGTCACACAGTTGTCCATTCCCAAAGTTTTATGAACACTACCCCTCGTGTGAAATCCCTAAGTATGTCCATGACCGATGACATGGCTATTCGAATAGATTGATTAACACTCTGCAGATGTTGTACACTTTACCCACACGATACAATCAGTGTATCTAGCACTAATCATAACAAAACATTTCAGAAAGTTCATCTCAATATTGACACTTCCGACGTGCTTAACCGCTAGACAGCCCCACACAGGAAGCCAGTCTGACATACATCGTTGAACAGGAAAACGACATACTGTCCCGCGATGCGACTACCTAGTAGTGCATACACCTCCACCCATGCAACACAGCCTAACCTACTACCTGAGTAATCAATACCAATAATCCATAACTTACTAAGTTAGGCCCGTTCCATCAGGCATGTGGTCGTATAGTAAGACTCAGTTCAATGGCGCACAAAGTTAAGTTCTTAATTGACTAAGGCAAGACTATCAATTTCTAACTATGTAACACAGAATAAATCCCATGCACACAGCTCTACCATAACAAAACACAGCACCACTTGCCTCCGTCTAAATCTTTTCCCACCCGGTTGGTTAAGTGCAATATATGCCATTCACGAGTAATAGCACACAGTACACACAATTTTATCACATAATTTCATAATCACTTAGTCAGGTTTATAATTGCAACTCACATGAGATGATGACTCGTGGCATGGCTAAGCAATCTAATCGTATCTAACCAACCCACGTTGGTGCTATAGTAATACCAACTAAATAGTAAACCATTCTAGGGTGACCAAAGATTATGACATACTAATAGACAAGGTGGATATAACAATTTGGATTAATAGCTAAACCCAAAAGCATTTAAATAAACACTTAAAGTAAAAGCGGTAATTTGAATCATAGTACTTTTGAAAACTAGGATTTAACATGATCAAAGATATGACTTGCCTTGGAATAGATCTAGGTACTGGTCTTGGTCTTGGTGAACTCCTTCTTCTCCAAAATCTCCCGAAGTATTGACATCTACTCGCAAACGAAGCAAACAAACAAAAATAAATAAAATAGAGAAGAAAACCAATGCCAAAAAATAAATAAAAATCTAAGATAAATAGATCTCGAATTTAGATGAATTTAAAAATTTGAATGTGCTCAATCAGAGTTCGGATGCAAAAGATATAGCTTTTGGAAGTTTGAATCTAAAGAAAACCTAAAAGAACCCATTCGACTAGGTGCAGTCGAGACTCCTACGACCACGGCCGTCAGAAGAATCTACGACCACAGCAGTCGGAAGGATATACGAGCACAGTAGTCAGAAGAATCTACGACCACAGTAGTCGGAAGATATACAACCACAGTAGTCAAAAAGCGATGAGCAGCACTTGAAACGAACAGTACTCGAACAAATAGTACTCGATAGACGACCGACGATGAGGGCTCGGGTTAGACCGGCAACGGTGAACGGTGATGGTTCACCAGTAGCGAGTGATACCAGAGGGTAGAGGCAGTTAATGCGAACACAGCGATGTACTCACGGTCGGACAGGGATGACGGTGGTGGCCGGCAGCGAGCTCAAAGCGGTAGAGTAGCGTCGAGTTTTGTTGGATAGGGGTTCCGGCGACACTCTGATGACACCGAGGGGTCCTGGAGGTAGTGGCTGCGATAATGAACCCGGTGGTGCAGCCGACGAAGACACAGTGACAAGGGAGGCAACGCATTTCAAAGAACTCAAGTCGGCTGAAACCCTAATTCTTCCAATCGTGGCAGCGCTAGGGCTTCGGGGTGAATGAGGGTGGCGGCTTTGGGTTGCGGGGGTGCTCGCGAACCTCGGGGTCCTATTTATAGGGCTGGGGCGGCACGGGATAAGGAATCCCCAAATTGAGTTCGAGATGAACATGAAATCGAGTCCGGGGTTTTAGGAGATAGAGGCCGATTCGGTAAGAGATTCAGTCGGATTTGGATGCGGAGCGATAAGAGATAAGATGCTATGTGTTTTCTAGAAGGAGTTTAGTTGGAGAATCTCCGTTGTCGTTATGAGCTTGGAGATCAGCAATGGCAGGCGCGTCCGAGGCTTACGCAGAGAAGATTACGACTCAAAGACAACAAAGGCATGGGGTCCACCAGTCATAGGAACAAGGTGCGGGCCCACGCATCAGTGGACACGAGCGAACACACGCACGAGCAGGCTGCGCGAGAGCGCTGGGCCGGAATGAAGTAGGAATGGGCCGAGTGGGTTGGGTTTCAGCCCACAGAGGTTTTCTGAGATTTAGTTTAGTTTTTCTATTTTAGAAAATACTAAAAATTCAAACAAGCAATAAAAAATAGCAAATGAACTCGGAAAAATCTAGAAAAATCTAGAAAATATATCCGAGCGCTTAGAATCCAAATAAAATAGTTTTGATAACTGTTCATGTTGGAATTATTCATAATAAATGCTTTTGATATTGAAAGTCCAAGTTAAGCTTTGAATTAAAATCAAATAAAGTCAAATGGTGAATTTTCTCCCTACTAACTATTCAAAAGATTTTAAAAGCTCAAAAAATTAGGATGTTTTTATCTACAGGTTCAATAACATTTTGTTTATCCTATAGAGGTTCAGTGGGAGTTGAAATATTTTTAGATGTTTCCCGAATTTCTTCGAGTTGCACCTTGCTCCCACTGACTCCTTTGGAAAGAAATTCTTTCTCCAAGAAGACACCATTACGAGTAAGAAACACTTTGTTATCTTCCCGCTTGTAAAAGTAATATCATTTAGTTTTCTTAGGACGCCCTACAAAGAAACACTTATCGGATTTGGGTGTGAGTTTATTAGACGTCAAACGTTTGACATATGCCTCACAACACCATACCTTGAGAAAAGACAATTTGGGACACTTCCTGGTACATATCTCATATGGTGTCTTCTCTACTGTTTTTGATGGAACCCTATTTAAAGCGAAAGCCGCTGTTTCTAGAGCGTATCTCCAGAATTGCAATAGAAGATCAGATTGGCTCGTCATTGACCAAACCATGTCCAACAATGTTCGGTTCCGTCGTTCAGACACTCCATTCTATTAAGACGTTCCCGGTGGAGTAAGTTGTGGAACAATTCCACACTCCTTTAGATGATCACCAAACTTATAGCTCAAATATTCACATCTACGATCATTTGATTGTCTTGCCAAGTTGATTCTGTACCTCATTATGAAATTCTTTGAACTTTTCAAAGGATTCAAACTTATACCTCATTAAGTAGATATAGTCATATCTACTAAAGTCATCAGTAAAAGTTATAAAATACTGAAAACCACCTCTGGCCGAAGTGTTCATTGGTCCACATACATCCGTATGTACAAGGGCCAATAAGTCACTTGTCCTCTCATCTCTGGTCGTGAAAGATGCTTTTGTCATCTTGCCAAGTAAACAAGATTCACATGTTTCAAATTATTCAAAATCAAATTAGTTTAGAATACCATCTTTATATAGCTTCATCATGCACTTCTCATTTATATGACCTAGGCGACAATGCCAAATAAAAGTGGGACTTATGTCGGGACACAAAAATGCATCTCAAGAACCCTTTGTGTACTCTGAACTAGTCCTAGATCAGTAGCTAGCTCACACAGAAAACAGTGATGAAATACCATCCATTTATTCAATTTAACTAAAAAGATCTCAAAATAATAAATAATAATATTAACTGGACCTTATGGTCAACGTTTACTTAACTTGCCATACAGGGCTAAAGAAACAAATAAACTTTTGCAACGGAACGAAACTCTTGAAATGGTCAATCAACATGCCCACAAGCAATCGAGTGAAGAACGCATCCTAATCCGCGAAACCTTCATGATACTTTTGGGTGAAGAACTCTTGAGCAGCTTAGTACTCTTCAACTGAATCGCAGAAATTGAAGTCATGAGTATATAAAACACTCAGCAAGTCATGGGGAAATGTATGCAAATAGTATTCATGCCAGGCTTGAACAAAGGCTAGCTGTATGGTTACTTTGCATAAAGCAGCATTGACGAGAAATACAATAAATAGGTTGAAAAGCGTAATTGAAAAGAATAATAAGTACATAAAGTGAACAATTTCTTTAAAACAACTAGTGAACTACCCATCCAGTTCTCAAGACAAACCACCAAGTGAATTACCCATTCACCAAACAAACATTATATTCATCAAGTGAGCTTCCTATTCACACTTCGACACATTTTATAAAGAAACTCTATCTCCTGTGTGAAATCATAACCGCGGACACAACTATTCGAATAGTTTTACACTCTACAGAGGTTGTACAGCTTGACCCACAAGAGATAATGAAATTATAATGTCCGCTCACACACACTTCCGTAGGTGTGCGACTAAGAGATTATCACAAAACCTTTCGGAAGTTTCATATCAACAATTGTGTAACAGCCCTAAGTTAGGGTTTGTATTTCAAATGTAAATTATGAGGAGAAATAAAAACTTTTGATGCCTTACGAAACCATTTGAAAGTTTTCTACATTTTTCCCCTAGCAATTTCCATTTTTAGAATTTATTCTTGTGAATGGAAATTGTTGTCAGCAAATTCTTAGCCTTCAAACTTGTGATCATCCTCTGAAATTATTTTTCCTATCATCTTGATCATCCTATCTACCTCCCTGAATTATTTCACAATTTTTAGATTTTATTTGCTTTTTCAAATGCCCAAGTCAAACCAGTTTGGAAATCTGGTCAATCCTCTGGACAGCAGCTTGTGAATTTTATTGGGAGAAATGTAGTGCATAAAAACTCCTGGAAAAATTACACAAGGTTGTCCTCTGTTCCAGTAAGCTCCCATAAAAATTTCGGAATTTTTGGAGCTCAGGAGCTACCTCTAAAAATTCCCCAAACCTTCTCTTTCTTTCTAATTCAAATCTGGAATCACTGTTCCTCTGGCTCGGACCCAACTCAGACTCGAGTCCGACCCGCACCTCTTGGCTCAGTCGCGCCACTTAGCTGCACCGCCCAATCTTGACCGTCCGATGCAGATCGAACGATCCATGTTCGCGTATGCAAACGACCTGTCCGAATGCATACATCAATCTCGACCGTCCATCTCAGATCCAACGGTCAGCATATTCTTGATCGAGTCCGACCAGCTCGTCGCGCCGCACCAGTCTCTGGCTCGCGCCGCTTTGCTTCTTTCGCTGACGAGTGGACCCCACCTGTCAGCATCGCCCTCGTCTTCTCCGCGTCTCACCGAGCTTGCGGCGCGCGCACATGCTCGTCCACGTACCTGCCGCGCGCCACCTATTGCCGCGTGTCCGTCTCGGCATCGCCGGGTCTCATCTACCCACCGAGCTCATTCATTTCTTCTCTACCCCATTCTCGTGCCTTCTCCGCCCATTTCTTGGTTTCGGCCGGAGAGGAACCCGAGAGCAGCGCCGCCGTGTTAGCGCCGCCCTTGAGCCCGCGACCGCACCACCGTGATCCACGCTCGACGCGCCTCCATTTTGCCCGGCCGGGTCCTTGGCGTCGATGAATCACCAGGGTGGTATCGTCGTCTCGCCTCCGGCACTCTCGGCTCGTGAGCTCGTTTGCGATCTGGTGAGTCTCTAGCCCCGTCACTTGGTCCCTCGTGATCGCAATCCTCCACTGAGTCTAACGGAGGGCTCGTTTCTGTCTTTAGTGCATCGTGGAGGGTGTGCGGCCGGTTCTTCTCCGAGCACGGTATTTCGCCGCCGCGGCGTTTCCGGCCACCTCGGAGCTCTATCGTCGTCGTGGTTGTGGGCTTATCCTTCCTGGAGTCAAGGCGAAGCTGGTGCGCACCTTCCCGAAGGTTCTTATCGCCCATAGCGTCTTCTCCACGGGAGCCGTGTCTTCTTCTCCGCCTCCGGTCGTCGCGAGCTCAACTCCGGTGACCATCGGACTCCGCGTCACCGCCATTGTGTTCGCAAGGTCTTTGTGAACCTGAAGGTATCATTCACTCGCCCTATGACCTCCTGGTTCGCAAGAACAGGTGTGCGGCCGCGCCGCCGTTCCCGTGCGCGCCGGTGAACCACCGGTGATGATTAAGTTTAGCGCTAATCATGTCTAATTTGAGTCTCTGACTTGTGGGCCCTCTTGGTTAATCAGGTTTAGAAATCGTTTAATCCAACCGTTGTATTTCACCTTGAGTCTCTGTCATGTGGGCCCGGAATGTCAGTTAGGGGTTGTGTAGTTTCGTTAATACGTTTTCTCTGTCGGGAAGCGTATTTTATCTGGGCATGTGTTGAAGGATTGCGTTCTGTTAAGCTGAAGGCGTATTCTTTGAATACGCCTTCGACGTCACCTTATGCGGGCTGGCTGTCCTGGTCAGCGTTCGCGCGGGCCCGCTGTCAGCGTCTGTGGCTAGATGGTTGCCGGTAGAAAAAGTATAAAATGCCTTAGTATTTCTGAAATGGTTTTCTTCGTCTTTGTTAATTCAATTAAACTTAGAAAATGCATAACTAATTCAATTTATCTCCAAATCGCATGAAACCAGTGCTGATAATTTTCATTTTAAATGTATTATTTACTAAAATTAGTTTCAATCTTGTCTCTGTTAGCAAAAATCTGTTAAATGATTAAATGATGTATTATGCATTTTCCAAAATTAGAAAATTCATATCTTTTCAATAATTGTCCAAATCGATGAAATCCAATTCAGTAAATTTTCATTTTTAGTGCACTAAGGGATAGATTTTAGATGCTGTTTCTGTTCATGAAAATTTGTTAAGTAATTAACTAAGTGCTTTGATGTGTATTTAGCTTAGAAAATTCATGGGAAATTCATAATAACTTAAAATGAATTATTCTCTGTTTCTAAAATTTTGTTATATCATGCTTAGGCTGCTGAGAGTTTTGGTATGTTTTGTTGTTATTGAATGTTTGAGTTTTGTCGATGTTATTCGTTCTTATTCGTTGTTATTTGTTCAATCGTTAGGCTTCGACATTTGCGGTAACCCTGAGAACGATCCTCTGCACAAAGTTGAGCATTACGAGCAACGGCAGCGAAAAAGCGGTTTGATCATGATAATCCCAGTATTTTAAAGTCTAATATTTTGTTTCAGCCGTATGTATGCATTGCTTAATTTGTGTTAGATTGATTAGTTAAATCCGTAGCTGCATATCCTGTAGACAAAACATTGATCTCTACTACGAGCCTAGGTAATTCTTTGTGATTAGAGATCATTGGATGATCTCTTGTCACTTAGTAGATCCGGTCAATTTGCTTAGACATGCTTAGCTATCGGTAGAATCAAGGCGGTTATCGACTTTAGTCGGTAACCTTGATCACACAAAATTACTATAACTTTATGTTTCAACATTCTTGCTATGTTTAATTGTGAAAACTAAAATGAAAAACAAAATGATTTAGACTTGGGCACAACAGTATGTTGGTGTGATCTGTTGGGTGTGGTGGAATGGTGCCCGAGTCAATTAAGGACCGAACATCTTGTGAGTACACATTATCCAGCATTTCGCGTGCTAACCACACTAGAGGGTATGGGACCTCTCTTGACCTAGTACTTTGGCGTGTATTGGCTCCGGTCGCGGGAGGTCGCGGGAGGGATGGTGTTGGGAGCATGGTAGTTGTCCAAAAGCTTTACCCATAAAGGTAGTTGTCTTTTCGGCTTTACCATGTCGGCGTATGGATTTCTATCCATACGAGCGGCTCGTAGTTAATACACAATATTGGAAAAAGTCTCGTAGGACTTAGTCAGGCTGGCATACCTTCGGTAGTGTTCTTTGGCTTAAAGGCGATGCAAGTGTGGATGCAGTGGTACACCCTGCAGGTTAAAACTATTCGAATAGCCTCGTCCTAGGTGATGGACACGCTTGGGTAAGCTTTTCAAGAGTTAGACTACAACCTTTTAACTAAAACTTGACGGGTGGTACGAATCTGGGATTCGTGCTATTGTTGTGGTGACTTTTGGGATAGTCACTTCTAGGTTGTTTATCTTTACTCTTTTGTTATTATTACCTTTACTGTTATTTCAACATTAAAAATGAATTGCAAATTTGCTTTCGAACTGTATTACATTATTGCAAACAAATCCGGCTTTGTGCAAATGAAACATATGGCCTCCACCAAATAAGCCTGCATGTAGCATATGAGCAGTGCGCTAGTTCACACATCAGTCTTGCGGGTACAAAGACAATCTTTGTACTCAGGTGCTTTGCTTAATGTTTTTGTTGCAGAGGAAGAAGGTGAGCCCCAAGGGCCTCACTTCTGTGAGCTGTGTTGCCGTTTCGTGGGCGACTACTAGGCTTGGCGGTCCGGTCAGATGCCTTGTGGGTTGAAGGCACACTGATTGGCTTTGTTTATAGCCATCTTATGGCACTTTTGCTTCCGCTATCTGTCTTGTGTATTTGTGTATCTTTTGGCCGGTCGGCCATTGTCTGTAATAACTTTACTGCTGTTACTTTCTGCTTAGTGTGATGTTTGGACTCTATGTTGGAATGGAGTTGATGCATAATTTTGTGGTGAGGTGTGTATACTGTTTTCTGGGAAGTATACATATCTCGAGGCTCAGTTTATTTGATTTGTGATGCTAGGACCATGCGGTTGGTTAAGCATTGCAAGCCAAATAAATTGGGGTCCTCACAAATTGACTCTCCCGTTGTGCCTACAGCCACCCAAAACCTCATCGTGGTTGACGCACAACGTTGGACAGGGAAGCGGCGAACTGTCCCGCGAGACCTTGGAAAAGGATGCACACCTCCACCCACAAACTACCTGCGATGTCAAAAGCCGAAACTCCACAACTTACTAAGTTAGGCCCGTCCCATACCAGGTATGTGGTTGTACGGTTAAGGCCCAGTTCAATGGCGTACAAGATTAAGTCCTTGACAAGTTACTCAGGCGAGACTACCACAAATCCACAGTGTACTTATCGTACCCTCTACATCCACCGACCACTCGCCCGAGCGAAAACCATTTTGTTTAACCAAGACCAATGACACACCCTGTCATGGTACACAAATTTTAATAACAGTGGCAAACCACCACGATTCCATATATCATTAAGTCAAGATTAATCATTATGACGCATGTGATAATGAACCCATCGTAACTAAGCTGAACTAAGCATCAATACGATATCCATGTTGATGATATGAATTTATCCAACTAAAATCACCCACGCTAAGGTGACAAAGGATTCATGGCATCCAAATATTCAATAGAGATATAATGACAACAGGTAATAACTAATCCCAAAACTATTTGTATAAAGATAGCATGCAGTTGTATAAAACAATATACTTTTAAAATCATAGGTTCAATATAATCAAAGGACCACACTTGCCTTGGAATAAATCCTGGGATTGATTTTGATCTTGGTGAACTCCCCCTTGCTCAAAACTTCCCGAAGTATCAACATCTACTCGCAAACAAGCAAATAAACCAAAATAAATAAATAACATAGAGAAAACAAACTCCAAAAATTAAATAAAAATATCAGATAAATAGATCTCGAATTTAGATTAATTTAGAAATGTCAGACTCCTAGGCGTGGAATACCCGAAAGCCCTATGTGTATTCTGTGCTAGTCCCTGGATCAGTAGCTAGCACACACATTCACAATATTTGGTATTCACAACCATACATTCACATATACAAGGTTGCAAAATGGTAATTAACTTAAATGATTACAGTAATTACGTTATAAAGGCCGACCGGCCAAATGAGATCTAAGTACCAGAAGTAACAGAGTAACCGAAATAGCAGCGGAAGAAAAAGTGATGAGAGTAAACAAAAGTCCAGTGGTGTGCCCAACCATACCCAAAGGCAACCGACAAGGAACAAATCCTAGATAGACCCATCACCGAACACTCCGGTTCTGGGTACGAAGAAAGTGTCGCCTAGTGTGGTTTCATCTTCACACTCTACACAACAACAAAAGCAAGATTGAGTACTTGTGTACTCAACAAGACTTGTAGTGTATCACAAATATTATATTAGATGCAGGGCTATCAAGAGAAGGCTCTAAGCTACAAGTTATTTTGCACTAAGCATGTTTTATTTGCAATATTCATAAGTAATACTTTGCAACGGAATTTGAATGATCATTTTAAATAGATATAGGACAGTAATAAGTATTTGAATGATCCAACAATAATAACAACTACAACTCACAACCTTCCTTGGCTGCGAGCAACATTTCAGGTTCAACCATAACTCGACAGTTAACTCAACCAGATCACAAACTAATTCCCATGCTTTTCCCGATAAGACAACTTTTGTGAAAACCAACACTAAACCCATACCGTTCGCACTAAGAACGCTCATGACCATGAGCACAGCTATTATAATAGATTTACACTCTGTAGAGTTTGTACAACTTTACCCACATAACGCAAATTTTCTAGTTTGTTCGGCACCTGTCGGTGCCACTACTCACTACCATAGGTAAGCAGTCTAGAGTACGCGTCGAAGCCTTTATATCATCTAGTACTAACCCTGCACTAGCCCAGCGAATGGATCTTATCATTCACTTACCCGGATTACTCCCATTGAGTGAGGATCCTTCACTTACCCGGATTTGCTCCCATTGAGTGAGGCATTCGCAGTTGTGTCGGAAGGCTTTATCCCACCCTCCCGGGGATGGGAGCCACTTCAAACATGCCGGTTCTTTTGGCCCCGCACTCTTCGGCCTACCTATGTGCAATGCTAGTTTTTTGATGAATTAATTAGCTAAGGCCACCCCATAAGTAGCACATATGGTTGTACGTAAGGCTTAGATCTGGATTTGCTGGTGTCTGGTCCTTAATTGACCTGGGTGAGAATCTCCCCCTATCTACGAGTGAGAGTCCTTCCCCACTTTTTCAGAATATAATATAACTCGCCCACGTCCAAAACTAGGTTTTGCATTTTATTTTTATACCAAAATAACAAAGGCACACCCCTCTGGATATTTTCATAAATCTCTCAAATTCACAGTTATCATATTGTCCTTTTTACATCTCTTTCAGGAAAGTCTATCATTCTAGTAAGCAGTTGTGCGATAATTTGCACTCAAATTCCCAATTTGACATTATATATTGTCTAACCCATATCCTAGTGTAGGCAACAGTAAGGATATTGACATGTCAAGGTGAGTTATGCAGCAAGTAGGAATAACAACTACCAACATCCCTAACATAGTAGTTTAATATCGAACATACACGCATGCATAATAGGATTTGCAAAACAAGGTACAATAAGTAAAATACTGGGATCAATATGATCAAAGAGGGTGCTTGCCTTGCTTATATTATTCAGAGAGTGAGGTCGCTTGATCGTCGATAATCTGGCTCGCGAATTCTAGTGTCTATTCGAAAGAACCAGAAACAAAACGCAAATAGAGAAATAAATCCAATAGCAAGATAATCCAAATATTTTTGTGTGGTATTATAGAGAATGATGTTATATGAATTTAGCAAAAAGATTCATTTGATTCCAAATTCGCATATAAAAGTTATTAGCGTTTTGATTTGCTTTTATTGTTAGATCTTGCAAAACAACCAAAGGTGATGTTGAAAGTGTATGTTCTGAATTTTATATTTTCCCAATAGTGAGAGTGCATTCCTTTGGAATTGAAAAAGGAACATCTCATTTTTATAATTTGTTCCTCTTATTATAAACTATTAAAGGTGTAGGTTAGATGAAGTTGATTTACATTTGATCTGTTGTTGACTTGATATTGTTTTATTAAGACTACTTACTATGATTTGCATGGGAGGTCCAGCTCATATTAATGGTTCTTTTTGTTATTATTCCCTATTTTTCAAGGAAATTCCATGATTTAAGTATGTCTTTTCATAATCTTCATTATGACCAAGTTTATACTAGGGTGCACTTGTTACACAAGGTTAATTTTCTACTAAAATGTGCATCAAGGGCTATTTTTAGATCTCAATTTTTATCCCAGACATTAGAGTTATTGACAAGCTTCACTTGATTTTTAACTTGGAGCGTCCTCCTATGGTTTTTGTCCTAAGTACATACTAATGAATTATAGTTTCTAATTGCTTTTACCAACCTTTTATTAATTATCTTATTGACCTAGTGATAATATTGACATTGCCATACCCATGATATATGGCTTATTGTTGTTTCTACTTATCCTCTAAATTCTTGAGGATCCCTTTAAGAAGAAGTAACTTATTAAATATCTTACAATCAAATGTTGTTGTCCAATTATTTAAGTGGAGGTTTATTGTTTTAAGGATCATGTAACTCCTAATTGCTTTTCTGTCCATTTGTTGGTCAAATAGCTACTAAGTTCTGTCAATATCTTTTACTACTAGACTTAGCTATTATCATGTGGTCTGAAATTTTGAAGCTTCTATTAGTAGGTTACTTGCTTGTTCTTAGATCTTTCCTATCCTTTTAATTCTTTGCCTAATCAAAGCTCTCTTTGATCAATTAGCTCACTAACCCATTGGTTGTTCACTATTAGTTTGGGACATACATATCACTATTTGATTTTAGCTTATTTTGGTTGCTGTTTAGTGAAATCTCCATTAGTTAAATGAATTAACGGAACTACTAAGTACTCGTATTAACCAAGGTCATTAGCCTACTTTTAATTTCAGATAAAAAAAAACCTTCTCTGTTCATTTTACAGACCACTCAAACTATTTCTGAGTGAATTGCTGCTATCTAACTTCTTTTGAAACTCAAACTTCAGATTTGTTAACCCATTTCTGTGGCCTTAAGTAACAACAATAATATTTGTTAGTAGTAGATGGTTGGCTTTGCAATTGAGGTCTTCTGACATTTAAAATTTTCTCCTACTCTTCTCTGTACATTCATCCAGAGTGATGAATCACTCTGAAAATGAGTGTTGGTTATCTAACTCAATTATTCATTTAAATAATTCTTTTGAGTGATCAATTAGTTAATCACACACTTAGCAAAAAGGGCTAATTGAAATAATGATTTTCTAAGTACTTGTATCATAAATGACAATAGCTTGCTGTCATTTAGTTATACTTAACTTCCTTTACTGATCAGGTTCAGAAATCCTGAACATTGAGAAGAAATAGGCTCGATGGGAGTATTATTCCACTAAGATTCTCACTAATTGGATTTCTTTCAAATTGGCTAATGGAATCAATAACCCTTCTAAGTACTAGCATCAGCAATGTCATGAGTTCATTGTTATTACAGTTTTTCATGTAGTCACCTTCTCTAGACAATTAACAGACAATGCAAAATATGTATAAAATGAAGTGCTACTATCAGGTGATTTGCAACTATGAATCTCCCTGCGGTGGTCAAACCTAGTCACTAGTATTTGGACTTGAACACCTAAGGAGCAGGCTCACTGTCAAATTCAAACATCCTTAGCTCATCTTCTTTGATCAATCAACTGACAACCGAAAATTCTGAAATGAAGTGTTGTTCGTTAACTATTTTGATTACTCATCTGTTAAACTAGTTTGAGTGACCCAACAATCAGTAGAAAGGGTTATTAGCACTTGCATTTAGCAATGTCACTAGTCTGTTGTCAGACCTGATCATCTTCAGGTTACAATCTCTGCTCCAACAACCATTAACAGAAACCCCTATTTGGACTGAATTGCTACTAACTAAATTCTTACGATTTCAATTATCAATATTTATCAACTTTATTGAGAGATTCAAATGACAGCTACAAGTTTGTTTTTAATACCTTATAGGTGATTCCTATTGTCAGTGGCAGAAAGGGGCTACAGGCAGAGGGAAAAAGGGAGCAGAGCAGGGAGGCTGTAGGGCGGCTCGGGCCGGTTTGGAGCGGCACTTGTTGCCAGCGGTTGGGTGGCGGCGAGGCGACGGTGATGGCTGAAATGGAGTCGGGGAGGTGAGGTGATCCGAATGGTGGCGGTGACCAGCGGCCGGCCATGGGGATGAAATGTGGCCGCGGCGCTCGGGTGGAGTTGCAGCCAAATTGGTGGGAGCATGAGCATCCCTGAGGTATGTGGAGCACGCCGGAGGGGTCGGTGGAGGAGGAGAGGCGCCGTGGTGAGCCGGCGATGGAAGCTGTGGAAGGCACGGGGAGACCACCGTGGGGGAGTCGGCGTGGAGGAATAGGGTTCAGGGGAGTGACGGGGAAGGTAATGGGTGGTGTGGGGGTGCTCTTGGCGAAACTAATTGGACAGGAGTCACTCTAGAGAGAATGGCACCGGCGGTGGCGACTTTGGTCGGTTCCGGCGAAGATGACCGTGGAACGGTGCTTGGGTGGACTAAGGGACAAATTAAATGGGGGTTGTTGATCCTAGGGAGTAAGTACACAAGGTGACGCGGTCTACAAGTGGAGGGATTCACCGGTTCAGCCAGAGCAAGGAGTTGAGGTTGCGACTGAGCTCCGAATACCGCCGGTCGTGTTGAAGATGCTTCGCGTTCCCGTAGCTTCGGCTGCAAAGAGAGCCAAAGGATGTGAGGGATAGGAGGAGGGCGACAAGGCGAACTGAAAAGACATGATGATGAGGTCCGAAGTCCGTTAGGACGGTCGAGGAGCTCGGAGGCGGTGCGGCCTTCGCCGGCGCTGGCATTCGGGACTTCAATTGATTTGAGCTCATGGAGAGGAGAAATTGGAGAGGGAGGAGCGGAGAGATGGAGAAGAGGGTCAGAGGCACCCGGTGCTCGGCTTAAATAGAGGAGAGGGCGGAGCATTCATTAGAAGAGCCTGCGTACGGGGCGGCAAGCCGGGAGCTATGACGGGAAGACCGGGCAAGGCATGGGCGCGCGACCGGGCAAGCGTGGGTGTGGTATGGGCAGGAGAAGCTGTGGGCGACGCCTAATCCGGTGGCGGCTTGGTTGAAACCGGGGATGATCTGGGGCAGCGTGGCACAGTGCAAGGGCGTGTGGACACGCACGGGCCTGAGCTGGTTGTTGTGGTGGAGAAGAAGAGCTGACGGGTGGAGCCCACCCGTCAGTTAGAGGAAGGGATGAATTTGGTTTCCATATTTTTCAGAAAAGGCTGAGAGCTTTAGGTAAATAATTGACATGGAATTATAGCTAGAAAATTTATAATTTTTTTTAAGGAGAGCTTCTAAACTAGTGTAGATTTTTGTGTAATTGTTTCAGGAGGTTATGTTCTCTACATATTTTTCTAAAATTCTTTTAAGGTTCTCTTTGTATGTACCTTGATTATTTGATGTGAAGAAAGTTTCTAAACATGCTTTAAAAATCCTTATTTTATTGATTGTATAATTACACCGAGTCTGTATTTTTAATTATCATATTTTGTTTCAAGTTGGTTTAATTATCAATTAGGTTTGGATTGTTAGTTATCATCTCTTGTTTTAATTCATTTTAAATTCTTAATGAAATTTGGATTTTCAGAAATTTGGATTCTCAAAATTCTTAATTAGACAAAAAGTCTCACAAATAAAACCAAGAAAAGAAGTTGTAATTAAAATCCATCAAAAGTTTTAAAAACTTTACATTTTTATATATTAGAAAACCATCCCAATTTTTAGGATATTACAAAAAAATTGAATGGACTCAATCGGAGTTCGGATGCAAAAGATATGGGCTTTGGAATATTAAAATTATATGAAATAATGAAAAATCAGAATTTCATGAATTTACTGAATTAATTTTATGATGAAAAGGGGAATTATGACATTACCTGACATCGTCAAGGAAATTTCAGCCGAAAAAGAATAAAGGAAAATTGAATTAACCGATGGGACCCACTAGTCATTGAGTATGTGTACAATGGACTCGGTTCACTGGATTTTGGTTCGAGTTCTGCCACATATGTTGCTACAAGGGTGCCATGTAAGCAGAAAGGCTGAGGTGGCCGATGGCTTGGCGGATGGGATGGCATGCTGACTCAGCCCAGAAAGAAACAAGAGCAATAGGGGCAGCCATGGCTGGCGGTGAAGTAGCTCACGGGTGTGGCGATTTGGGCAATGGAGTGACGCCCGAGATGATCCAAAGGGAGCACTGGGTTGGCGATGGCCCGAGGGTCATAGAGATAGGCTCGGAAGGTCTAGAGGTGAACCACACTTGTGGCATTCCGAGGATGACCAAAGATGAAGAAAGCGGCCGACGGCCAATTCATTGGTGAAGAAGACAAAGTAAAGGTGGAGATTAGATGAGAATAGGGTTGGGCACACGATGACGTAGATAAAAGAGCAAAAAGGCTCACCAGGGTTTAGATCGAAAACAGATGCGGTGATCGGTGCTGATGACGAACCCGACAATGGCGAACTAAGGCTTCTTGGAAAAAGATAGTGGAGGCACCGAAGAGGACACGATGAGGCGATCATAGTGGTGGAGATGATTTGGCTGGAGATGGTCTGATGACAAAGAATTTCGACGATGAAGGGTTGCGGCGGCAGTGGCTCTTCAGCTCGATTGCAGCGCAACAACGGAGAGAATGGGACCGGCTTTTTAGGGTTTCGAAAGAGGAAGGTGAGGCACGAAATATGACGCGGGGAGGGGGTTTATATAGGGTTGGAACAGAGGATGTCCAAGAGGAGAACGACACGGCCCAACGCAGTGTCCTGCTTGGACACGCGATGAAGAAGCCCAGGTTGAGGACGAGGCACACGTGCGCTGAAAAAGAAAGGGACCACCGTCAGTGGGAGAAAAGAGGAAAGAAGGGAGCTGACTTGGGCTTCGGCACGGAAAGAAAGAGAAGGCGGGCCAAGGCTTGGCTGGCTCACGCGCAAAGGAAGGCAATGGGCCGGTGAAAAATGGAAGCGACCAAGGAGAAAGGAAAGTGCGGGCTGGGCCAAGAAGGACGGAAGTGGGCCGAAGGCTTAGGGTTTCGGCCCAAACGCAAATCTAAGATTAATATTAGTTTTTCTTTTTAGAAAATACCAAAAAATACAAATAGCAAATGCACTTGGAAAAATTCTAGAAAAATCTAGAAAATATATCCAAGCACATAGAATCCAAATAAAATAATTTTGATAATAGTTGATGTTGACATTAATCATATGAAATTATTTTTGATCTCTGAAAATTCAGATTAAGCTTTAACTTTAGCAGAAAAATTCGAATGGTTATTTTTACTTTTAAAACTTCAAAAATAGACAAAATGTTGAGATGTTACAATTCATTTTATTGGGTCGAAGTCTCTTATTATTAATGTTACAGATAGACTCATCCTCAAGATTCAAAACATATAATCCGTTCATCAATGGAGTATGGTTATAAAATATATCTTCAAAATAAATTTAACAACAATTATTCTTTATTCTGAACTCATAACCTTCTGCTCCTAAACACGAAACAGAAATAATATTTTTGCTAAAGGCTGGAACATAATAACAATTATTTAATTTCATAACTAATCCTGAAGGTCAAGCTAATGGTAAAGAGCCAATTGCTAATGCAACAACTCTTGTTCCATTGCCCACGCGAAGATCAACATCTCCTCTTGCCAAATTACTACTCCTTATCAGTCCCTGCATCGAATTGTAAATATGAGCAACTGATCCAGTATCAAATACCCAAGAACTGGTCGGAGAAGTGGCAATATTAATTTCTATAACATTTATACCTGAACTGGAAGTCTTACTTCCTTTGTGCTTTTTCATTTCTGCTAAGTACTTCTTGCAATTTCTTTTTCAGTGTCCATTCTCATGACAATGGTAACATTCTGTATCAGGCTTAGGACCCAGCTTGAGCTTCTTAAGCTTAGCCTTGAGACTCTCGATCTCATCTTGAGTCTTTCATTTGCTCTTTCTCTTTCCCGACTTACCCTTCTTCTTGTAGCTAGTAGTCTTTTGAACCATCATCACATGATTAGAACTTTTCTTTATGCTCTCCTTAGCACCTTTAAGCATACCATACAACTCGGTCATTGACTTCGACATGTCATTCAAATGAAAATTCAATATGACAAGCTCAAAGCTCGTAGGGAGCGATTGGAGAATCACATCAGTAGCTAACTCTTGACTAAGAGGAAAACCAAGCTTTTTCAAACTCTCAATGAGACCAATCATTTTGATCACATGAGAACTGACCAGGTTACCTTCTAACAGCCTACAAGAAAACAATGCCTTGCCTTAGAGGTGTTAAACCTCTCTGCCCTTGCTTGATCCTGAAATATACCCTTTAGACTCACAATCATATTGTAAGCATCTGTGGTCTCATATTGCTTCTGAAGCACAGAGTTCATGGTAGCAAGCATTAGGCAGTGCACATCGATTGCGTCATTGCAATGCTTCTCATAAGCATTCTTTTTAGCACGAGGAGCATCGGTACTCGGTTCCTCGGGATAGGGACTCTCTAGAATATATTCATTTTTTTCTTGTTTGAGAACAATTCTCAGATTACGAAATCAGTCAACGAAATTTGAACCATTCAACTTTTCCTTTTCAAGAATAGATCACAAATTAAAGGTAGGTATAGAAGAAGTAGTAGGTGCCATGATCTACAACAGATTATGCAAAAATTCAGCACTATATTTATGTAAGATCTTCTAATAGACACTCATATCGATGGTTATGTTTGACCAGTCTACGACCAGCTCGTATCACCATACGACTAGTAGTCTGTATCTAGTTGTATCTCCATACGACCAGTCTGAACCTAGTCCTATCACTATACGACCAGTTCATACCTGGTCGAACTTAATCATCAACTGTCAATAAAAGATACTCCCACTAAATGTTCTAAATCATGTTTCCCTCTAACATCATTCAGTGAGTTCAAGATCCAAAAGTCATTAAGTCCTAATGAGCTTTGGCATCACTGCTGGAAACTTAATGATTTAAGGTAGGCAACCTGTTGCCCATCATATCACATATGACTTCTTTGTTGGGTGGCATCTCTATCCCTGGCGACCAACACTATACCCCAAGGCCCAAAACCGTTTTGATAGCCTTGTTAAGTCATACCAATACTATGCATGTGGGTATCCGACACCCACCCCATTTTATTAAGATAATTAATAGCACCCTACTTTGGTAGACCTACCAATTAACGATCAAAATCGTGATGGTCGCAGCAATTGGAAAGGTATCAAATTTACTTAATTTTTCTTGAGGGATACTACTCTATCTTGTTAAAACATCTAATGATCAAATATGATCAAATAGCATAACAGGAATAAACACAAACATTCACAGATGAACAAATTAAAATGTGAAATAGTATGGCCCTTAACATGTCGATTTCCATCAGCATGCTTCATGTTCTCCGACCACCATGCTCGAAATCTCTGACCACATTCATCTACTCAGTAATTACTCTTAAGAGCTAGTAATGAATTACATAGGATAATTTCAAGCATCACATATCGGTACACAAACCGTTATACAATAATATGTAGCTCGATTGTTATCTCACAGCATGACACGTAGGCCATGAAAATCCATACATACATCACATACACAATGGGCCATACTATTCACATTAATCCCTGCAAAAATGAGTTATGCATAGAATCCAATTCTATCGGGTGACATGAACACATACTACCTATAATGCGCGGTACGATTGCCTAGAACGGCAGTCCCGCTAACTGGTTAGCGGGTGGGGTCGAAGGGGCAGCGCCCCTCGCTTGTCGAGGGCAGCGCTCACGAATTTTTTTTTCCGGGATATGAATCTTATTCACGTAACCGAGCCATCAAAATCATTGGATTAGTCATATTAACCCTATTATAAACCAATCTGATCATTGCCTTGATACGACCACGCACTACGGCACGCTTCGATGGCGGAATTCTGACCGATAGGAGTATTATACAGTGTGGTTGTGAACAAGCGCAATAAATCATCTGGTCCTTTTAGCTCATACCTCCTCGTCAACCCATCTACTACCACCGAAAACCGATCGATCTTATCGACCAGTGCCTAGATCGTTCCATCCTCATGAACCGATCTAGGTTATCAGACCAAACCAGTAATAGATTCAATCTACTACTGCCACAAATCATTTATATGCGACCGATCCAGATCAAAAAACAATGCGGGATGGCTCTGATATCACTGAAGGGATACGTGCAGGCTACGATAGCTAGCAATTTAAAAATTCTACCATGTAAACTAGGAAGCCATGCAAGCAAGAGATCATAGATCGTTACCACCAAACGCACAGTGCAGCGGAAGAAGAGTTGGAGGAGACCGATCCAACGTAGAGCATATCGGTGAATTGGTCGTAGTCGATCTTCCAGTGTCCTTGCGAGTCGATCGTCTCCTCTAGCAACCTCTACCCTTGTGAAGATTGCGAATCGTCCTCAAGTGCAACAACAACCGTAGTAGCGCCTCTACAGTATCCTTACGTCTAGGGGAGGAACACCGTACGTCAGTGTGCTAGCACCAAGTCGCAAGGTAGGGCTCTCTCGAGAAGATGACGGTTAGGGTTTCGATGGAGCAACTCACGTGTCTCGCATCTCATATATCCCAATAGCCTCAAGCATCTCCTTATATAGTGCCCATGATGGATCCTATCCGAACATGTTTTGTTCCGACCCGTTAAGTGTGTGACCCGTTAGGTTCATGTGTAGTCCATTGTGACTCGAAAACTCTTTTCCGATCACGAGTCGTTAGCGGCTCCTAGCAGGACATAACGATTTCCAAATACACACACAATATATCGGACGAATCGTAATTCAATATGATATACGACCAGGTCCTCATCACTTATGACCAGGTCCTATCCCTATACAACCAGTTCTTATTTGGTCACGATCAGTTCGTAACTCCTTACGACCAGGTTTCGACCACTCTGTGATTACGTTCGACCAGTCTACGACTAGCTCGTATCTCCATACGACTGGTCTATAACTGATCGAACCAAGTGACCTACTCGTGCATTCTTCCTTTGCCTCACGATATCTGGTTGAACTCCAGGTGAGATATAATGACATCCATGGACTGTTCAATACTTTCTCGATCGAGTGTCGGATAACCTTATATGGTCGAACTCTTCAACCATCAGTGGCGTGGCCATGCACATTCTTTATCTGACCACTTCGAGGGGCCTAGAGATATATCTTCTGTTATATTAGGAGGGGCAAATCCCATATCCGACCCGTCATATTTCTCTGCATGTTTCATAGTATACCCGAAAGCTACCTTTATAACTACCCAGTTACGAGTATCATTTAGCAACCTTAAGAGTGCTATTGCACATGTCGAAAACTATGCTGATCTCAGGTCTAAGGATTATACATCATCATTGCTTGAGACCAACTAATGACACATAGAATCATAACAATCTCAATAGTGCCTCAAGGTGGGTCTTATCCAATACTATGTTCTCTAACATGTGTTCACATCATTGATTCAATATCCCTATATCCATGACTGGTGAAACATGGTCATAAATCAATATTTGTGTTGGTCGTAAAGTCATTGGTGTTCCGACTAGTGATATCCGACCAGAGATACAATTTAGATCGACATCGTATAAGTTAAAGAGTTTCACCAACAAGTCACATTGTAGGACAGGAAAGGCGACTAGAGGGGGGTGAATAGGAGCTTAACCAAAATTTTCTTTTAAGAAAGATTCAACCGAGCTAAAACGAAAAACAAGATCTAAAACTTGCTCGTGGGAGATTGATGATCTTGATGATCCTAGATGTATTCCCACACATCACAGCAAGGTAGAAGAGGGCAAGAGATCAACCAAAAACCAAAGAATCAAAGATGAGCTCAAAATCACAAAACAAGAAGGAAGAACACAAAGAAACGCATCTTTGGGAAATCATCCATGGATTGATTAGTGATTGTTGTTTGATTCTGACCACTCCCTCAAGGAGGACAAGATAGCAATCCAAGAGCACACAATCAACTCATCTCCTAGAACCCTAAGCCTCTCTCTTTCTCTCTAAGTCCCTAAAACCAAACTAGGGTTTACAAATGAAGTGCGTGGAATGACTTGTCCATCACACCCCTATTTATAGAGAGGCTGGCTTCTTGAAGAAGTTTGGGGTGGCTTATCCAAAGACACCCCTATTCCTAGCTTCTTGAAGAAGTTTGGGGTGGCTTGTCCAAAGACACCCCTATTCCTAGCTTCTAGAAGAAGTTTCTCTAATGGGCTCCGTTAAGGCCCAACATGAACGGACACTTACGCACGCTTTTAAAGCGCCGAGACCATCATCTCTAGACCTAAACCACTTCACCTTGCGCCTTCCCGCGCCGTGGTTTAGCCATATGTCACAAAGCTGGTATTTGGTGAAATTATCAAAATACCCCTTCTCGATCCTTCTCCGAAGACCGAGTCCAATCGATCGAAGCAATCGCCTACTCATACGTGTAGGTTGATCAACGGCTCTCATCATGTCGGCAAGTCTCTCCGCCCGCATCCTCTCGGAACCACCAAGGCACTTGCACCGACCCCCGCGCCGCTTGATCAAACTGTCGCACCGAACTGCCCGTTCGGTCATCCTCGTCCATTCTGCGCCACGCTTGAGCCAATTGACCTCACCCGGCATCCATGATCGTTCTGGACCTCAGCTCTCCAAGCTTAGTCCCGATCCTCTCGCCGTTGACCGTCATTGACTTTCAAGACACTGCACAGCAATAGACAGAGAAATCGTCTCCGGAAACAAGTTCTTCACAACTTGACCCACGTCAGTGAAAACATGCAGTATGCAACACATGCAAAGATAAACATGGATATGACCAATCCTAAACAACAATTCTCCAAACGAATCACCAATCAGAACAAAACCGGTCAGACCGCTTCGGTATCGGTCGATCAAGCGAACTCGACAACCTTTGAACATTTGCCGAAAATACGAGAAATAGCAAACTAAAAATGCCATTGCCAATTGTAACATCATCTTAATATCGCGCATATATCCTCATGATATCCACAATCTCCCCCTTGATGAACACATTGGCAATCTTCCAGAAAATGTAAGTTTGGTGTTTGAAAAGTAAAGAAATCGTCGTTTTACGCAAAGGCACAACTTGTCCATAAGCAAGAGAAAGCCATGGAAATGACCAAGTGGCTTCGAATAGTTAAGACAAGTGAGATAAGGCAGCAGAAGGCACAAAGCTTCAATTTCAGAGAATCGCTAAAATCTCTCTTAAGGTCTATATGAAAGAACAATTGTTCTATTTGACCTTCGATCATTGTGAGTCTTCAAGAATTGCAATTGATTCGTAAAAGGCAATAAAACCAAAAAAACTGCAATTGAGATGCTCCCACTCGCAATGATCACCAATTTTCATGAAAGTTTCACTTTCTCCGAAGACTCAAACATCCCTTAAAAACAACATTTTATCAATCTTTCTCCCCTTTGACAATGTAGTCAAGAAGATACATGGAAGAAGATAGAGCATGAAGGAAACAGATGGTGCAAATTTTTGTTTTTGTTTTGATTTTTAGCAACAGGAGCCATGAGAATTATCCAAGAAGACTAGACAAGTATTACACCAAGCCATATTATGTGAAGTAGCAATGTTCCATCATGGCAAAACATATATAACAAGCTAACGTCAACAGAGCAATAATCGTGTGGAAATAAAAGCTTAGCATGTAAAGATATTGAAGATCATAGTTTAACTAAAGGTATCCAAAAGGAGTCAAGCCATGTCTATAAGCAAAATGGAGCCAGAAATTAAACAAAGAGTCAATTTTGAGCATTCTGAGTGCAATTATAAATCAATTTGTTCAAGCACGCGAATTTTAGCACATTTTAGCACTTTCTTTGAAATACTTGAGTTTTATCTTAGTAAAGCAAGTCTGGACTAGGAGCCATCCACAACTGCCTCCTAAGCTTCGACCAAAAGATAATGTTGTTTTCTTAGCAATGTGCTAGATCTCAAGCCTTGCCGCGACCATCTCAAGCAAGAAAGCTTAAGAGAGTGATCTAGGTCATCCAAAACTCCCCCTGAGTTCAAGCCTAGTACAATGGCAAGCCGTCTCATGAGAAAGAATTGGTGAGATCAGTTTTTTTCGCACAGAAAAGCTTATAATTTTCATTTGCTTGACTCACTCATTTCAAAACTCATATCGATTCAAGACTCAATTAAGCGTATATGACATGGCGTGAATCATAAGATGATCACTAAAGCAAAACTAGTCACAAGATTTAAGAAGTTATGTTTTGATTCAAATTGCTCACAGATAATTTAACTATCATGGCAAAAACTAAGCTACATATGAAAAGCCATAACAGAAGTCTTAGCACACTAACACAAGACACGACAAGATATAAAGTATGAAAACAAGTCATACAAGGATAATAATCAAAGCTCCATTAAAATATATTACAATGCAAGTTGTAGAAAAGAAAATGCATTATGATACAATGAATGCAAAAGAGCAAAACTCCCTCTCAAAACAGGCCAAGAGGACTAATAACCCCTAACTCTCCCCGCAAAGTAGCAAAACGAGAAGATTCAAGAGCCTTAGTGAAAATATCAGCAACCTGCTGCTCAGACTCAACAAAATGAAGCACAACATCACCTTTCTCAACATGGTCTCTAAGAAAATGATATCGAATATCAATGTGCTTGGTCCTAGAGTGTTGCACTGGGTTTTTGGCAATGTTTATAGCACTAGTGTTATCACAGAAAAGAGGAACACTATCCAAAAATAACCCATAGTCCCGCAAAGTAGACAAGATCCAGAGAACCTGAGAGCAACTGCTTGCTGCAGCTACATACTCGGCCTCGGCAGTGGACTGTGCAACAGAAGACTGTTTTCGAGAAGACCAAGAAATAAGAGATGTGCCCAAGAAATGACAAGTGCCAGAAGTACTCTTCCTATCCACTCTACACCCCGCAAAATCAGCATCAGAAAAAGCTCGAATCGAGAGAGCAGAATCAGAAGAAAACCAGAGTCCAAAATCAAGAGTGTCTTGAAGGTACCTGAATATGCGCCGCACTACTTGACGATGAGAAGTACGAGGGGAAGCCTGAAATCGAGCACACAGACACACAACGAATTGTATGTCCGGCCTCGACGCTGTGAGGTAGAGGAGGGAGCCGATCATGCTGCGGTATTCCTTCTGATCCACAGGCTCTCCATCCTCATCAGGGTCCAGCACGGTGGTTGTGGCAATGGGAGTAGACATTGGTCTACTGCTTCCCATGTCGAAACGCCGAAGAAGGTCTTTTGTATACTTACTTTGATGAACGAAAGTGCCTTCTTTCAGTTGCTTGACTTGAAGACCAAGGAAGAAGGTCAATTCTCCCATCATGCTCATCTCGAACTCCTGCTCATAGAATCGAAAATCTAGACACCAAAGTATGAGAAGAACCACGAATATGATATCATCCACATAAATCAACCAATAAAAGTCAACGCCATGCCTGAGAGTGAACAAGGTTTTATCAACCAAACCCATTTTAAATTCATTATCAAGTAGGAAACTCTTAAGCCTATCATACCAAGCTCTAAGAGCTTGCTTCAATCCATACAAGGCTTTGGAGAGTTTAAAAACACGATTTGGGAACTTATGATTTTCAAAGCCAGGAGGTTGCTTGACATAGACCTCTTCTTCTATGAAACCATTAAGAAATGCACTTTTGACATCCATTTGAAAAAGCTTAAAGCCCTTAGAAGAAGCAAAAGCTAGCAGTATGCGAATGGCTTCTAATCTAGCGACAGGAGCAAAGGTCTCTTCAAAGTCTAAGCCCTCTACCTGAGAATAACCTTGAGCTACAAGCCTAGCCTTGTTGCGAACTACCAACCCATCCTCACTTTGCTTATTTTTGAAAATCCATTTTGTTCCAATTACATGAATATTAGGTGGAGGTTCAACTAAGGTCCAGACTTTGTTTCTTTCAAAATTTTCAAGTTCTTCATGCATGGCATTGACCCAAGAGGAATCAGACAAAGCATGGGTGACATCTCGGGGTTCAAAAGACGCGACAAAAGCAGAATGTGCATGAGAATCAGGAGAATTAAACCTGGAGCGAGTGACTCGCTCATTGAGATCTCCAATCATCTGCACAGGCGGATGTCGTCGCTGGATGTGAAGAGGAGCTCCTGGTGCAGAAGTGGCCTCTACCTCATGGGCTGTGGAGGTAGGAGCAGAGCCACTCAGGTCGTCGGTGAAGATAGGAGGAGGTCGCCACCAAGCCGGAGTAGTGGTAGCAGGCTCTCCAACCATCTCAGAAGAGACTTGAGGATGGATTGGGTCCTCATCCTCAGAGTCATCGTCGACGAAGATGCTTTCTCGAATATCGAGAACTGTGTACTGCAAAGATCGGGTCTAGTACCGAACTAGCCTCATCAAAGGTGACTTCGCAAGTCTCAACAATTTTGTTAGTATCCAAATTAAATACACGATAGCCACGAGAATGAGCAGGATATCCAAGAAATATGCCATCAGAACATCTAGATTCAAATTTATCCAAATTGCCATGTTTAAGAATGAAGTACTTGCAACCAAAAATCTTGAAATGAGAGACTTTAGGCCTATGACCAAATCTAAGCTCATAAGAAGTCTTGCCAATCACAGATCTCAAGAAAACCCTATTAGACACATAACAAGCAGTAGAGATTGCCTCAACCCAAAATCTCCTAGGTGTGGAATGCTCATCTAGCAAGGTTTTAGCCATTTCTACAAGGGTCCTGTTCTTCCTCTCTACAACGCCATTCTGCTGGGGAACTCTAGGAGAAGAGAACTGATGCTCAATTCCCTATCGGTCAGAAGTGGCAAAAGAAGAGTTCTTGAATTCTGTCCCATTGTCACTCCTAATGACTCTCAAAGCTCCAGAAGATCAACGACTAGTCTAAGAACCAATTCTCTAAAAATCCAAAAGCCTCGCCCTTAGAAACCGTAAAATAAACCCAAGAATACCGGAGAAGTCATCCACAATCACAAACACATACCATTTTCCACCAAGCAGATGAACTCTAGAGGGACCAATAGTGTCTAAGTGCAAAAGTCGACTGTGTCCATCACCATCACTAAAGTAAGAGGTGGATGAAAAGCGAAACCATCTTACCATGTCTACAGGAGCACACACTAGGTCTCTAATGACCTTGACCTAGGCAAACCTCTAATCAAATCCTTGCTCGACTCTAGTCAAGTGGTCAAAACCTATGTGTCCAAGTCTACGATGCCATAAGATTAGATCATGAGAATTAGAAGCTACAAGACATCTAGAACTGGAAGTAGAAGAGACACTGAAATCAGCACTAAAGATCCTCTCAAACCTAGAGATCCCAAAGACATTCTCACCTGAAGAGTCCAGAACTCTACACTCACCACTCTTAAACCTTACCTCCAGACCCTCATCAAGCAGCTGAGAAACAGATAGCAGATTATACCTTAGCTTACTTACCAAAGCGACGTTCTTCAGCATGAACTTGTTGTTGACGCGCACTGTGCCCTTGGTTGTCACGGTCCCGGTAGAAGCATCCCCAAATGTGATCAACTCATTGCCGGATGCACGTGTGAGGGAGGAGAACCATCTAGAATCTCCAGTCATGTGTCGAGAACATCCAGAATCAACAAGCCAAATGTCCTCCTTCCTCGCACGACGGACCTACAAGGCATACGCAGAAACATCCGTGCCTCGATCGGGTTAGTAGTAAAAGACTTGGGAATCCAGTACTGAGTCACACGATGCTGAGGAACAACAGAAGAAGCAGCAGTAAAACGATTAAGAGTAAAATCATCAGAATGCACATGAGAAACACCTAGACCTCTCCGAATCGACCTACCAAAAGGTCGGTACTCCCCCTGTCTAGATGCTACCCGTGGTCTCTCCTCATGATATCCTAAGCCAGAACGCTGCCTAGAACCTCCAAAGGAGTCAAAGAAGTCATCTACCAACCTAGGCCTATGTCTAGCAGAAAGATGCATCGCTGGCTCTAGAGACTACTGATAAGTGAAGGAACTCCTCTAATGGACCTCAAAGCACTCATCCTGCCCTTCCTCTCAATCTTAGCTCTACGGAAGCAGAACTCAACAATGTGGCCATCCTTCTTGCAGAAGGTGCAATGGTACTTGACCTTTTGAGGGGTCTGACCTATTAAAGTAGAAACACCTGTCTTGCTAGAAGAAGTTTGGGCAAAACCTGCAGATCTAAAAACAATCTTAGATGGTTCAGGGGGTTCTACCTCAAACAAGCCACTCTCAACAGCTCTCGTGATCTTAGGTGGATGGTTCTTGGAATGCTCTATTGAATTAAAACCTAAGCCACTATTCTTCACACTCACCTTAGATTTATCAAGAATCATGTTGAGGTTCTTCTTCCCACCAGTAAATCTCTCAAGAGTATCTTTAAGGTAATCATTTTCTTTGGCTATGTCCTTACATGAAGCACAATTACTAGACTTGATTGCCTCATCATACTCATCCTTGAGAATAGCTATCTCAACCTTTAATGCCTCACAAGACACACAATAGGAATTCCTAATCCTATTCAACTGTTCCTTAAATTTATCTCTAAATGCTTCTTGTATCTTATCTACATTCATTTCAATTTCAAGACACAAGATACAACAAGAAGAGTCAATATCTTTCTTGGATGCAGTCATGAACATGGATTTTTCAATTTTAGCTTTCTCCTCTAAAGTCTTGTTTAGAGCATCATTCTCTATTGTGAGTTTAAGGCAATTTTCACATGATGCAGATCTAGAATAAAGAACCATTTCATCATCTCTTTCATTTTGACCTTATTATCCTCACAATGAGAGCAAGTATGACTAGGATCAAATTTCTGCAATTCTTTTGTAGCGCTATTCAATTTTAATTCAAGTAACGCATAGTTTGAACAAGATGAAGGAATAGCATCTCAGAGTCACATCTAGAGCAATAGCATTCATACAAGAAGGACTAGACTTGAGAGATTCAATTTTATCAAGAGCATCTTTTAATTGATTTGTAATGAGGAATGAGTAGTTTGTAGATTGGTCAGATCAAACATCAAGCTAAGACAAGAATCACAATCATTGGTAGGATTAATAGATTTGAGCCTAACAATTTCTAGGTTCAAGTCTTCAATTATGGTATCCTGTTTCTTTATCTTTTTAGCTTGCTTCTCCAGTTTTTGTTCAGCAACAACCAAAGCACGTTTCATTTCATTTGGTGATGGACATACCTCGTCGGGATCACTGAAGAGCTCGTCATCGTTGGAGGAGTCGACGTCGTGGCTGTCCCGGGCCATGAAGCACATGCCGGTGAAATCATGAGTCTTCTTCTTGCCATGGGAGTCATCGTCGTCGTCCTCCGTCCCCGAGTCCACATCGCTCATATCAACACTCTCGAGAGCGGCAAGGACACGGTGGCGACTTAACTTGCGATAGTTGGGCTTCTTAGCTTTTGCATCCTTAGCTTGTGGATGTCTCCAAAGTCTTTCTCCTCTTTGCCCTTCAGCTTGGGGCACTTGGAGCGAATGTGATTTGGCTCACCACACTCAAAACAAGTGATAGGTCCACCTCTCCTCCTATTTCTTACTTTGTTGTATGCTCTCGAGAATCTGGTGGATAGGAGGGCTAAGTCATCCTCGTATATCTTCTCTAGTTGCTCATCGCTCAAAGACGCCAAACGGACAAGGAAAGACCGGATGAGCTAGAATCAAAAGAATCGTAAGAACTACCCTTAGATGGGTCGACCACTAAAGCCATCGACTGTCTTGGGAGACGCGAGATAAAGTCAATCTCATGCGTCTTCAACCTCGAGTAGAGCTTGTCCATGGTAAGCTCACTCATGACAGTGTTGTCATTGATGGAAGTGATTTTCATCCCCCAAACTCTCACGTCAAGCGCACCCAAAAGCTGGCGTGCGTTCTCAGACTCAGTGAAAACAAGATCCACAGCGCAAGATTATGCAAAATCTTTGAGAATCTTCCCCACAGCTCATCTAAAGATTCACCAGGCTTTTGCTCGATCTTTGAGTATGCTTTCTTGAGTTGGTTTTGTCTCACTTCCTTGATCGTAGTAGAACCCTCGTGATAATCACATAGAGTCCTCCAGATCTCATGAGCAGACCTAAAATGAGCAACACGCTCAAACTCAGATCGACTAAGCCCTTGAATCAGAAAATTTCGAGCCTTGCTATTAGCCTCAACATCTGGAGTGATCACATCGTCATCGACTGGCACAACATAAGGATTTTTGACCTTAAGCCAAATAGCGTGCCCTTGAGCCTCGATGTAGAATTGCATATGAGCCTTCCAGTAAGAAAAATCAGATCCATCAAAGATATGTGGTTTGTTTGCATACTTGTCAGTCGCCATGGCTCCAAAGACTGGTTAAGATCTATGAGAAGAGCTAACCGGGCTCTGATACCAATTGTAGGACCGGAAAGGCGACTAGAGGGGGGGTGAATAGGAGCTTAACCAAAATTTTCTTTTAAGAAAGATTCAACCGAGCTAAAACGAAAAACAAGATCTAAAACTTGCTCGTGGGAGATTGATGATCTTGATGATCCTAGATGTATTCCCACATGTCACAGCAAGGTAGAAGAGGGCAAGAGATCAACCAAAAACCAAAGAATCAAAGATGAGCTCAAAATCACAAAACAAGAAGGAAGAACACAAAGAAACGCATCTTTGGGAAATCATCCATGGATTGATTAGTGATTGTTGCTGGTTACAGCCACTCCCTCAAGGAGGACAAGATAGCAATCCAAGAGCACACAATCAACTCATCTCCCTAGAACCCTAAGCCTCTCTCTTTCTCTCTAAGTCCCTAAAACCAAACTAGGGTTTACAAATGAAGTGCGTGGGATGGCTTGTCCATCACACCCCCTATTTATAGAGAGGCCTGGCTTCTTGAAGAAGTTTGGGGTGGCTTGTCCAGCACACCCCCTATTCCTAGCTTCTTGAAGAAGTTTGGGGTGGCTTGTCCAGCACACCCCCTATTCCTAGCTTCTAGAAGAAGTTTCTCTAATGGGCTCCCGTTAAGGCCCAACATGAACGGGACACTTACGCACGCTTTTTAAAGCGCCGAGACCATCATCTCTAGACCTAAACCACTTCACCTTGCGCCTTCCCGCGCCGTGGTTTAGCCATATGTCACAAAGCTGGTATTTGGTGAAATTACCAAAATACCCCTTCTCGATCCTTCTCCGAAGACCGAGTCCAATCCAGTCGAAGCAATCGCCTGCTCCGCCACGTGTAGGTTGATCAACGGCTCTCATCATGTCGGCAAGTCTCTCCCGTCCAGATCCCTATGGAACCACCAAGGCACTTGCACCGACCCCCGCGCCGCTTGATCAAACTGTCGCACCGAACTGCCCGTTCGGTCATCCTCGTCCATTCTGCGCCACGCTTGAGCCAATTGACCTCACCCGGCATCCATGATCGTTCTGGACCTCAGCTCTCCAAGCTTAGTCCCGATCCTCTCGCCGTTGACCGTCATTGACTTTCAAGACACCTGCACAGCAATAGACAGAGAAATCGTCTCCGGGAACAAGTTCTTCACAACTTGATCCACGTCAGTCAAAACATGCAGTATGCAACACATGCAAAGATAAACATGGATATGACCAATCCTAAACAACAATTCTCCAAACGAATCACCAATCAGAACAAAACCGGTCAGACCGCTTCCAGCGCCGGTCAGACCGCTTGAACCTGACAACCTTTGAACATTTGCCGAAAATACGAGAAATAGCAAACTAAAAATGTCATTGTCAATTGTAACATCATCTTAATATCGCGCATATATCCTCATGATATCCACACACATACTTGTTAATCTTTATAACCAATGATTCATTCAAGGAACAAAATAATATTAATTCAATAACTCATAAACATAGACGTGATACAATCATCTCTATAATTGCCTCTAGTGCATATCATCAACAGACTCGGCACTTAGCGGAATGGATAGAATCCTCTCAACATCAGTATCTCTGTAGAAAAGTTTCAGTAAATCTTCAGTCCATTCCCCCATAGATTCAGAAATGAAGAAGCTTGCAGTCTTGGAATCCGGCACCGGGATAATAGGCCTAACAGGTTGATGGCCATCACCTGGGATCCATTGATCGGACATGACTCTGATGCTCTTTCCATCTCCAAGTCTCCACATTGCACCTTTCTGAATTAGCTCCTTCCCGTGCATAATGCTGCGCAAGTGTAGGAGGCTATTCTTGGACACATAGAAGACTAGAAATTCGTGTCAGGGAAATAGCGACACTTCAAAACTCTGGCACACAAAGATTCCGGTTTGATCAGGAGTCACCAACACTATCGTGCAAGCATCGCCTGATTAAACAATTCCATGTCTTTAAAGCCCATTCCTCCCAGCACCTTTGGTGTTGTTAACCAATTCCAAGACCTCTAGTGCATCTTCTTTTTGCCACTCTCAAAACCTCACGAGTGGTTGGAGATGGAGGTTCTCAATTTGCTACATATCGTTGTTGGCAGTCAAAAGCAACTCATAATGTAGGTTGGAATCGATTGTACCACCGATTTGAGCATAACTTCCTTTCCGATCCTAGACAATGGTCGGTCACTCCATCCTTGTATCCTCTTCCACACCCTATCAGCAATAAACTGGGTGTTCTTGACGGAGATCGATCAACCCATGTTGGCATGCCTAGATATGTTGATTGAAGCGCCCCTGGATGTACTTCCATGCACTCTTTAACTCTACTTTGGACTCCTTCATTGCAGAGCATGCCAAAAAATTATAGAACTCTTCTGTAAGTTCACATGTTGACTAGACCTACTGCAATAGACATCAATAACTTGCTTCAGTGTATTAACACTCCACTGGTCACTTCACGTGTAGAAAATATGTCATTCACAAATAGCAAATGAGATATCGATGGTCCCCTGATCCCATTGCGAATTCCTTTTAATTGGACTTCAGCTTAGTTCTTTTTCATAAGATTCAAAAGTCCTTCAGCACAAAACAAAAAGAGATATGGACTGATCAGATCCCCTTGCCGCAGTCCCCTCAAAGGCACAAACGGGTCACTTAATTCCCCATTAACCTAGACTGCATATCGGACCGAAGTAACACACCTCATCACAACATTTATCCATTGTGTCGCGAAACCATGCCTTCTCAAAACTCCTTTTAGGTAGAACCATTCCACCCTATCGTACACTTTCATTATATCAATTTTCAAAGCAAAGAAAGGAGTCTTGGAATTCTGTCATCTATAGTATGGAGAGATTCCTATGCAATTAAAGCATTGTCCGTAATTAAGCGCCCAGGGACAAAAGCGCTCTGTTCCTCACACACAATATCTTGTAGAGCTTTCTTAAGCCTGTTCACAAGGACCTTTGTGTTATCTTGTACAAGACATTGCACAGACTTATCGGGAGATAATTTGTCAAAGTTTCAGGATTAGTCACCTTTGGGATCATGACAATGGTAGTATCGCATAGTCCATCCGGTATTTCCTCCCCTTGCAGAAAACTCCTTACCGCCAAACATACATCATCGCCAACAATCTCCTAATGTTTCTGAAAAAAAATGCCAGGAAATCATCTGGGCCTGCCGCCTTCATTGGGCCCATTTGAAAGAGTGCAACTCTGATTTCAGTGTCGGTGTATGGCATACATAATTCCTCATTGATATCTGAGCTCACTAAACTATTGTAGGCCTCTAAAATTGTATCAACATGAACAATTTGTTCAGTGGTAAACAAATTCCTATAGAAATCTGTAGCCATACCTTTAAGTTCTTCCTGATGTTCACATTTCGAGTCGTCAGGTTTGAGCAAGAATTTTACTCTATTTGTTCTCCTCCTTGCGTTTACCCTCGCATGGAAAAAGGAAGTATTTCAGTCCCCTTGACAGAGCCAGTCCACCCAAAAAAATTGATGTGTCATGATCTCCTCGCGCTCAAAAAACTCACAGAGCCTTTTTTTCAACCTTCTCCTCACTAGATATTGTCGATGTGTTAACAATCGATCTCAAGGCAGCAAATTTCCTCTCAAATATCTTGATCGCCTTTCTAACAGAACCAAAAGACTTTTTACTCCAATCTCGTAGAGTGCTTGCCATTTTATTGAGTTTCAGCCACGTTGTATTCAGATTTGGCGGACCCTCCACAGAATTTGTCCACGCTCCTACCACTACCTCCATGTAGTCAGGCGCCCATGACCACATTACCTCATATTTAAAGTTCTGTACAAAGGGTCGATTTTCTCGTTGTTCTCCAAGTTTTGCAATGGACACCGAGACAACAAAGTGATCTGAAGAAGTAGTTGTCACATTTTTCCACTTGACAATCGTCAAACAAATTTGTGAAATCTCCATTTGCGACAGCCCAATCTAGCCTCACCTTGACATTGTCCTCGGCATCCTATGTATTTGACCATGTGAATTTTGGACCAAAAAACCCATGTCCATTAATTCACATTGTAACATCCCAGTTTTCAGGGCTTTTTGAAAATTTGAAATTAAAATTAACCATTTGATTTTATTTGATTGATAAAGCTTAAACTTGAAATTTTAGAAAATAAAAACAATTTAATATGGGTTAATCAAACTTTCATTAATTCAAAATTTGGTTTATTTGAATCTTCTTGGGTTTCATTGGATTTAAAGTCAAAAGAGTATTTTTAAGTATTTTCTTGAATTTTCTGGATTTTATAAAGGCTTGTTCTATTTTCCCAAAATTTAAAATAATTTATCAACAAAAATTAAAATCCAAAATTAAGTTATAAATAATTTTATTAAGTTGAAAATAATTCAAGGAATTTCTGTGTATTTTTGTTGAATTTTTGGACTCTTTTTACTATTTTCTAAAAGCCTTTTTAGTTTTTGGATTTTCTGTAAATCAAAAACCAATTGAAAATCCAAAAATCCATTTCGAGCCGATTTCTCCTCTCGGCCCACTTCTTTTCCCCTCCCACGGCCCAGCTCGCGTGGCCCACTCCCCCACGCCAGTGCGCCCGCTCCCTTCTTGTCTCACTGACAAGCGGGGCCCACTATCAGCCTCCCCATATGCTTCTTCCTCCTCCCCTTCTTCCCATTACCGCCCCATGTCACTCGTACGCTCCCACGTCAGCGCGCCTCACCACCCCATCGCCTCGCCGCTCGCCAAGCGCCCTCATCAATGTGCATCAATTGCCTCGTCACTCCGCTACCCACCCCTGTCCCGCCGTCCTCCTCTCTCGCTGCGAATCCCGCTCCACGCCATGCCCTGTGCCCGGAGCTTCGTCGCACACCCATGCTATCGTCCTCCTTCCCCGCTCCTCCACGGTGCCTATAAAGGTGAGCCCGAGAGAGCCCTTGAGCTCCTCTTTCTTCTCCCCAATTATCCCTCTCTCTCTCTCTCTCTCTGGCCTCTGTTGGCCGGATCTTCAAGCTTGAAGCTCGTCGGCCGAGCTGCTCCCCGCTGCCATTTGCACCGCATCCGGTGGAGCTCCTCCACCTTGGTTCACACCTTCAGCATCGCATGGATGTGGGCTACCTCGTGCGCATGCTAACTCCACCAAGCCGTCGCCGGAACTTCGTCCCCGACTTCGACCGCATCCCGCCGCCACTCTTTCTTGTCACCGTTGGCCATCTCTCCACACCCCGCCGTCGAAGCAGTGCGCCCTAGAATCCCCTCATTCCCCTCCTTCTTTTGGCACCTGAACCACCGCTGTTCACTGCACCGATGTGGCCGCCACGTGGCAAGCCACGTCATGGCCACCTCGCCCTCCTTTGCCTACGTGGCTGCCCGTGTGGCAAAGCCCACGTGGCACGGCCCTATGCCGCGAGCCAGGTCCACTGTGGACCTTCGTGCGGCCATGGACCTAGTCCACTGTCGCGAGGCCCATTTGTCAATGGTTCAACCCATTTTCCTGTTGAAAAAAAAATCCAAAAAATCCCTTTTCATCATTTCATGTGATTTTCAACTTCCGAGAGCTCGTTCTCCTTCGTTCGAGCTCTAATTTTAGTGTTTCAAATTTCTAAATTTATCTAAAATCAAGATCTAGCTATATATTCTGAAATTATTTAATTTGAAGTTCATTTGAATTTATTTGAATATTATTTGAATTTAGCTTGTTTTCGCGTGTAGATTTCGACAACTCTAGGGAACCCGAATATTTCGAAGAAGTAAATCCTCAAGCATTTTAGCAAGGAAAGTTACATCTTTGATCATGTTGAATCCCAGTATTTCAAATTATTTAAATTTTGTTTCAAATTATTATTGCATGTGTACTTAAATTCAAGTAATTTAAATCCCTATTTTAACTTCATAGTTATTCCTAATTCCTTTGTACATCCAAATTTGTTATTAAATTAACCACTCCTTGATACCATAGTAAAATATAGTTGGTACATTAGTATAAAACAGAATATGTTGCAAGACTTTACGCTTAGTCAAAGCTTAGCTCAAAAATATTTAATTTGGAGAATTTAGCCAAAAGTGTAACTATGATTTAAAATGATACTATGGTATTGTCTTTACCATAGAAGTTTATAAACTGATTTAACTTGGCAAATAAAATAAAAATTAGTTTGGACTTGGGCGAAATGGATGTTTGGATGGTGCACATTGATGCACGGGATCGAGTCATCTCTATCATCGAGGCCTAGGGGTTATTTTGGAAAATCGCCCAAGTCAGTTAAGGACCGGTCTTCGAGTCGCATCTTGCTAAGCCCCATCATACCACCACATATCCTATGTGGACGGGACCTAGCTAACTAATTTGTATCATTTAACCATGGTTGTGCTATCCGGTTGCGTGGGTGTCTTTCTGACCTACTTTTATGTATTCCCACATGGCGTAAGAGGGGGCTTAAGTCTGGCGGGTTTCAATCCAAAGGAAGAGAAACCTTACCAAGGCGGGACTACGGTGGGATGGTACATTGTAAAGGCCTTGAGATAATCACTTAGTCGCACACCTACTCATCTTGCTTAATAAATTATTGATCAAGAGAAGAGTTCTATGAGTAGAATGAGAACTTGGACGACTAGGCTACGCCCCCAAACGATTGCCTATGGCGAATCGTGTGGTCTACCATACTGCTTTTGCTTCCGCTGTATTTGCTTATTGGCTTTATGCCCCTTTTGTAACGAACTTCAATTATTATCAATAAATGATGTTTTATGGCTATATTGTCCACTTTTGTTTAACTGTGTACATTAGCTGTTCCTAAACTAGTGTATGAAACACAGAGAATCTGGGATCCTTCGCTCACGGGTTCGACAAGAAGTGGTATCAGAGCCATCTCGATTGTAGGTCGTAACCTAGTTAGAATGGCCATTAGTAGAAAGACTTCAAAACTTATTTTATATAACAAGAAAATTAATTTGTTCTCTTCTCATCTTGGTCATCTATCTATCCTTAGCTTCTTTTAGCAATTCTTTCTGGTCTAATTTTCTTTTCACCATTTTACAACATCAAATGGATCCTCTTTCCCTTGAAATTTTCTGTAGATGGTCTCACGATTGTTAACCATGGAGTCCAAGATTGTAACATCCCAATTTTCGGAGCCTTTTTGAAAAAATTTCAAAACTTAAAAATAACCATTCGGTTCTGTAATTTGCTCAAGCTTAACTTGGAATTTTGGAAAAATTTAGGGATTTAACTTGAATAAATCAAACTTCAATTAACTCTATCTAGTCGATCTTGAGTTTGTTGGTGTTCTTTGGCTTTTAGTTTCCCTTCTCTGTTCGTCCTGTGTAGCTTTTGGCCTAGCTTTTCCTTTCTCAGACCTCCCTTTAGGTTCTGACCCCCCTTGTGTTTGGACCTCCCCTTGTTTAATCTTGACCGTTAGGACCTCCCCTTGTTTAATCCTGATCGTCAGGACCTCCCTTGATGTCCTTCTTTGGAGCACCTACGTGGCTCAATCTGGACCACTTAGGACCACCCCAGGACCTCCTACTCTTTTCAGCCATTGGATCATAATGGATGGTCCGATCTTGATGGCACTCTCAGACAGTCCGAACATGTCAATCCTTGTGGATCGTCCGATTGAAATCAGACGGCCCGATCTAGTTTGGTGTTCGAAGTGGTTCGAACGTTCCGATCTGTTTTTGATCGTCCGATTGAAATCAGACGGCCAGCGCACCTTCTCAATTGAACCTCCTTCTTGACTTGACTTCCTCAGGACCCTTTGGCTCTAGAGCTTTCTTTTTGCTAAGACCACCCTGTTTGTCTTTTTGCAAAGACCACCTCCTTGGGTCAAGACCTCCTGTTAGTCACGACCGATCTTTTTGCAAAGATCACCCTGTTGGTATTTTTGCAAAGACCATCTCCTTGGGTCAAGACCTCCTATTGGTCACGACCGGTCTTTTTGCAAAGACCACCTCCTTGGGTCAGGACCACCTTTGCGATCACGACCTCCTCAGGACCTTCTTGTCCTCAAGACCTCCTGGTCTTTTTGCAAAGACCACCTTTGCGGTCACAACCTCCCCTTGGTTACAACCACCTTTCCCGTGGGACCACTTTCTCAGGTCCTCTGCTCACCTTCTTCCTCCTCTCGTCGTGTCTCAATACCACGAGAGTCCACGGGCATTAAATGATGTTGACTCGCAGTAAGTGTTGTCTTGTCAATTGTACCTTTGTGCATCTGTTGTCATTCCTTCTACCAGCTCCTTTCTTTCCTTCTACCAGCTCCTATTGCGTTCATTAAATCGGCGTCCTCCTCTCTCTAAACCTCCCTGTGCCTATAAAAGCCTAAGAGAGAGTTTTCTTGCCCTTGTTTGTTGCCCAGCGCTTTGGACCTCCTCCTGAGAGCTTGACCTCCCTTGTTTGAGTCCCTTCTTGAGTAGCTCAAGCTCCTGTTTGTATCCCTTTTTGTAACCTTTCTTTGGCTCTAGTTTGGTGAGTTTTTGGATCTTCTTGTTGGAGTTTGTTTTACTTACTTTGGTTCTCCTCGAACGTGTAGATTCTGGTTTCTTGAGGAGTTCTTGGACCCAGCCGCCTCTACAGAAGCTTCCCAGTTCTTCGTCGATGGCAAGTCATAGACCTTGATCATATTGAACCCATTCTTTTTGTAAAAGTATGTTTTAATGTATCATGCATGGCTATTTGTATAAAAAAAATGGTTTGGGAGTAGTTATGTATCTACTTGCCAGTAAGACTCCTTGATTATTTGAAAAAGACATATTGACATGTATCCTTGGACGTCCCTAGGATGGGTGCTCTTGGTTGGTCATTCTTGTTGTTTACCAACCTAGGTTTTGTGTTTGCTTAGCCTTGCTCTAGTTTGCGTTGGTTTCACTCTTGAATCAACAATGTTACTTTTCCCCCAGCGCACTCGGTTTGTGGCTTGTGTAGTAACGGTCGGTGCTGCTGTTTAATACGAAGTGTGGCCTGTGTGTGCCACGACATCTGTTGTCGCTTTCACTAAAACTTGTGTGCCAGGACTAAGGTGGTCCTTCGGCCGGGAGGAACCCCAAAAAATTTTATGCTCGAGCGAGTGGAAGGTGGTTAGTGTGGGTGCTGAGGCACATGGGGATGTGGATGGTCTCGCTTGAGCATCCAACTAAGGACTTAACTGTGAGACCCCGGTTTATTTAGCTTGTAATACTTAGCCTTCCATTGGCTCTAGCATCACAAACAAAATAAATCGTGTCTCGATGGACATGTGCTTCCTAGAAATTGCAGCACACATACATCGTACAGAAGCATGCATCAATTCCATACATGATAATATAACAAGTCTAGCAAAAGACATACATAATAATAAGTTATTACAGAACAGCCGACCGGCCAAATGACATAAGTATTAAGTATCAGCGGAAGCAAAAGGTGTCATAAGATGGCTTAAACCAAAAGACGACCGGTTAGCCACATAACACCACAGGGAAACTAACCGGGCCGCCAAGCTAATCGCCCCACACAATGCCACAGCACAACTCACAAAAGTGAGGCCCTTCGGGCTCACCTTCTTCCTCTGCACACAACAAGCAATGCAGATGAGTACAATAATGTACTCGCAAGACTTACGAGTAACAAGCCTATACATAACTACATGAGAGCTGAATTCAAAGGAAATGGTTATATGATTGTTTGGACACACAAAGCAAATTTTAGTTGCAATATTGTAATAGATTGAAGGCAATTTAACAAATCAGTTTTTAATCATTGAAATAACAGCAGTAACAATAATTATCAAGTAACCACCTAGAGGTGACTAGCCCAATAGCCACCACAACATAGCATGAATCCCGGATTCATACCACCCGTCAAGTTTTAATTAAAATGTTGTAGTCTAACTCTTGAAAGACTTCCCCAAGTGTGTCCATAACCTAGGACGAGGCTATTCGAATAGTTTTAACCCTACAGGGGTGTACCAATCTACCCACACTTCAGACTGCCTATAAGCCACAAGATTAGCACACTTCCAAAGGTATGCCGGCACGGCTAAGTCCTATGAGACGTTTCCAATATTGTGAATCAACTACGAGTCGCTCGTATAGATAGAAACCCATACGCTTACATTGTAAAGTCGAAAAGACAACTACCCTTGGGGTAAAGTTTTTTGGACAACTACAATGCTCCCACACACAACCATCTCATTTTACCACAACGCAACACACGCACACCCTCCTGCGACTCGTAGCCAACACACGCCAAAGTACTAAGTCAAGAGAGGTCTCATACCCTCTAGTGTGATTAGCACGCAAGAATGCTTGGTTTAGTGTAACAAGATGTTCGGTCCTTGTTGACTTGGGCACCGTTCCAGTCACACCCAAAATCACACCATCTTACCAATGTGCCCAAATCCAAATCATGTTTGTTTTCATTTTTAGTTTTTGCAATTAAACATAGCTTAAAGCTGAAATCATAGAGATCGTAATAAGCATTTGTGTGATCAAGATTATCGACAAGTCGATAACCGTCCATATCTACCGATAGCTAAGCATGGCTAAGCAACAAACTCGTAAACTACTAAGTGACAAGGGTTCATCCAACGAACCCAAAATCATAGCAAGATAAACCTAGGCTCAGTAGTAGAGGATAAACATTTGCCTACTGATAATGCATGTACTGGGTCAACTATCGACAATAGTTAAAACAACATAGCAATGCATACATAAAATTTGCAAACAATATATTAGAGTTTGAAAATAGTAGGAGCAACAAGATCAAATGATGTTACACTGCTTGCCTTGCTGGAGGGCAGGGTCTGGCTGCTGTGGATCAGATTCAATATCAATATTATCTTCAGAACCTAACGCGAAAAGACGATAAAACCAATAAGGGCGAAGAATACCAAATAAAATGCAACAACAAAAGACATCAAAAACTTATGAAATTTATACAACAGCAAGAAGATGATTTTAGATAATTTTAGGAACAAGAATCAAGTCATTCAGATTAAGTATGAAAAAGTTATAGCCTAAACCATTTCTCTCAGCCTGTTAAATCAACTAAATTAATTACTGGTACCGTTCATGGCAAAAATTTCTAGAATGACCTAAGTCCTGAAATTTTTATGACAGGTAGATATTGATATCCTAAGATCAGCAAAGTTGAGTTTATTAAATTGGAGTTATAAAGATTTACTTATGATTTTTCTAAGTTATAAACTTAGTGCATGTCATTTTACAGAAACATAACTATGATCAAAACATATTTCATATTAAAGTACACTACCAGAGGAATTTAAAAAAATTGATTTTGCACAAATTGGAATTATACATAAAAAGATATGCATTTTACAAGGTTTAAATCATTTTCTGGGAATATTCTAAAATGGTTGATATCAAGTTATTATTGTCTATAACACTTTCTGCTACAGAAACATGTCTAAAAACATTTTTATATCAAACTCTAGTTAATAAAGAATTTAACCTCACTAGAATCATCTAAAAAGGAATTAAAACAATTTAGTTATGCATTTTCCAAGTTTTCCTTGAATTTCAAGAACATTAACTAATGGCATAAACGAATTAATAATGCTTATAAAATTTTCTGTTGTAAAAACATGGCTAAATGTATTTTTAAATTAAACTATAGTGACACATGAATTTAATGCAGTTGGAATCATCTGAAAAGGATTTAAAATGAATTAGTTATGAGTTTCTAAAGTCTTAATACAATTTTCAGTTGATAAATAAATGCTTACTGAAATATAAACAAACTTATCAAAACTAAAAGGACGTGGACGGCTATGGGCCCTTGATCGGAAATCTAACGGCCCACGCGCGGGAGTAAAACGCACGCGCGCGATTCCAAAAGGAGCCCACCAATGGATCAAGATCCAACAGCCCACGTGGATGGAGACATTCGCATCGCGAATGCCTCGGCCATCCACAACCGCAGATCTAAAGATGAGCGGCTCAGAGCGCACCTCCCTTCGGGGATTCCGAACAGCACACGAATCTCAGCCGTTCATCGCGAGATGGACGATCCAGAGCGATTAGGAAGCCCAGGGGGGTCCGAAAGTCCCATAGATCTGGACCATTGATCACAAGATCGACGGTCCACGCTTAACAAAGCGTTACGCACTCACCCACGTGAGTTTAAATGCGCCGGGAGGGGTTTAATGAGCGGGTCCACATGTTAGTGAGACAAGGGATCATTTAGGACAACGATTAATTACTAAAAACACATGATTAGTGATGATTAGCAATTAATGTGTCCTAATGATTTTGTACCGAGGTTGATTTAAGAGGTTGGGGCCCACCTGGCAGCGCCCCACAAAGGCATTTTCGGACATATTAATGTTAAGACAGTGATTAATGACAATCATTAGCATTAATGATGTCCGAATGTGATCATCAAGCGCCAGCGGGGGTTCTTAAGTGGTTGGGCCCACATGTTAGCGAGACAATGGGCCCGATTAAGACATAATAATTACCCCCAAAGATTGATAATGATTAGATCATTAATGGTGTCCTAATGACAACCGAAAACAGACGATTACGCCCGACAAAACCCGAGCGGGAACTACGGCTTGTCGCCGGCGACTCTGGTCACGGCGGCGCGCACAAAATACCAAGATGGGTCCGCAATAGCCTCGCGGACCCAATGGTGGTGACCTCGCCGGCGGCGAAGGTCCACAACACCGGCTAGCCGGAAAACAAAGAGGGTGACAAGATCAACTGAAAGTGAAAAATGATCAAAAGCTCCGCAACAGTCCAAAGAAGCGTGTGCCACAGCGTCTAAGGACTAATAAGAAGCTACCTTGGCCAAGAAGAGCTTCAAAGATGGCCGGAGAAGGTTTGACCATGGTGGAGCTTGCCGGACCCGAGGAAGAAGATGTAAAATTAGAGACCTGAGCCAAAATGAACACCACTGGTGGTCAAAATAGCTACATTATAGCCTATAGAAGCTTCATGAGCAACTTATGGAGAAATGGAGCACTCACCGGAGCTGAGGAAGAAAATGGGCAAATTCGGCCGAATTTGAACAAACCCCAAATTTGACAAATCCTGTGAATGAATCCCAAAATTGAGTGAGGGGAAATGATTAGGATAGTAAGGAGCTTAAAAGGGTGCAAAGATATTTGAAGGAGAACCACTGGAGCAACAAGATCCCCAATTGAACAATGGTGGTTTTGCTATTTTGGAGTGTTTTGAGCTCCACAAGCAAGGAGGAGCTCAGGGAGGTGTAAAAGATTACTAGGAGGGTTTTGGGGAGCCTTATATAGCTTAGAAAACTAGGGTTTGGACGAAATGAGCTCCACGGGTGAGCTAAGTCCATGACACAACCATGGACCGAAAAGAAAGATGATAGAGGTGTAGGAGTAGGGCATGCCTCTCGGCCGAAAGCACGTGCAAGCACTTAATGCCGACCAGGGAGACGTTGCCGGGGAGCACGATTTGACCAAGGCCATGCCGCCCCCCTGTTCACACACGGCTCGAGGTTGAAGATGACCAGAGAAAAGCTAGGGCGATTTTGGGCGGTCCGATTTTAATCCAACGGCTAAGGTTCGCCCAAGGTTCCTGAGGTTTGAATCAACAGAGAAGATCGTGAACCCTTGGATCAGAAATGAACGGTCACAATTAAATGTGCCCTCCAAGTGACCCAAATGACACACTGACTCAGGACGCTCACATCATGATCCAACGACCCAATCAATACGGGCTGTTCGATTTAAATCCAACGGCTAAGATCGATAGCGCGTTATAAAAGGAGGCCTGGTGCAGTTAGTTGACTGGACCAAAACAAGTGGCTCGAGCCCGAGTCTGACTCGAACCCGAGGAACAGTGAAATCAAGTTTTAGGTTTTAAATTGAGCTGGGACTTTGAGGATTCATTTGAGATAGCAAAACAACTACAAAAATTCTGAAATTTTTACTGGAGCTTGCTAACTCAGATATTAACCTTGTGTAAAATTCTCAGAGGTTTTTATGTAGTGCATATTTCTCCAAAAATTATGCAAGATTCTGGAATAGGGTTTGACTGCCTTCTAAAAATATTCAAACAATTTCTAAAAATTGTGAAATTTTTCAAAGGGGTCACATATCATCTCAAGAACTTAGGAAAAATATTTCCCAAGGATGATCACAAGATTTGATAAGAATTTTTTTGGAAGACAAGATTTTGGATCAAAAGACTTGTGACTTTGTATTTCCATAATTCTTGTACAGGAATTGTTTAGAATATACAGGAAATACATGATGTAAGAAAAAGTTTTAATTTATACTCATTTTCTTACATTTGAAACACAAGTCTAAAGTTGGGATGTTACATTAACCTTGAACCATTGATCTGGGTCTCTCTGTATAACCGCATGTCCAGGATGGGGTGGACCAGGTGCAATAATTAGCGAAACTTGAGTCGGTTCTGTCGTGGTTGGGAACGGTGCAAGAGGGGGCCAGGACAGCGAAACCTCAGTGAGTAGAACCTAGTCAAATAGACCTTGTAAAAGCCTGGTGGTGGTCTCTACTTGATTCACACATCTAAGGAAACGTGTGCTGTATTAAGCGACCATCTCTTGTGGGTAAAGTGTACAACCTCTGCAGAATGTAAATCTATTCGAATAGCCATGTCCTCGGTTATGGACATGCCCGGAGATTTCACGCAAGGGGTAGACTTTTCTTCAAAATGTTGTGGTCTGGTGTGGTCCAAGCTATGATTAGGGTGATCACAGTGAGGTCTGGGAGTAGACAGGGTGTCGACGTGTGTTATCAAGGAACTTGTTTATTTATGTATTATCTTTCAGCTTGTGCTTTGAAATCTACTTAATGTATCTCCTGTAAATATTGCTTTATGCAAACTAACCTTTCAGCTATTTCTTGTCAAGCTTTGCATGATTATTACTTGCATTTATTCCTTATGACTTGCTGAGTACATTCAACATACTCATGGCTTGCGCCCTCTGTTTAATCAGCAGAGGAGGGTGATCCAGGGAGCTCAGTGCTCTATGAAGAGGAGTTCTACGAAGACCTTGCGATCTAGGGGACGTCCTCCACTCGATAAGCCTATGGGCTAGTCGAATGGACCCTATGAGCTTTTGTGTTTCCGTTGCTTTGTATTTTCTCTTTTGCTGTAAGCCTAGTGAGGCACCTCTGTAACAACCTTGACCATAAGGTCTTTTGCTTTTTTTAATATTAATTTGTCTGCTTTATCTTTAGCTTGTTGTATGGTTGTGATTCCATTCTCTGTTGTGACTGTGCGAGCTGGCCGTTGGTCTTGGGGCTAGCTCAATGCACAGAGGGTCTCGGGTGGTGTTACCTGGGGCGCAGACAAAGACCATAAGACCTGAAGCTGTCAAGAGAACCTCGTCGTGCAAAAATAACCGAAGACTGCGGGCATCGAGTAGAATATTGTATGAAGCTGTTAAAGTTATTTTGAAAAGCTTTTGAGTTGGTCATTTTTGTTTGGGTTGTTTGTTTCGCTCTATCCCCCTTAGTTTCTCCTCTCCTTCCTAAGTCCCTGGAAATCTAGTAGAAGTGACTACTCGCAACGGTAGTGGCAGCACCAGTAGTCAGGATAGAGAGAATGTGGGTGATCAAGAGAACCCGATTCCACCGCCACCACCCCCTCTAGATGATGGACCCGATTGGCGCCAAATGATGTCCAACCAGGCCCAACTGATTAATCTACTAGCGCAATCTATCAATAACATGCAGAACTTGCAAGCAGTAGCTTAACCTCAAGCTCATGCTCCACCTCCTCCAAGAGCCAACATATCAGAGTTTCGTGAGGATATGTCCTCCAACTTTCTCCTGCAGCACCGAGCCAATGAAGGCTGATGATTGGCTTAGGGCAATCGACAAGGAACTGGATATGGTCCAATGCACTGATTGTGAGAGGGTTCTGTTCGCCTCTCACCAGCTAAATGGACTAGTGTTAGAATGGTGGGACAATTTCACCCAATCTCACACTGATGCTCAGACCATCACTTGGGATGAATTCGTGCAGGATTTCCTTGTGCACACATTCCATCGAGCATGATGACCCTAAAGAATAAATAGTTTTGCACCTTGCGCCAAGCAACCGCTCGATCAATGAGTATTTGCACAAGTTTAACCAGTTAGCCCGCTATGTGCCTGAAGATGTTGCAACTGATGAAGCCAAGCAAGAACATTTCTTGGAAGGACTCAATGATGATCTCTCAGTCCGCCTCAATGCCCAAAACTACACCGACTTTCAGCATTTGGTGAGCAAGGCTATCTGTTAGGAGGGCAAGTACCTAGAAATGGAGAATCGCAAGAAAAGGATGGCATCCCAGAAGTTCAACTCTAGGGGTTTTCCCATCCCCGCACCACTCAGTCTCAGTCACCCCGGTATGGGAAATTCCAGTCCTCTCCATCCAAAGCACATGTGCCAGCTCAACGCCCAATCAACTCTGGTTTCCGCAACACTTCACCTAGAGGTCGGTTTCTAAAGAATGCACCTACCACCTCCACTGCAGAAGTTACTTGCTTTTATTGCAATGAATTGGGATATTATGCCAATAAGTGCCCGAAGAAGCAGCAACCAGCAATCCCAACTCGACCAAATTAGGGAGTGCAGCCCCTGGCAGTACTCCGGTGGTAATGCCATTGGTCCAGTTCATAAAAAGACATGTGAACCACATCATAAGGGAAGAAGCTCAGACTGCATCAGATGTGGTCCTTGGTACATTCCTTGTCATTCAGGAGTTTCGCATTCTTTTGTTTCAAATAAGTTTGTGGGAAAATATAGGTTATCTATATCTCCTTTAGTTAACCCTATGTTAATCCTTTATTCGGGCTCAGAAATGAGGACTAGTTCCCTGTGTCCAAACCTTACCTTGGAAATATCAGGAGTACCCTTCGTGGCAGACTTAATAGTCTTGCAATCCCAAGGATTGGATGTGATTCTCATAATGGATTGGCTAGCCAAGAATCAAGGTCAGATAGCTTAGCAACCTCCTCTACAACAGCCTCCACTTTGATGCTATCCTCTGTGGCTTTAGTAGCATCTTGTTTTAGCTTGGGGTTCACTAGTACCAGAGCAAGCTCATCACCATGGTCAGTTAATGGCTTTTGGTGCCACCCTTTAGCTTGCTTGCGTTTCTTGCATGTGCTTTTAGCTACTCACTTTGCACTGGGAACAATGCTTTCTGCATAGAGCCATGCACATCTTGTAACATCCCAAATTTGGAGTTCATTTAAAGCATTTAAAAATAAAAATAGCCATTTAAATTTTCTTAGTTAAGTTCCAACTTAATTTTAATTTTTAGAAACCAAAACAATTTATTGTGGTTAATTTAAACATCAATTAAATTAAAAGTTGTTTTATTTGGGTTCCTTGAGTTCGAGAGATTTTTTCGGAATTTTCTAGGAATTTTTGGAATTTATTTGCTATTTCTTTGAGCTCGATTCTCTTTAATCTATTTTCTAAAATTCAAAAATCATTTTAATTCTGATTTTTTTCCTTTTGGGCCGAATCCCTTTCTCTTTCAGCCCAATTTCTTTTTCACCGGCCAATTCATTTATTATTTCCTTTCCCCGCTGTTTTTCCTTTTTCCTCCACTTTTTCCTTTGCTCGATCTTTTTCTTTTTCCGGTCAGCCCGTAGTAGCCTTTGCGCTAGTGCACTAGCCCGCTAGCCCTGCCTTCTTGCCTCACTACCAGGTGGACCCATCGATGGTGTTCTTCTTCATCCCGCTCTTGGCTTCTCTGTCTGAGTCCGGTACATTCCGCCGTCGTGCTCCTCCTCACAAACTGCCCCTTCTCGAGCCTATAAAAGCACAGCCGCCATGTCAAAATCTTCGCCCTGCCTTCCTCTTCCAAAACCCCAAGCCGCTGGCTTCGGATTCATCCTCGTCTCGCCAGAATCCATCGAAGAAGCCGCCGCCACCGAAGCCTTTCATCACCGGTTTTCCTTGCCGTCGAAGCTCCTCCGCCCGTGCCGTATTCACCATTGAAACTACGTCGTCGCGTTCTATGAGGTGCTTCCGCCCGCTTCACTCGAACCCCGCCAAACCACCGTAGCCCTTTCCTCCCCAAAGTCGGCCGCCACCTCCACCATCGATCTCTTCACCGGTGAGTTCTCCCGCCTTCCCGTGAGCGCCACGACGTTCTCTCAGTTCTTCTCCTCCGAATCCCTTCCTCCTTTTTGCCTCTCCATCGCTGTGGTGCCCTGCCCTTGACACCGTTCTTCTCTGCCGTCAGCTATAGTCACGCCGCCACTCCCGTCCTCCTCTGGCCGCTCCAAGGTGGTGAACATGTTGCTTGTGTCATCGCCGTCATCATGCTCACCTCCATCGTCACCAGGAACCTTCGCTTCTCTGTCTCCGCCGCATGTCCGAGCCGGTTCTCCACCACCGTCCTGGCCGCACCACGCCACCACCTCCCTTAGAATCAGTGAGCCACCGGGATTCCATTTTGCACCTTTGCTGGAGTTCCCTCACCGTCGTCGCCTTTCGCAAGCCGCGGACATCTTCCTTATGTGTTCTCTCTACGTCACCTCACCCGCCACCTCCGCGTTGCCGCTTAGGTCTCATCTAGTCAGCAGCATGCGTGGCCATCCACGTGGTGACCCCGAGCCAAAATCCTAGACCTATTTCCATAGACTTAGTTCACGATGAACCCAGTCACTGCCAAGTGGGTCCCACTTGTTAGTTTCAATTTCTTTTTCTTCTAATCCAAAGGAATATTCTTTTCTCTCTCTATCTTTTTCTGTTCCGGCAAATCTTCTGAGAGTCCGTTCTCCTTTATCCGAACTCTAATTCAGTCCATTCAAATTCCTAAATTCATCTAAAATCGAGCTATTTACTTCAGAGTTGGTTTTTCTTTTTTTTTTCTTTTAATTTTTTTGGATTTATTTGTGCTTCGCTTGTTGTTTTCTCTCTCGTTAGACGATCTATTTCAAGGAGTAGTAGCATAAACAAACTTTGAAGATACAAGTGTGGTAACTGAGCAAAGCCAGGGCAAGTTGTAGTCCTTTGATCATATTGAACTTATGATTTTAAATTATATTATTTTATATTAAATTGCATGCTATCTTTATATTGACTATTTTGGGAATAGTTAATTACCTATTTGTCATTTTGCCTCCATTGAACATCTGAATACTGTAAATCACTTGTCACCATAGGATGGTCATTGTATTAGTTAGACATATTCGTATCACCAACATGGGTTATTGTAGAAATGCTTAGTTACGATGGGCTCATGATCACATGTTCGATAATGTTAAATTTGACTTAATGAGATATAGAATTGTGACGGGTAGCCATTGTTGCCAAAATTTATGTGCCATGACAGGGTATGTCATTGGTCTTGGATGAACAAAATGATTTCGGCTCAGGCGAGCGATCGTGAAGAAAAGGGAGTGCGGGTAGCACATTGTGGGTTGTGGTAGACTGCTTGAGTAATGTAAAGACTCGGGAGTAGCATCCCAGATCTTCTGTGCATAACTGAACTAGTCCCATGATCAGTGGCTAGCTCACACAGTAAACAAATGTGATAATACAACCATAAACGCTAAAATTTATTAATAAACAACAGAGTTGATTACAAGAGAGCCTTACAGGGCAACAATAAATAAACACAGCGGAAGACGAAGAAGAAGTAGTAGGGTCCAGCAATCTGCCACAGGCAATCGACTGGGGTAGCGGCCTAGTCGTCATGATCCACACCTGAAGCGATGTCCTTCTCCTCTGAAATTTGTTTGCATAAAGCAAGTATGAGCACAACTACCGTGCTTGCAAGTTACACCCGTCAAATAACATAATAACATGCATACATGGATGTAACAAAGGATGGCTTATAGTGTTAATTGTGCAAAAACAGCATTTGTTATTAAATTTATTACTAAGTTCAAAAGCTCAAGTTTTATAAAATCCAAAATTGATTTTGAATTGATAAAGATAGTGTAGGCACCAACCTAACACCAATATAAACACGGGCACCAACCCGGGGCTTCAACCCATAACTTTTCTCATGGACACCCATCCATGTCAAAACTGTTTTACAAAAACATTTTGAAATTAAAACCAAAGTCTAACTTTGAGTGGCTTTGCCAGCATGTCCATGACCGTGGACACGGCTACTCGAATAGTTTTACACTCTGCAGAGGTTGTACAACTTTACCCACAAGAGATAATCAACTTTTAATGTCCGTCTGACACACTTCCGACGGTGTGCGACTAAGTGATCATCACAAGGCCTTTCCAACGCATCATTCCACCATAGTCCTCCCTCGCTAAGGTTTCGCCACCTTTAGACTACCCGTCTGCAGGGTTCAGGCCCCCTCTTGCGCCAGGTGGGGAAACAAAGGTCATGAAAGACTACCCACCGCATCAATAGGAACGACCATGATGAAACTTTGCAAATTATTCAGCCAGGTCCTGCCCATAAAAGACATGTGGTAGTACGATGTGGCTTAGCAAGATGCGGCTCGAAGACCGGTCCTTAACTGACCTGGGCGACAACCAACGGAACCCTGAGCCTCAACCTACCCAGTTGAGCCCGTGCATAAACCTACACCCACCAGACAACCATTTCGCCCAAGTCCAAACCATCATTTATTTTATTTTACAAAGTCATTTATAAACTTCCATAACACACCAATGCTATGGATACAATTTAAACCACAATTGATTTTTGGCTGAAATTCCCCAAATGAAACATATTTAGTCTATAAGCATGGCTAAGCACAATATTTTCTAAATGATCATAGTCCATATTATTGTATCAACTAGGTTTTATCTAGGGTGACAATATGCTTGCTTCAATTACCAAAATTGGTCATACAAAGGATTTTAGGCATAACTATAAATTTAAAAACAGGAATTTAAATTACTGAATATAAATAAGCATGCAGTAATAATTTGAAACAGAATTTAAATAATTTTAAATAATGGGTGCAAATATGATCAAGAATGTAATTTGCCTTGCTCAAATAGTTGCTCTCAAACGGCGTCAAAATCTGACTCTCCGAAGTCATCGAAATCTATACGCGAAAATAAGCCAAATTCAAACTAAATTCAAATAAGATTCAAATTAACTCCAAATTGAATAATTTTGGTTTAGTTGGCTAGATCTTGAATTTAGATAAATTTATAAATTTGAATGGGCTCAATCGGAGTTCGGATGCAAAAGATATGGGCTTTCGAAGTTTGAAATTACATGAAATGATAGAATTAGGGTTTTTCCGAATTATTGGAATTATTTTTCTAAAGGAAAATAGCTTTATTGCGCAATGATGACATCAACAGCTGATTTTCGGGATTTAAAATAATTAAAAGAATTTCCGACACGTGGGTCCCACGTGTCATTGACACGGCTCACGGTGGGTGGTTCCACCGGCGGCGGCGAGCCGGTGGGCGGCCACGCGGCGCCGACCGACGATGGCCGAACACCACGTGTGCGCTACGTGGACAAAACTGCGATGTGGTCGTGAGGTGGCAATGCCACGGTGGCACACGGCCGGCTGGCGCTCTCGGCGTTGAGCTCGCCGGCGCTACGTGCCGCGGCGAGCTCCGCCGAGGGGCTCATCGTGGAGAGGGGGAGATGGGGATCGTGGTGCTCACCCAGGCGGCGCAAGGGTGCGGGAGGAACGCCGACAGCGAGCTCAAAAGCGGCGGTGAGGTCGGGTCGACGGTGGCGCGGTCGTTCAGGAGGCGCTCCGGCGAGGGCGAGGTGCGCACCGGGACAGCGAAGTGGCGGCGATGCCGATGGTGGCGGCGGCGAGGCGAGAGCGTCATTGACGGCGACGTAATCGGCGGCGGGAGCTTCTTCGGCCGGCGAGCTTCGATGACGAAATTCGGCGGCTAGGGGCGGAGAGGGGCTAGGTGAGTTGCGGGGAGGAGATGAGGAGGGAGAGGGGCTCACTGTGCTCCCTTTTATAGGGGCCAGGAGTGGCCGGAGGGGGAGATCGTGTGCGGTGAATGTGGCGGCGGCAGTTCCGGGAGTTCGTGGGCAACCGGCGCGGAGGGAGGGGAGAACGCGGGGGTTGAAGGCGGTGGTGGGGTGCGGTTCGCGCGCACGCATGCGTGGTTTACGGGGCGGTTAGGGGCGGCGGTTGTGGAGCTTCGGGCGCGGCAGCAATGGCGGCAGTTTCGGGCGTGGCCGCGCGGAGAGGAATTGGGGAGGAAGAAAGGGGCTCGGGCCCACGCGGCAGCGGGAGAAAAGAAGGGCGAAGCGAAGGCCATTTGATCACGATCCAACGGCCGAGATTTGTGCGCGGTGATGAGAGAGATGGGGCGGTGTGAGTTGTTGGATTTTGATCCAACGGCTGTCATTGGTTGGGATGCGGGTGCGCGCGGCTTGGGCTGGTTGGGCCATGCGCGGGGAGTGGGTTTTGGGCTGGGTTTTGGGTTTCGGCCCAAAACAGTTTTGAGGTTTTCTTTTGATTTTCCAATTGATTTAATTTTGGTAATTCAAATAAGCTTTAGAAAATAGCAAAATAATTCCAAACATTATGGAAAAATTCACAAAAATGCCCTTATTCATTTTGGACTTAATAAAATTATTTCCAACTTAAAGTTGGCTTTTAATTTTGCAAATAAATTATCTTGGCTTCAAAAATACTTTGGAAAAAGCTTTAAAATTCCAGAAAATTCTAGAAATTAAGTAATTTTTTATTTTTCAAATTAAATCAAATAGAACTTCAAATAAATTTCACTTTTGACTTTTAAAATTTCAAAAATTCAAATAAAGCAATGAAACTCTATCAAATTTCAGAAAATCCAATAAAACATTAACTTTATTTTATTTTATTTTGGTCACATAACCTTGGGATGTTACAAGTAACTTATCATGGATTTAATCTTATGCACCATTGAACTGGGCTTTATCGTACAACCACATGTCCAGTATGGGGATAGACCTGGCTAACTAATTTGCAATATCTTAATTTCGATTGTCTTGGAGGCGTGAGTTACGAGATAGACACATACTCACAATGACGCAAGAGGGGGGCTAGTTTGGTCGGAAAGATATTCATTATTGAAACCTTAGCGGACAGAATCGAGTTAAGAATGAGCTTTGTAAAGGTCTTGTGATGATCACTTAATCATACACCTATGGAAGTGTGGTCAGACACTTTGAGTTGATTTATCTCTTGTGGATAAAGTTGTACAACCTCTATAGAGTTAAAACTGTTTAAACAGCCATGTCCGTAGTCATAGACATATCGAGGATTTCACACGAGAGATAGAGTTTTATAAAAATATGTCAGAGTGTGAATGGGAAGTTCACTTAGTGAATATGATGTTCGCTTAGTGAATGGGGAATTCACTTGGTGGTTTGTGTCGGAAGGTGAATGGGGAGTTCACTTGGTGAATATAATGCTCACTTGGTGGATGAAATGTGAATTGGGTGGTTTGGTTGGGAAGTGAACGGGAAGTTCACTGGTTGTTTCCAAAGAAACTATTTACTTTATTTACTTATTGTCTTTTAAATTACGTATTTCAACCTATTTACTGTATTTATTATCAATATTGCTTTCTTCAAAAGAACTATACAACTAATCCTTTGTTCAAGCCTTGCGTGAATATTAATTGCATACCGTTCCCTATGACTTGTTGAGTACTTTTTGTACTCACGGCTTTAAACTTTACTGCTCAGTTGAAAAATATCAATATGCTTAAGAGTTCTATGAATAGGTGTTTTATGAAGACTTTGCGAATTAGAATGTGTTCCTCACTCGATTGCCTGCGGTCATGTTGATTGGCCTCTCCAAGTTTTTCATTTTGTTGCAAGTGTTTATTTTTTTAAGCTCTGTGTGGCAAGTAAACGTTAACCATAAGATCCAGTTATTATTACTATTTATTATTTTGGGATCTTTTTAGTTAAATCAATAAATAGATGGTATTTCATTGATGTTTCCTGTCTGAGCTAGCTACTGATATGGGACTAGTTCAGAATACACAGAGGGTTTTAGATGTGTAAATCTGGGTCCTGACAGAGGTGGTATCATAGCCATGTCGACTTTAGAACGCAACCTTAGTTAGCATGGTCGTTTTAGCTAAAAGCTTCAAAAAATATTTTCTAAATCAAACTAACCTAATTTGACCTGAGTAGTTGTTCTTTTCTCATCTATTCTATTCTTTCTCGTCTTAGTCTACTCTATTCTTATTTTTTTTTCTATTCTTTTCTTATCTTGTTCCTGATATTTTGTCTCTTGTCTTTTCTGAATTTTGTTTTATAATCTTAAATTGACTTTCTCGCCTCATAAATTTCTCTATTCCAAAAGAAAGAAGCCGAATCACCGGCAATCGTTAGAAGTATCTTCGTTGCTTTCTTCTAGTTATTTTTGAAGAGTCTTTGTTCTCTAGTCCAAACTGGGGGCCGTCATATTAGAGTCTTTAGTAGCGTTGTTAGATTGTTGTTGCTTTAGATTTTATTTGGATTGTCTGTAAGTGGGAGCCGCAGTTTTGTTGTCAAGTATTTTGTTGCAGTCGCACTAAAGCTTTAATTTGAAGAGTTTATTTTTCTTGTTCTTTCATAGTGTTTTAGCTATGTTTTTGTTTTCTCTTGTATTTAAGTATAATCTAATTTCCCTAATTAAGTTGCCTCTATCTTCTCTCTCTTGTTCTATCTCGTCTATTATGCTATTCCCTCTCATCTATAATGCTTTTTTCTATCTTACCTATTAAACTGGTGGAGAATCATCGCAGATGGTTGACACTCGCAACACATCAAGTCGTACTCAGTCAAAGGATGCCAATGTCAATGCTAGTGGACAATCACCAGTACCTGGAGTCGTAGATCCATACATGGGACAATTTCTAGCAGCTCAGACTCAACTCATGAATACAATGATGCAGAACATGAAGAGTATAATGACTCAGCAGAATCAGACCACCGCTACAATAGTCAGTTTTTTGGATCAAAATAATCAAATAGCAGCTGTTCCGCCACCGGTTCATCAACATTCCAAGTTATCAGAGTGTATGAGGACTTGTCCACCTACGTTTTCTTATTCATCGGGAACTTTTGGAAGCAGAAGATTGACTTCGATCTGTTGAGAAAAATCTCGTCATTGCTCAATGCAATGATCGTGAGAACATTCTTTATGCCTCACATCAGTTGGAAGGTACATCCGTAGAATGGCGGAGAACTATACCACAGCTCATGAGAATTCGCAAGCTATTACTTGGCAAGAGTTTTCAACAGCTTTTGATCAAGCGTATGTTCCAGATGGTATAGTGGAAATGAAGAAGAACGAATTTTGTGATCTACAGCAAGAAAACATGTCATTGAGTATCTCAATAAGTTCACTCAACTTTCTTGAGTATCTCAATAAGTTCAGTCAACTTTCTCGCTATGCTCTAGAAAATGTTGTTACGGACAATGTACGTCAGAAGCGATTCAAGCGTAGACTTAATTCTAGTTAAAAGGTGCAAGTTATCAGAAATGATTATGTGGATTTTCAACATATGGTGGATAAAACCGTACTTATAGAGGATTCTCATCGTGAGTTGGAAGAGTCTCGCAAAAGAAAGATGATACAACATGAAGTTCATCAGAATTATCTGTAGAGAGCCAGAACTAATGCACAACAGCCTATTCGTTCCAATAATTCATCTGCTGTATTCATAACCCCTGTACCAGTATCTCACACAATAAACTCAGGGGTTCATAGTGTTAATAACAGCAACAACCTCAGAGGATCATGTAACAGCCCTAACTTAGGGTTTGTATTTCCAATGTAAAATTTTGAGGAGAAATAAAAACTTTTGTTGTCTCATCAAATCATTTGGAAGTTTTCCAAATTTTCCCTAGCAATTTCCATTTTCTAGAATTAAATTCTTGTGAATAGAAATTGTTATCAGCAAATTCTTAGCTTTCAAACTTGTGATCATCTTCTGAAATTATTTTTCCTATCATCTTGATCATCCTATCTACCTCCCCGAATTATTTCACAATTTTTAGATTTTAGTTGCTATTTCAAATGCCCAAGTCAAACCAGTTTAGAAATCTGGTCAAACCTCTGGACAGCAGCTTGGGAATTTTATTGGGAGAAATATGGTGCATGAAAACTCCTGGAAAAATTTCACAAGGTTGTTCTATGTTCCAATAAGTTCCCACAAAAATTTCAAAATTTTTGGAGCTCGAGCTACATCTAAAAATTCCCCAAACTCTCTCGACTTTTAAAACTCAAAATCGAAAATCATCGTTTGTCGGGCTCGAACCCAAGCCCGACTCAAACCGAACCGCACCACTTGTCTCGATGGCCGCACCGCCTAGCACCACGCGCGAGCCCGATGGTGTCGGCCGTCCGATGAAGATCGAACGGTCCTCATTGCTTGTCTCGTCGACCGTCGAATGCATACACCAATCTCACCGTCCATTTCAGATCCAACGGTCGGTGCGATCGATCGAGTCAAACCACCGGTTCGCACCGCCGTCGTCGGCCGACAGTGGACCCTACCGCCGATCCGCCTTCGTCTTCTCCGCACCTCACGGAGCTCGGGGCGCGCATGCATGCTCGCCACGCACTCGTCGATGCCACCTTTTTGTCCTCGTGTCGGTCAGTGAAGCATCGCCGGGTCTCATCTACCCACCGAGCCCATCCACTATCCTTCGCGTCCATTCTCGTGCCTTCTCGCCCAAATTTTCTTCGTTCGGAGAAGAACTCGAGCGTAGCACCGCCGTTTCGAGCCGCCCTTGAGCCGCCGACCGCACGTCGTGTTCCTCTTGCCTCGCGCCTCCATTTTGCCCATTCCGGGTCCTTGGCGTCGGTGGATCACCAGGCGGTATCGTCGTCTCTCGCCTCCGGCGATCTCGGTCCCGTGAGCTCGTTTGCGACACGGTGAGTTTCGGCTCCGCCACCTAGTCCCTTAGGATCGCATTGATGCACCGAGTCTAACGGTGACTTCATTTTCATCTTTGGTGCATCGTTGCGGGTGTCGACCAATTCTTCTCAAGCTTGGTTTTCGCGCCGTGGAAATTCCGGCCACCTCGGGCCTTCTTCGTCAGCGTTATCGTGTGCTTCTTGCTCCTGGTGTTGAGGCGAAGCTTAAGCACACCTTCCGGAGTCTTCTAGAAGTCCGTATCGCCTTCTCCGTGCAAACCGTGTCTTCTTCTCCGCCTCCGTTAAGCGCCACCGCGCACGGCGTCCCGTGGTCCGCGTCACCGCCATCGTGTTCGCAAGATCTTCGCGGACCTGAAGGTATCACCCGCTCGCCCAGAAACCCTCTGGTTAGCTAAATCAGTTGCGCGGCCGCGCCGCCGTCCCCGTGCGTGCCGGTGAGCCGCCGGCGAAGTTTAGTTATCGCTAAACTTGGTTCTGTTAGGTCACTGACTTGTGGGACCTCTCTGTTAAATCGCGTTTAGAAATCCTTTAATCCAGCCCGTTATGTTTTCTCTTAGTCACTGTCATGTGGGTCCATGCTGTCAGTTAGGGTTGTGTAGTTCTGGTTATGCGTTTTTCTCTGTTTGGAAGCGTATTTCTCTGTGAGAGTATGTTAGGTTTGCACTTTGGTAGCAAGACGTATTCTTAGAATACGCTTCGACGTCACCTTCGCGCGCAACTGTTTCGTCAAGACCTTCATTTGGGCCCATTGCCGATGGTCAAGAGCTGCTATGGGTGCGAAATGGAATTAGTGCATTATAGATTTCGGAAATGATTTAGTATTTCTGGTTTATGTTTTCTGTTGAGCTGATAATTCAATTAAACTTGTAAAATGCATAACTAATTCAATTTTTATCCAAATTGCATGAAACCAAAGTCTTTGTTAATTTTCATTTTAAGTGTACTATTTACTAAAATAAGTTTCAACCTTGTATCTGTAGCAAAAATCTGTTAATTAATTTAATGTTGTAGAATGTAGTCTCCAAATTAGAAAATATATATCTCTTTCAATAAATGTCCAAATTCAATGAACCCAATTCTGTAAAATTTCATTTTTAGTATACTAATTATCAGGATAGGTTTTAGATGTTGTTTCTGTTCATGAAAATTTGTTAAGTAATTAACTAGTGTTTTGATGTGTTTTTAGCTTAGAAAATTCATAGAAAGTTCTTAATAGCTTAAAATGGTTTGTTCTCTGTTCTAAAATTTTGTTATCATGCTTAGGTTGCTGTATGAGTTTGGTTTGTTTTGATTTTGTTGTATGGTTGAGTTTTGTCGGTGTTATTCGCTCTTATTCGCTGTTATTTGTTCTATCGTTAGGATTCGATATTTGCGGCAACCCTGAGAACGATCCTCTGCAACAGGTTGAGCATTCTGAGCAACAGCAGCCAGGCAAGCAGTTTGATCATGTTTATCCCAGTATTTTAAAGTCTAATATTTTGTTTCAACTGTATGTATGCATCGCTTAATTTGTGTTAAATTGATTAGTTAAATCCGTAGCTGCATATCCTGTAGACAAAATATTGACCTCTACTACGAGCCTAGGTTATTTGTCGTGATTAGAGGTCGCCGATGATCTCTTGTCACTTAGTAGATCCGGTCAAATTGCTTAGACATGCTTAGTATCGGTAGAAATGGGCGGTTATCGACTTAGTCAGAACCTTGATCACACAAAATTTTCTATAACTTTATATTTCAGCATTATTGCTATGTCTAATTGCAAAACTAAAAATGAAAACAAAATGATTTAGACGCGCACAAATGTGGTAAGATTGGTGTGATCTGGGTGTGATCGAAAGGTGTCCGGGTCAATTAAGGACCGAACATCTTGTGAGTTTTTGTTATCCAGCATTTCGCGTGCTAACCACACTAGAGGGTATGGGACCTCTCTTGACCTAGTACTTTGGCGTGTATTGGCTCCGGTCGCAGGAGGTCGCAGGAGGGATGGAGGTGGGAGCATGGTAGTTGTCCAAAAGCTTTATCCCGAGTGGGTAGTTGTCTTTTCGGCTTTACCATGTAAGCGTATGGATTTCTATCCATACGAGCGGCTCGTAGTTAATACACAATATTGGAAAAAGTCTCGAGGACTTAGTCGTGCGATACCTTCTAAGTGTGCTTTGGCTTAAAGGCGATCAAGTGTGGGCAGTGCAGTGGTACACCCCTGCAGGGTTAAAAACTATTCGAATAGCCTCGTCCTAGGTGATGGACACGCTTGGGTAAGCTTATCAAGAGTTAGACTACAACATTTAAAATTAAAACTTGATGGGTGGTACGAATCTGGGATTCGTGCTATTGTTGGAGTGACTATTGGGATAGTCACTTCTAGGTTGTTTATCTTTCGCTTTTGTTATTATTATCTTTACTGTTATTTCAATCTTAAAAATGAATTGCAAACTTGCCTTTAAAATGTATTACCTTATTGCAAATGAAAATTGGCTTTATGCAAACAAGACATATGGCCTCCACCAAACAAGCCTGCATGTAGCATATGAACAGGTCTGCTAGTTCACACGTCAGTCTTGCGGGTACAAAGACAATCTTTGTACTCGTGTGCTTTGCTTAATGTTTTGTTGCAGAGGAAGAAGGTGAGCCCCAAGGGCCTCACTTCGTGAGTCAAGTTGCCGTTTCGTGGGCGACTAGACTTGGCGGTCCTGGTCGGATGCCTTGTGGGTTGGAGGCACGCGATTGGCTTTGTTTATAGCCGCCTTATGGCACTTTGCTTCATTGTCGTTCTTGTTTATTTGTGTATCTTGGCCTATCGGCCTTTGTGCTGTAATAATTCTACTATTTGTTTATCTTCATTTGTAGTGTAGTGTTTGGACTCTATGTTTGGAATGGAGTTGATGTCTAATTTTGTACCGAGGTGTGTATACTGCTCGAAGTATACATATCTCGAGATCGCTTATTTGATTTGTGATGCTAGGACCGGTGGTTGGCTAAGCATTACAAGCCAAATAAACTGGGGTCCTCACAGATCAACAATCCAACTGCAAGAGTTACATGTTTCAACTGCCATGAGACAGATCAATATTCCAACAAGTGTCTACAGAAACAAGGGCCGACACCAATTCCTTTCAATTTGGGAGCTATACCAGCGAGGACTGCTTTGTCAGGAGTAGGAAGAGGAATGCCTCAGACTCCAAGTCAAGCCATCAGGACTCCGTCAACTTCAGCAAAAGGACGACTGAATCATGTCATTGCAAAAGAAGTTCAATCAGTTTAGAACATCACTCCGGATCAGTCTTTAAGTTAGCCCGTCGCTTTGAAGATCGAGCAAGGTTGCGTTTTGAACTCGTTCTTTGGTCATCCAATTCGAGAGCGAGATTCTGTTAAGGAATCAAATTATTAGTGCAAATTACCATTATTCAGTTCTCTCTGGAAGATTCCTCTTCTTCTTTTTTGATATCAGGCAAACATGTGAGATGTTGAGTTTGAGTGTAATACGAATTGAGTTTCCTATTTCAACTCAAAGTTTTACTCCTACACAGAGTCGTTCATGTACCACCATAAATATATCACTATAGTCCAGAGCGAGGAGCAAGAGTTTTATTGTAAACATTTCCTCATATAGTATGTTGCATTCGTGTGCCCGTTGTTTTCCCGAAAGGGTTTTTCACGTAAAAGTTGTGTCTCTCATTCTTATTTTTTGTGCATTATTTGCAACAATTGGTATCAGAGCACAGGAGATTTGAAGAATGATTTTTCTCGCATCTCGCGAGTTGCAATCTGAATTAGCGTCGAATTAGAGGCATCCATGTCAAAGACAATGAGAAGTTGTTTCTTCGCACGAAATAAAGCAGGAAGCGTAGCAGGCAAATCACGAGGCGAGCACAGCACAGCAACATTGGTAGCAAAGAAAAAGTGTCCAAGTAGAGCAGCATTGATTGCATAGAAAAATCATTAAACCGGAAAAGGACCAGGCAAAGATTCTGTCAGCTGGCTTCAGTTCTTGAATTCATCTCGGCGGAAATTGCTACATACATACACCAAGCGATTAGCTAAACACACGAGAGCAAGCATAACCGTAACTCCGATCTTTATTGCTTCACATACACAGAAGTGTACCCAAGATTCTGATAATTCTTTGTTAGGTACACACATATTTGTACCAACGAATTTGAGATTTTTCTTCTGCATGGCGACTTTAAAGTATGATCTTCCGCTAATGTATCAAGACACAAGATTTTCTCTATGGCTAATCAAGATGTGAGTTGTTATTGCACAACTCGATTTGGATGATGCTTTATTGGGGTCGACAAGATGCTAGTTGTATGGTCTCTTGAGGAGAAGCAAAGAAAATATTGTAAGGCATCGTCTCATATTCATTTTCATCTATCAAATAGTATTCTAGGTAAGTTTTGAAGGAGAAGACCGTTGCATTATGATTGAAACTAGAGTAGATTTGCATGACCAAAGATCTTACCAAGAAGATGCGGTTGAAGCATGAAGATTTATTCACACAAGATGCACAAAAGGCGGTCATTATTGAATGACCTAACAACATTCAAAGAAGATCTCGGATCTCGAGTGTATGCGGGTAAAATATGATGAAGAATATTCGAGTCTTATTCTTTTATGCTCGTTGCCTAATTCATATTCTACGATCGAGACACTATTCTATATAGTCGAGTGATACGACTCAACTAGTAGGATGGCTAGCTAAAGCGCGGAGAAAAACCATTGGTGCATGCAATAGCAGCTCATGGCGGTTGGTGCATGGCCTCGTGTGAAGGCCGACGACCAAATTGGGCACACATGCATGGGGCCAAATGAAGGACGTGCACTTGGGGCAACTTGTGAAGGAGCTTAGAGGCATGCAAACCTTGGACCAAGGTTGGAACGTAGGAGGCGGGACATGTGGCCAAAGGAGCTTGGGCAATGTGCAATTGCAAGAATGGCCTGAGGAGAAGCCAGGGAAAGAATGGTACGGTTTCTATGTGGGGCTTCTTTGGATTCTGATTTCCTTTCGATTTGGAAGTCAGGATCTTTATCTCTAGCAAACTGAGTTGAGATAGAGTCCGAAATTACATGTATTGCCTTTTTAATTGAAGAGTCTGAGTAGGATTTTTAGGATTGAGTTAGAATTGATTTCAGTCATTAAATCTGAATTCACTCCTCGCTGTTTTTAGATTTTGAATTTGAGAGCCCTAGTTGTGTGTGTTTCTTTCATTGAGTCCTAGTGGGATTTTATCCAAGAATTAGAGTCGGCTTCGACCAAGGTTGTGCTAGTGTGGGAGGCTATATAACCCCCATGTCCGCACCTTGTAAGGGGGAGCTTGAAATTTTATGATGAGTCTATGAGAAAACTAGAAAATGCCATGGTTGTTGGTGGGACCAATTGCATGTGTTCTTGAGAGAGAATGAGAGTTGAGAGAAGAGAAAGGTTGCTGAGAGAGAGATCAATCTGAACATTGTCTTCGTGTGAAAGTCAAGAACACCTTGTTCTTGGATTGAGCCAAAATCCTTTATTTTGCAATTCGTTCTTTTCAAATCGATTTGTGAGTTCTTCGTGTGCTTGTAATTCGATCAAATTAGACTGGTTTAAAAGAACTTCGTTCATGGTATCGTGAAAAATCGTCGTTGCGCCTCAGCTAGCGATCCTACTAGTTGAGCCATATCACTGAGATACTCTTGCACTTAATGAATGAAGTCTACGATGCACTACATGCGAAGGAAAAGAAGAAACTCATTATTTCGATTGAAAGTTCAAATTTGCATGCAGATGGCCTGGTTGTCCATGGCAGACAACAAGAGAGGAGTTCAAACGGCGATTTAGGAGGCAAAAACTCAAGCAAAAATTACACAGGTAGATCAAAATCCAGAGGCAGTGTCACGACCCGAACCTGAGGCCACCCGAGAGGTCCTCCCAAAACTCCTAAAAGGTCACCAGGACCTCCCAGGAGGTCCAGCAGGACCACCTCGAGCTAATCTCCAGGACCACCCAGGAGATCCAGCAGGACCACCTAGAGGTCCTGAGACCTGGCCAGAGAAGGTCGCGCGAGACCCAGGACCTCCCCAAATCCCACGACCAGTCCAGGGAGGTCGTGGAGCTTGAAAAGCCCTATGTCTCCTGTGTTTACCGAACTAGTCCCAAGAATCAACAGCTAGTCCACACAGCACAACAAGTGATGATCATACATCCACGATACTTAATTAATAGCAAAAGAGTTGATTACAAAGGTTGGTAGACAAGCCAACAAAAGAGTAACTTTACACAGCGGAAAACAAAAGACAAGTCCATCCAATACATCACAGGAAATTGGCTGGAGGGCGCATCCTAGCCATCCATGACCTCTTGATCATCAACATAAACTTCATCACCTGCTCAAAAGATTATTTCAAGCAAGAATGAGCACTACTACCGTGCTCTCAAGCCACACCCGTCAAGGTAACAGAATGACATGCATAGTGGATACACAAGGGTGAGCTTATAGGGTTAATTTGCATAAAGCCAATTTCATTTAAATACAAGTAAGTAGGTTGTAAAGCTGATTACATTATACATAAAACTCATTTCACAACAGGGTTTTTGATTTATTGATAACAAGAGTAAGGGTGTAGGATAACCTCCTAACACCTGGCTAACCGCCAAGGGGCTCCCTGCCGAGGGCTCCCCGCCCAATAGCACAATGGATAGCAATCCAAACCAGTTTTAAAAACCATTTCAAAATCAAAACCAAATACTAACTTAGAGAGGCTTTGTCAGCATGTCCATGACCGTGGACACGGCTATTCGAATAGATTTTCAACTCTGTAGAGGTGTACAGCTTTCCCCACAAGAGATAACCAAAATATATTGTCCGGCAACACACTTCCGAAGGTGTGCGACTATCTGGTTATCACAAGGCCTTTACAATGCTCCTTCTCACCACAGTCCCCTCCGCTGAGGTTTCACCCCCTTTGGGCTACCCACCCGCAGGGTTCAGGCCCCCTCTTGCGCCAAGTGGGAATAAAAACAGTCATGAAAGACAGGCCATGAAAGACCACCCACACATCCAAAAGACAACCATGGTGAGATATTGCAAATTATTCGGCCAGCTCCCGCCCATACAGGACTTGTGGTTGCACGATGAGGCATAGCCCATTATAGGCTTAGCAAAGTACCGCTCAAAGACCGGCCCTTAATTGACATGGGCGACAACCTCAACCCTGGGGCATCGGATCACACGATCCCCGTGCACTCCCCGTGCACCAACCAAACAACTAGGTTCGCCCACGTCCAAACCATTTTCAACATTTAGGTTTGAAACAAGAACAGTTTCCATGACAACCCAATGCCATGGTTAAAACATTTGAGGTAAAACAGTTGGTCTTTAGTTGAAAATCTTCCCAAAACAAGATTTTGGTCTAAGCATTGCTAAGCATTTTTCTTTTAAGAGGTCCCGTCCCACATAAAGCAAGGACCAGTTTTACTAAGGTGACAACAAGTTTAGTTACAATGGCAAGGTTGGCCATACCAAGAAGTTAGGTATATCTAGGAGTGTAAAACACGGGTATTGAAATACTAAGTAAAGTATGCATGCAATACATAGCTTGAAACAGAAATACATAGAGTGAAATAATGGGTGTCAATATGATCAAAGGGTATGACTTGCCTTGCTCGAAGGCTTGGGGATCTTCTTCTTGAAGGTACTCGGGCTCCTCGCCTTATCTAATCTACGAAAGAGTAAAGCCAACTCAAAAACAAGCTCAAGAAAAGGCCAAAGAAACATCAACCCATAAGAACCAACACAAGAACTTGAAAGGTTGGAGGAGGTCGGAGCTTGGGAGAAGTTCTCAAAGAACTGGTCGGAAGAGGACCGTAGAACTGGTTGAGAAAGTTAGGAGTTACAAGCGAGGAAGAAGGCAAAATAATGTGATGTTCAAGCCTATAAGGCCTGTGCTACGGTGAATTCAAGGGCACACATGTCCAAGTTGGGTGAAAAAGAGGACACGAGTAGGTAAAAGATGGGACAAAAGAGGAAAAAGAGGTACACAGGAGGTGACAACATTTTGATGTGTTCCAGACAGCATTAAATGTGTTGCAGCGGCATTAAATGCTTAGAAGACTTTCGGCGCAAAAAGGATAAGATGGCCAGGTCTGACAACGTGAGCTGTCAGAGCTCAGGTGGGGGAGGTCCTGACCCACGGAGGGTGGTCCTTGCAAAAAGGCCACAGAGGGTGGTCTTTATAAAAAGACACAGAAGGGTGGTCTTTGCAAAAAGGCCACGATGGGTGGTCTTTGTAAAAAGACCAGAGGTCATGACTACAAGGGGTGGTCATGACAAAAGAGAGTGGTCTTTGTAAAAAGGACTGAGGAGGTCCTGGCGGTTGAGATCTCAGGGGAGGTCTTAACGGTCAAGATCTAAATAAGGAGGTCTTGGCGATAAGATCTCACAGGGAGGTCTTAATACCAAGATCGAACAAGGAGGTCTGAACAACGAGGAGGTCCACACGAGAAGGTCTAAACAAAGAGGTCAGTCCAGAGAGCACAATTGAACAAAGGAAAGGAGAACTCCACAATCTTCCAAGAGAAACCAACCAATTTAGTTAGAGTTTGCTTAAGTCATTTAAAGTTCTTTGTAAAGTCCCAAATTAAGCTTCGAATTCTTATCAAAACCAAATGATTCTTTTTATTTTAAAATTTTCGAAAAGTTCCAAAAATCAGAATGTTACAGTAGTACAAGTTGTGCAAGTATTGCTAGAAAGTTAGACACAATATATCTGAGTGCTGGTGGGTAAAGAAAAAGGAGAAAATGAATAACAATTTCAAGAATGATCAACAAAAGATGATGCTAAAGTCACCATTGGTACTAAGCAAGATTTTGATGGAGATATTCTCATTGCCTTTCTAGATAATTCTAAAGCGGTGATGAGTGGATTCTTGATACGACATGCACTTTCCACATAAGCCTAAACCGAAATTGGTTTGTGAATTATGAAGCTACACCAAGTGATTCTATGTTGATAGGTGATAATTTATCATGCAATTTTGGAAGCTTTGGTTCTACCCAGATCAAGATGTTTGATGACACCTTTAGAACTTTGTCGGATGTTCGATACATTCCTGATTTGAAGAGAAATCTTATATCACTGAATACTCTTGATGCTAAAGGTTAAAGCTGAACATCAATGCTCAGCAGGATTGCTAAAACCATTGGAAGTACCCGAATGGAAATAGGAAGATATCTGTATGGATTTCATAATAGGCCTTCCCTTAACAGTTAAAAAGAAAGACGCAACTTGGGTTATCGTGGACCGCCTCACCAAATCAGCCCATTTCATTGCCACCAACCAGAAATACTCGATCAATAAATTAGCTGAATTCTACATAGAAAGAATAGTCACACCGCACAGAGTACCAAAGACTATCACATCTGACAGAGGAACAGTATTTACCTCTGGATTTTGGAAAGTTTACACAATGCCTTGGGCACCAACCTTAATTTCAGCACAACCTATCACCCACAAACTGATGGCCAGATTGAAAGAGTCAACCAGATCTGGGAGGACATGTTACGAGCCTGTGTGCTGAACTTCGAAGAATTGTGGGGAAAACACTTAGCTTTGGCAGAGTTCACCTACAATAATAGCTATGAGTCCAGTATTCAAATGGCACTGTACGAAGCTCTCCATGGCAGAAAGTGCAGATCACCCATCTGTTGGTATGAAGTTGGAGAAAGGTCTTTGCTAGGTCCTAAACTTGTGAGAGAAAATGACGAGAAAATCCAGTTAATCCAAGAACGTCTCAAGATTGTCCAGAGTGGACAGAAGAGTTACGCAGATAAACATAGAAGAGACCTACAGTTCAAAGTCGGGGATTATGTGTATTTGAAGGTATCACCTATGCGCGGGGTGCGTTGATTCGGACTAAAAGGGAAACTGAGTCCACAGTATGTCGGACCATTTCAGATATTAGTGTGTAAAGGCACCTCAGCATATAAACTGGAATTAATGATTCAATTATCAAGAATCCACAATGTATTCCACATCTCGCAACTAAGAAAATATCTGCGGGAGCCCTCTCATCACTTAACCAACCTCGACATACCTCTCCAAGATGATCTAATTTACGAAGAACACCTGGTGAAAATCCTAGCTACAGAAGACCAAAGACTAAGGAACAAAACTATACGTTAGTACAGAAATACAGTGGAAGAATCACGTGTCGGTGAAGCCACGTGGGAGAACAAGAAAGAACTACAGCTGACCCACCCCAACCTAGTCAAGTGAGATTTCAATTTGGGGACGAAATTTTCTTAAGGGGAGGATGTGAGAACTCGAGAATTAAAACTAACCTAATTGTCGTTAAGCGGTAATTAGCAATAAATAAAATTCTTTTAAGCAAGATCAAAACATATGATATCAAGAATTAATGCAACAAGATTTAATTATCGATTAGTCTCGAGTCATTTACAAACATTATTTACAAGCCCCGAGTACAACAGATTAAAAATAAAAGGTATTGCATTGCATGTAGCCAAAGCCTTCCTAATTAAAGCCTTGTCTCACTTCACAACCATTCACACAACCCACATCACCATTTCATTTCCTTCACAACCAACTCAACCAAACTGAATGTCCAAACCTAACCCCTCATTGCAAAGGTGAAGTCATTAATTGCACCGAGAGCACAAAGATCACATGTAAGAGATAATGTCGAATCTAAGCCGGGCATTATATAAGTTAGGCATGAGAGAGAAATATTTCCACACACATCTAGCGCACACCATTGTCACAACCGAAACCATCCCCACACACACACACACAAAGAAGCCACCTTTCCCCTCACACGCCACAAACAAAGCCATCCCCAAACCCATCCAGCCGAAGTAGGAGAAGAGCAAGGCAGCAAGACCACAAGGCCAGGGGTGTACAAGCCAGCACGAGGAGGAGGAGCAAGCACAGGAGGCCACAACCTAGGAGGAGGCGACAACTGAGCCCACCTCAAGCCAACCATCAGCTTCACCGAATCGAGGAAGCTACCGACAAAGTTGAACCTTGGCTCTTTCCCTAACCAACCCGACCATAAAACGACAAGGTAGCCCACTTTCACCCACTGTCGTTCTCGTCTAAAATTGAACCCACGCTGTGATCTGCATCTTTTGCAGAACACTTGCGACACCCACCTTTTCTCCCATTTATTTTTTCATCCAAACAGAACCTACTTCAGTAGTAGCACACATCCATTCTCATCACACAGAGCAAGGGGAAACAGTAGAGGCGCAGGGAGGTGGAGGCTCCATGGGCACGAGCTTGACACGGAGGGAGCAGCCGAGCTGGGGAAAGTGAGGGTCGGGTGGCGGTAGTGATGTCGGTGGCCGGAAAGGGAGGAGCTCTGACCGAAGCAACCACATGAGAAGAGGTAGAAGAAAGAGATTGGGGAAAAGAAGGGAGTGAAGAAGAAGCTAAGCACTAAAGGGTGTCGACCGAGTGAGGATAAACAAGAGAGAAGTTAGTCAAAACCCTCGACCAGTTAGTCGAAACCTTCCAACCAGTTGTAGTTGAAACCCTCGACCAGTTAGTCAAAACCTTCGACGATCATAGTTGAAACCCTCACCGCTTAGTCCAAACCTTCCGACCAGTCGTAGTTGAAGCCCTCGACCAGTTAGTCAAAACTTTCGACCAGTCGTAGTCGAAACCCTCGACAAGTTAGTCAAAACCATCTGACCAGTCGTAGTCAAAACCCTCGACTAGTTAGTCGAAACCTTTCGACCAGTCGTAGTCGAAACCCTTGATCGGCTAGTCGAAACTTCCAACCAGTTAGTCGAAACCTTTGACCAGTTAGTCTAAACCTTTCGACCAGTCGTAGTCAAAACCTTCCGACCAGTAATGCAGTCAAAATCTTCAACCAGTTGGTCGAAACCTTCTGACTACTCGTAGTCGAGCAGTACTCGTAGATGAGCAGTACTCATAGTCGAGTAGTAATCGTAGATGAGCAGTGCTCATAATCGATCAGTACTCGTAGTCGAGCAATACTCGTAGCTGAGCAATACTCGTAGTCGAGCGGTACTCATAGTTGAGCGGTACTCGTAGATGGACAATACTCGAATAAAATCTACCCCAAGTCTGTTAGGTAATTAGGTAAAGCGTGCACTCAAATAAATTGGGTTAGGCGTATTTGCATGAATAGAATTTAAATAGACTTAGTTGCATGCGAGTGCGAGTAGTATTTTATTTTTGTGTGATAGAAAGCGAACTTCGGCAACCTCGATCATATTGGGGATCCGCAAAATGTTATTAAACTAAAATCTGCTAACCAAAAGAACCAACTAACCCACATATTTATACTAGCACCAAAAGCAACTAAGTATTTTTGTGCATCTGTCGTATAATTGCAGAGGCCGATCCGACGCAGGCAGGATTCGTCGATCCGAAGTACCTTGACACCGCTTGTTACTACAACAACAAAGGCAAGCTTACCTCTTGATCATTAATCTAGTTATATTAAATGTAACCGTGTATTGTTGTATTATATTTGTACATGCATCAAAACTATTTCTCAAAATCAATAGGATAAATGAAAGAAGAAAAAGATGAAAGATATGAGAAGAGAAAAGAGTTAATATTATGGCTGGTAAAGGGGGCCCGTGGCAGAAAAGAGATGAGGGAAGAGGTGGGACCCTTTACATATGGTTAGTATATAAGGACCTACAGCACTCTTACTCGGGTTAGAGGCCGTAAATTGAGTGCCAACCATTTTTCCATTTTCAACGGGCAGAAAATGCTACCCTATTACGTAATTATGCTCTCCACATCAGGTAAGTAATTATGTAGGATGAAGATGACACTATGGCGCTAAGTGGAGTGTTGGAGACTGGGGAGCCAGCCCAACCAACATTACTGGAACTCGGTGGATGATGAGATCAGCACCGTGACGAGGTCAACACCGATGAAAAGTAATATGTGGAGAAATTAATCACATAATTTGGAAAACGTTATGTATTCTAAAATCGAAACCACGTCAAAGGAAATGTAGGGGACCTAGCTCAGAGAGAGCTCAGAATAGCTATAGGTAAAGTGGTACAAGCCTGCGCAGTGCTATACAAAATTATAAATTCATGCTTGTTCCCTAGATTGGAGTCTACGGGAACCGCTAGGGGTCTATCTTCTCACTGAGTGACAAGTAGTCTTTTCAGTACTAAAATCTGCCACTTAAAGTTTTGATGAGTTGATTATTTTCGGAAAAGAGATGATCTAGAAAATGTGATAATAAATGGAGATAAGTCATCCAGTGCATTTTTGTTACTAATGCTTACTGAGTACACTAGTGTACTCAACCTTGTTATTATTCTCCTTTGTTAGATTCTATTTGGTGGGAATTACCCCAAGTGGGATGAAGGACACGCAGTAATCGAGGAAGCCACGGGAGGAAGCGAGTGCGATTACGAGGACAAGGGCGAGATGGGCGGCTTATTCTCGCGTGTGGGGCGAGTAGACTACAAGTGGAGCCAAGTCAAGAGCAAGGGACTCACCCCATTTTTCAGTTGTAAATTAAATACTTTTAAGACCATAGCCTTGCGTGGCTAACTGTTGTAATAAAGAATAGTTTCTATCTTATTATTTTGCTGCGTTAATTCTGGTAAGGCTTACTATTAGTCAGAGCAGTGTCCTACCAGGTAGATGAATAGTAATCCATATGCTTAAGTGTGATTACCCTCCGGGGTAATAACATGAAGCGCCGCAATAAACCTGGTGTGAAAGGATATAAATTATGCAATGCTGAAACTAGAAATGTGGTTATTAGTAGAAATATTACTTTTGATAAATCTACTATGTTGTATGATAAACCATCTATTAGTGTTCCCGTTGAGAAGTTACGGAAGTCAATCGTGTAGGTGGAGCATGTTATTGATTGAAGATCTACACCAGAAGCCAAAAAAGAAAACATATATGATCTTCATGTTGTCTTTCAACCACCATAATTTTCCATTACAGCCGGTAAGCCTAAAAGGAATATTCAAGATCCCAAGAGATTGATTCCATACGTTGATGTTGTTGCTTATGCTTTGAATGTGGTAGAAGAAACTAAAGGTACTTCAGAACCTTTCACTTATTCAAAGGCTCTCTTCTAGTGATTCGGAGAGATGGATTATTGCCATGCGTGATGAGATGCATCTCTTTAGAAGAATGATCATTAGGAGCTGGTCAAGTTGCCAATTGAGAAGAAGGCTATTCGTTTGAATGGATCTTGTAACACCACGACTATTCTAAGCCAAGATGTCACCTAAAACATCTAACATACATCCATAATGTGGAAGAATTTGAATAAAATCAACTAATGATAGTATCAAAACAACCAAGACATGATGAAAGTATCTTTCCTTCACCATCTAATCTATTTATTTCAGTTCATTGACAATGAAAGTTCACACGCAGTAATAATTCGACATCAATGTGGAGAAGGTATCCTTCCTTCACCACTTATAAATTTATTATTACAGTTCATCATTTACGAATGTAAGACAGAACTAAGTTTAATCTTGAACATGAATTGGATGATGTGAACAAGTAGTGCGTGTCTACTCCCTCCCAAGTGAGCCAACATCAGGGGTTACCTAAAATAAACAAACAACGCAAGAGTGAGTCCACGACTCAAGCAAATCTGATAAAAAGAGACATAACACACATATGAACAAGTCATCAACATAAGAGAATATGAGCATACATCGAATGAAAACTTAGGAATGCATGGCATGAATGAATGTACTCAAGGATGGACTGCACACATGCTTATACCGGTATAGCGAGTGACACACCCGTCGGTGTTCACTTAAGCCCGCACCTTAACAAAAGTGTGGGGACCCAAGTCCTATATGAAGAACGTTTCATATAGGTGTCCAAAGCTGCCCATACTGGAATTGATGGGTCTTTCAATCCACTCCCGTGGACGGGACATGACAATGTCCAAACCTGCCCACATTGGAATGGTGGGACTTACAGTCCACTCCCGTGGACATAGCATGAATAAAAGGATGCATGATATGAACATGAACAATGCTAATATCATCTTTCGGCATTTACTCCACATATTGATAGAACATAACCAATTCAGCATTTTGGGTATCACAAGATGTCACATCATATTCATGCAAACATTCACAATCACAAAGACTTAAAACCAACAAAGTACTTGCCTTCGCGTTGCGTGCGTTAGCGGGCAACGATGGCGCTCCCAACCCGTAGGCTCGCGGCCTAAACAATTAAATAACCGAAATAAGAACAAAATAGAGCCCATCATGAATTAATATTCTACTCTACCCTCTTGCACACCCAAAACATAGTCATAACCCGAATATGAAATTCCAGCAGTAACATGGAATCCCATCAGGATAGCAGCACGGTAAAGACCAAAACTAATGATCTGGGACTCCAAAAGAGATGAGCCCAGATCCTACACGAGCTTAACAAATATATCTACAACTTTGTAGTTGACGAGATAACCCAATTCGGTCAAACTAAATTGCTAACTGTCAAACGAAATAGCAGAACAGAATCTGACTGAGCAATTAGAACAGCAGAACTAAAACGTCCATAACTTTTAAACTACAACTCCGAATTGAGTGTTCTTTAACAATATGAAAAGGTTATGAAATTACCTACAATAACCTAGTTGGCACGACATTCATATTTTGCCTTTAACAAAAAGTGGCACACGGGTCAAAACTAAAGATAGAAACCGACATACAATCTGGACAGACTGACCTACAATCTGGACAGTCACAAAGAAAAGTGCATAACTTTTGATATATAAATCCAAATGAGGTGTTCTTTATCAATCCTGAAAGCTAGTGATATCACCTTCAAAATTTGTTATGGGCAAGACCTCTGAATCACCCTCTAACTAGGCCATATATCAACCTATACAGAGACTGCTAATTCTCGTCAGGATTCTGGACAGCAGATAGTAAATCTATCATAACTTTTGACTCAAAAGTCGGAATGAGGTGATCTTGGCGGCCACCGAAAGCTAAGATCATCCTCTAAATAACTCTAGGAGATCAAAATCCCTAATTCTGCCTCTAAGCATACGAAACAGGCCGCGCAAGAAACTGGACAGAATTGAATTTGTAGCAGCAGCAATTTAACCCAATCAAACTAATCGAATTCGCATCTAATACAACTTAAACAGCAAAGAACGCCTCTCATTACCCTTGTAGAACCTTAGGGAGACGCTGATCAAACACCTAAAGAAGATCCTTCTCATCTCCTCTTTTCTCCCCTCTTTCCCTCTTCTTCTTCCTCCTTGCGGCAGGCCAAAGCAGGAAATCCTCCGGGAGGTGGCAACAATGGAGGTTCATCTTGAGAGGGAAGGTGGAGGCACCAAGGGAGGGAGAGGGGCAGGAGGTGGCGGCTGCCAAGGAAGGGGGTGAGGGGAAAATTTCGCCAAGGGAAAAGGGAGGGTGGCTAGGTTAGAGGTGTGGGGCGCATGGGCTTTAGGCCCATGATGCCTCCCCCCTCTTGAGAAGGACCGGCCAGCCCACCTGGGCCACGGCCCAGGCCTAGGTTGCCGTGAAAAACCAGTAACCCCCCTCTCTTTACAAGATCTGATGAAGAACAATTCCCCCGAATAAATTTGATCGCTATCGATTAAATTATTTTCTTCCGATAGTTGATCCTCACACTTTCGGGATATTACATTCTACCCCCCTTAATAGGATTCGACCCCGAATCTAAACACACTTAACCGAAAGAACAACCACGACTGAGAACGAACAACGGTAACCATGTATCCGTTGTGAACAACACCAGCTAAGGCTCACGCACGCGAAACTCCAACTTCCCAAGTAGCCTCTCCCTCGGACTGAAAAATACCACAACACAACGACGTAACACGATGTCTGAACTAACACTCAACCCGGTACTTCCAGGTACTCACTCAACACGAGAACATACAAGACGTTACGTACTCCGCGCATAGACTCGAGATAGTCCTGGCGATACGCCAACTAGCGAAAACAACCCAATGTACCTTGGGTTAACCTTCCCAATGATACCGAACCACATGACAAGCACAAAGAACACGAAACTCTTATTCGCTCTCAATTGAACTCTTCACGAAAACAAGGATCACCTCATTTAACCGAATACACACGATCGAAAACTCTTTAAGCAAACTCTTTTACCGACAAACACATCTGAATAAGAAAGATTCACATCACAACTAGACGTTACCAATCTGGGCATGTAAGAGTAAAATCGAAATCAGAATTTCATTACGAAAACCTTTCCACCTTCCAAGTGGCGGTTTGCGAATAAATGTCACGAAAACCAAAGGAGGAACAATTTTAAATGCCCAAATCAAAACTTCCTTTATTCTTCTGAACCGATAAGAACCACACATACCAAAATCGAGTCAAACTCAACTTATGAAAGACATTGGTCATCGACATAAGCTCAAGCAAGAATAAAGAAAATGCTTCACTAATCAAGAAGACATCTTTTCCTTAGTTTCACTTTTTGGAATAAAATATCTCTCCAACCTTGGAATTGAATTCATCGCATACCACACGTTCTCAACCTCTTAATATAACATCCTCAAATTTAGGCTTAAACAAAACACATCATCCACACCTTTGTGGAGAGACTCTATTGATTCCACTGAACACTCTAGACAAACTGATGACATTACTTTGATAGAGGGCACCAAAGCACCTCAAAGACCCACGTAATCTCATCACCTCCAACTTTCAAGAATAACACGTCAGAATCCTCAGTACACCCGCTCATGAACTACATCAGAAGGGTTCTATCGACAATCATTCCACTACTCAGAATACTCCAGTTTTCTATCTCCTCTACACACAAATCTTTGGGCGACCAAAAGTCTAGCATGAAAATGGAAAGCCCAAATTTAACCTCCAAGACCCCTACCACGAATTCCTCTTATAACACATGGTGAAATCATCGGATTAAATCTCTAACATCCCCACAATTCACATACTCACTCATTGACATCATCAGGAATCACTCACTCAACATCGCAATTCTTTCCAATTGTGTTACGCTATAAAATTGATTAAGGTTTCCATACATTTGATAATCCGCAACATTTCAACATGAACCAAAGTTCTGGAACTACACTATATCATAGGTTCTACTTAGTTGAACACTATACAGTTTTACTTCGAAGCCATACATTCCATCTGAATCAACTTCCCTCCAAGAGGTTTAGGTCAAAACCAACTCATCTTCTATTACTCCTCCAATAGCTTGGTAGCAAAATCTCACCCCTACAATCACTTAACCACCACCAAACAATTGACAGCTTACGCTTTGTAAAACTTTGCAACACCAAACTGTTGATCTTTTCTCAAAAGAAAGAGGCGAATAAGGACAAATTTCACCACACAGGAAAACGTTACTGCTCACAGTGAGCACGAAACCAAAAGAAATAGTCTGGTAATGAAGATCTGGGAAAACGAAAATTGAGTTCACAATGAGGGCACGCATCCCTCGAAAAGGGAATAGCAAATAACCACCATTAAGGGAAATGACATTGCGATTGAAACTCGACACTCTTGAGTGAAAAGAGCAAAAAGTTTATGAACAATTCAAATAACTACCAGTTACAAAACTTGACTCAAATTCTCAAATATTCCTACTGCACTCTTTCCTTTAACACTGAAATTAATTCTTTGACTAACATCGTTTTGCCACAACGAACAACATAAGGTCTTTAGTCCAAACCACACGGACTAATTAAGAACCAATGAAATTCCTCAATACGTCATATTTGTTCAGAACAATTCAACTACACACGAAACACGAGATCCAAATAATCTCAGCCACCAAACTCGAAACATTTCCAATTACAGGATTTCATGAAAAACAAGCAGATTATTCTTCTCTTAAGGGAACCAACATAATTTTTTCTTTAATTGCCGCTTCACGTTGCCAACTCAAACCAAAAATCCTTTAAGATTAAATCACTTGAATCTCTTAAGAAGCAACAAGACAATTCAATACCTCAATTTATTTAAAATAATTTCAGCTACCAGATGATTCAAGAGCTCAAAGGAAATATCACGAAAGCTAAACTTGAAATATTCTCAACTGAACGATATCATCGAAGGCGATCAAATTACTATGGGTATTAACATCAGTTTCACCACAACCATTAGAAAACACTTCAAAAGACCCACGTGTAAAGAATGGGTTGATTCTTTCTCAAAAGAAGAGACAAATGGAAACGACTTTCACCAACTAGAAAAACTCATCTACCACTCGCACTGAACACGGGACCAATGAAGAAACCAATTAAGCAATGAACTCATAGAGCATAAGTGGAGTCCACAGTTGAACGCATAAGCCTCACAAGAAGAGAGTATCGAACCTTATGAGATAAGAACAAATAAGTATTCAAAATCAAGCACTTGCATCATCAAGAACCATTATAACTTTGCAACATATCGTTACTCGATAACTTCATTTACCACATAAAAGCTTGAACCTCAAAAGATCATGAACATAAAACTTGAAATTTGATCATTTAGAGAATATCACCATGGGTGATCAAATTACTACGAGAATTAACCTCATTCTCACATTTTGACGATTTAAAAACATCGACAACATATACTAGTACCAAGAATCATCAAACTTTATTACTCCATCCTAAAACTTCCCAAAGGGAACATAAACCACAAAGTTGAAACAAATTTATTATAACTTGATTATGCTAAGCAATAACAATATCACAATGCACGCTATCAAAGCCTACTTACGAAATTCATCTACTCAATGTTGGTGTTGCTCAACACCTTCTTCGCGTTCATTAACAATTGATGATTGTACTAATCATGTGTGTACATATGGTACTAATTTCATTTACAATCACATAACCACATATAAACATATATTCACATTTCACCTTTGTTCAGAAATCATTTCAAAACATGATTAAAGATTCACTAACATAATTTTCTATAAACAAGGTTTCATGAATCGATACACCAGCACCCATCTGGTACTTTATACAAGTTTCAACAATTTTAGCATACCAGGAAATAGATAAATCTAGCTCTTATGTAAGATCTATAGGTTCTGAATGGATATGGACAGTCTTCATTTAACCTACACCATGTATCAAATACAAGGACATTTCAAATTAATCAATTTCACTTTCATGGATGGTAGTTAAGAATAATTGATTTGCACCATGCTAATAACCCAACTTGGTAACTCATATCGTAACAATTTATTCGTTTAGTTATAACTTCTCATTTTAAGCATGGCAAGACATCACAAAAGGATTCTAACACCTTACTACAGCAAAAGAGAGACTTCAAACCTCAACGCTCGAAGTAATCCAAAAGAAACGCATAAAGCCAAAGCTTTCCCATGCAAACGAACTTCTGATGGAAAACTCTCACTAACCAAGTCACAAACGAGTAAATGAGTCATTCTTTTCAATGAGAAAGAAGGAGCAACCATGAAAACATCAATCTTGCCAATTGACAACGACCACAAGTGGTAAAAGCAACTCAACGGTTGAAAAGCAATATTTGTTTGAGAGAACCAAGAGGATCTATTGAAACCATAAACTATCATGAACCACAAACCGGAGAAATTCATCAACCACCGCAGACAAGAATTGACAAATTCGAAATCAAGAAAGAGAATAACTTTCTAAAGCAACTCACGCTTAACACCGAAACTATGGTACTGGGTAACTACTCCTCTAACCACGTCATCGCGAACGGTGGTGTAACTCGTGAATCGGAGTAACAACCACGACCTCCACTTCTGATCATTCGTTTACAACACGCTTCACCAAAATACTCAATTATGAATATACAGGATCATCTCATGACAATCATAGAATTAGTTCATAGATATTGAATATCATAGCAGATCATATATTACCAACAAGGATGATAGTACAGAAGCAATTCAACAATTGCTCAACAAAATGAAACATAATAACAGATATTGCGGAAGTAATGTAATTTTCCAACCCCACCTCATCGGCACGTGTGTCATTTTAATAACTTAATTACCACGGACCTAAAGCCGCTCGATACCAATCGTAACACCACGACTATTCTGAAGCCAAGATGTCACCTAAAACATCTAACATACATCCATAATGCGGAAGAATTTGAATAAAATCAACTAATGATAGTATCAAAACAACCAAGACATGATGAAGGTATATTTCCTTCACCATCTAATCTATTTATTTCAGTTCATTGATAATGAAAGTTCACACGCAGTAATAATTCGACATCAATGTGGAGAAGGTATCCTTCCTTCACCACTTATAAATTTATTATTACAGTTCATCATTTACGAATGTAAGATGAACTAAGTTTAATCTTGAACATGAATTGGATGATGTGAACAAGTAGTGCGTGTCTACTCCTCCCAAGTGAGCCAACATCAGGGGTTACCTAAAATAAACAAACAACGCAAGAGTGAGTCCACGACTCAGCAAGTACAGTAAAAGAGACATAACACACATATGAACAAGTCATCAACATAAGAGAATATGAGCATACATCGAATGAAAACTTAGGAATGCATGGCATGAATGAATGTACTCAAGGATGGACTGCACACATGCTTATACCGGTATAGCGAGTGACACACCCGTCGGTGTTCACTTAAGCCTGCACCTTAACAAAAGTGTGGGGACCCAAGTCCTATATGAAGAACGTTTCATATAGGTGTCCAAAGCTGCCCATACTGGAATTGATGGGTCTTACGTGCCCATACTGGAATTGATGGGTCTTTCAATCCACTCCCGTGGACGGACATGACAATGTCCAAACCCCGCCCACATTGGAATGGTGGGACTTACAGTCCACTCCCGTGGACATAGCATGAATAAAAGGATGCATGATATGAACATGAACAATGCTAATATCATCTTTCGGCATTTACTCCACATATTGATAGAACATAACCAATTCAGCATTTTGGGTATCACAAGATGTCACATCATATTCATGTAAACATTCACAATCACAAGACTTAAAACCAACAAAGTACTTGCCTTCACAAGCGCGCGTTAGCGGGCAACGATGGCGCTCCCAACCCGTAGGCTCGCGGCCTAAACAATTAAATAACCGAAATAATAACAAAATAGAGCCCATCATGAATTAATATTCTACTCTACCCTCTTGCACACCCAAAACATAGTCATAACCGAATATGAAATTCCAGCGAAGAACATGGAATCCCATCGGGATAGCAGCACGGTAAAGACCAAAACTAATGATCTGGGACTCCAAAAGAGATGAGCCCAGATCCTACACGAGCTTAACAAATATATCTACAACTTTGTAGTTGACGAGATAACCCAATTCGGCCAAACTAAATTGCTAACTGTCAAACGAAATAGCAGAACAGAATCTGACTGAGCAATTAGAACAGCAGAACTAAAACGTCCATAACTTTTAAACTACAACTCCGAATTGAGTGTTCTTTAACAATATGAAAAGGTTATGAAATTACCTACAATAACCTAGTTGGCACGACATTCATATTTTGCCTTTAACAAAAAGTGGCACACGGGTCAAAACTAAAGATAGAAAGCGACATACAATCTGGACAGACTGACCTACAATCTGGACAGTCACAAAGAAAAGTGCATAACTTTTGATATATAAATCCAAATGAGGTGTTCTTTATCAATCCTGAAAGCTAGTGATATCACCTTCAAAATTTGTTATGGGCAAGACCTCTGAATCACCCTCTAACTAGGCCATATATCAACCTATACAGAGACTGCTAATTCTCGTCAGGATTCTGGACAGCAGATAGTAAATCTATCATAACTTTTGACTCAAAAGTCGGAATGAGGTGATCTTGGCGGCCACCGAAAGCTAAGATCATCCTCTAAATAACTCTAGGAGATCAAAATCCCTAATTCTGCCTCTAAGCATACGAAACAGGCCGCGCAAGAAACTGGACAGAATTGAATTTGTAGCAGCAGCAATTTAACCCAATCAAACTAATCGAATTCGCATCTAATACAACTTAAACAGCAAAGAACGCCTCTCATTACCCTTGTAGAACCTTAGGGAGACGCTGATCAAACACCCTGAAGAAGATCCCTTCTCATCTCCTCTTTTCTCCCCTCTTTTCCCCTCTTCTTCTTCCTCCTTGCGGCAGGCCAAAAGCAGGAAATCCTCCGGGAGGTGGCAACAATGGAGGTTCATCTTGAGAGGAAGGTGGAGGCACCAAGGGAGAGAGGGCAGGAGGTGGCGGCTGCCAAGGAAGGGGGTGAGGGGAAAATTTCGCCAAGGGAAAAGGGAGGGTGGCTAGGGTTAGGGGTGTGGGGCGCATGGGCTTTAGGCCCATGATGCCTCCCCTCTTGAGAGGACCGGCCAGCCCACCTGGGTCATGGCCCAGGCCCAGGTTGCCGTGAAAAACCAGTAACCCCCCTCTCTTTACAAGATCTGATGAAGAACAATTCCCCCGAATAAATTTGATCGCCATCGATTAAATTATTTTCTTCCGATAGTTGATCCTCACACTTTCGGGATATTACAGATCTTCAAGAAGAAAGAAGTTGTTTCACCAACTAAAGAGGTTAGGTACAAAGCAAGGCTTGTTGCTGAAAGATACAGCTAAATTCCAAGTATTGATTTTACTGAGATGTATTTTCCCGATTGTGAAACATAGTTCTATTCACATTTTAGTCAGCATTGTGGCTATGCATGATTATGAAATTGAACAATTGGGCATGAAAAATCACGTTCTTATAGGGAGAGCTGGAAGAAGATATTTATGTGGAGCAACCAAAAGATTTTGTCGTTCTGAGAAAGGAGAATTTTGCTTGCTAGTTGAAGAAATCTCTTTATGATTTCAAATAGTCACCAGAGAGTGGGACAGGAGATTTGACTCCATTGTGATCTCTAAGGATTTCAAAAGATCTGATTATGATAGCTGTGTTTATATGAAGATTGTTAATGGTTCAACTATTTACCTGCTCCTATATGTTGATGATATGTTGATTGCTGCAAAAGACAATGCAGAAATTTCAAAGTTGAATGCACAATTGAGCAGTGAATTTGAGATGAAAGATGTCGGTGCAATAAATAAGATTCTTGGTATAGAAATTACCAGAGATAGACGGTTTAGAAAATTACACCTAAGTTAGAAATGGTATATTGATAAAGTCTTTTGACGTTTCAATATGCATAAGGTTGCACATTTCAAACTTTCTTCAGCATAATGTCCACAGTCAGATGATGGAGTTGAGTGCATGTCTAGAGTTCCATATGCCAGTGTTGTTAGTTCACTTATGTATGTCATGGTATGTTCTCACCCTGATTTATCTCAAACATTGAGTGTTATTAGTAGATACATGACTAATCCTGGCAAAAAGCATTGAAAAATAGTTCAATGAATTTTTATATACTTGCGGGGCATATCTGATGCTTGCTTACAGTTTTGAAAGTCTAAAGATGGAATTGTTGGTAATATGAACTCAGATTTTACTAGAGATTTGGATAAGAGAATATCTCTTATTGGTTGTATGTTCACTGTTGGAGGATGTGTCGTTAGTTGAAAAACAAGTATGTAAGCTATTTTGTCTTATCCACTACAGAAGCTGACTATATGCTTATTTTTTAAGCTTGCAAAGAAGTCGTTTGGCTAAGAGGTTTGTTTATTGAGCTTTGTGGAAGTATGTCTTGCACTACAATATTCTGCGACAGTTAAAATGCTATTTGTCTTACGAATGATCAGATGTTTCACAAGAGAATGAAGCACATTAATGTCAGATATCATTACATTCGAGGTGTCATTACTCAAGGTAACATTAAAGTCAGCAAGATAAGTACCCATGATAATTCAACTGATATGATGACAAATCCAGTTAGTACCGCTAAGTCTCAAACTTAGTTGGTATCATTGAGTAGACCTGTGGACGTTCAGCGCAGAAGGTGTTCATGCTAATCTGTTTCGAGGAGATCACGTTTTGTTTTGGCTATAGAAGGAATTCGTATCAAGGTGGAGATTGTTGAGTTTGAGTATGATACGAATTTTGTTTCCTACTCCAACTCATAGTTCTACTCCTACACGGAGTCTTTTATGTATCACTATAAATATATCCTTGTAGTTCATAGGGAAAAGTAAGAACTTCATCGTAAACATCTCCTTATATAGTGATATTGGCTTCGTGTGCCTACGGTTTTTCTTGAAATGTTTTTTCATGTAAAATTTGTGTCTCTCATTTCTATTTTTATGTGCATTATTTGCAACATGAGATTAATCTCACGGCGTCGAAACCTAATCTAGGGTTGAAACGACTGATGAGTGATAACACGTGTTTATAGTTTTTCCCTCGCGGTTTGTGATAGGCAGTTCAATCCTACTATTTAAGTAGCTCTAGACTAACATGTTTCATTTATTCTGATTATACCCAACACATGGATAACTTTTGTCTTAAACAATCTTGTAACACTCCAAATATTTATTTAAATGAAAAGAAAGATTGTAGGGAGGATAATTGAATAGAGGGAGTGGTTTTAATGAGTTGTGGGGATTTTTATAGTGGAAAACTTGGGTGTGGGTGAAAGCCCACAACACCTTGGCCCATTAGGGCAACCATCCAAGTAGAGGGGCAGCCATGCTACTGTAGCACGCACTGTAGCGCCGCCGCTGTAGCAGCCCCTCCTCCCCATTGCATCTCCACCTCTTTTCCCCTCCTCCCTTTGTGGCGGCCAAGAAGAAGGAAGAAGAAGGAGAGAAGGAAGAAGAGAAGAAAGCGGATCCCATCCGAGTTCGTGATCTTCAGCTGCGCCAAGGGTAACTAGCCGTTTGTTGTTGTGTGTTTAGTCGTAGATCCGAAATCGAGTAGTTTTGGCAAGATTGAAGTCGGTCTGTTAAAGTTGCAATTCTGTCCAGAACGTTGCGCGGCCAGTTTCATGTGTTTAGAAGCCGAATTAGGAGGTTTGGTCTCCTAGAGATATGTAGATTTTGTTCTTAGCTTTCAGTGGCCACCAAGATCACCCAAATCCGATTAACGGTCAGGAAGTTATGAATTTTTTAGTATCGCTGCTCTGTTAATCTGTCAGTTTAGAACAGTCTGTAGAAAATGGGATGAATCTGCTAGTTAAGGTCGAAATCAGAGGACCTCAATATAACGAAAAATGTAGGTAATTTCCATACCTTTGATAGAGATAAAGAACGCAAGATTTGGACTTTCGTAGCAAAAGTTATGATGGTTTTAGTGATCTGTCCAGAGAACCCGACGTGATAATTGTTGCTCTGTAGGTTGGCTTGGTAGAGGTAGTAGTTGGCATAATCAAAAGGGCTCCTCAACTAAGTTTATTTAGGTAATTAAATTACCTTTCCAGAAAGTCTGAGAACACCTTATTTGGACCCCTGAGCGGAAAGTTATGTATTTTAGAAGTTGACTATCCGCAGTGATCACCAAAGCGATCACTAGGAATTGGAAGATTGGAAAACACTTGGGAGTTTAGCGAGTTCGTTTGTGTTGTACTTATGCTTTTGGTCCAGTATGTTGGACTTAGTCCGGTTATCTTTATGTTCGGTAGGAGCGTGATCCTGTGGGCAGCGCCTCTTTGCGCCCACCGCTCTCGCACGGTTAAGGCAAGTATTCGGGTTATAGCGTATTTTCGGTTGTATGATAAAATTGTTGTGATTGCTTGATGTAGCCTTGCACGAATGTTAGCGTAATGAGTTTTCCTTTTATCTTGATGAATGCAAGCTATGGTTAATGTTTCCCCTGAGCGTTGCTAAATCTTACATGTTGTTATGTACATGTTAAATTCTTGGGTATGAAAGACGTGGGCATGGAGCATTTGCATGTTTCAAACGTGTTGGATACTTGGTCATGTATGCATGTTTTTGATATATGATAGCGAAGTAAGGTTGCTTACATGATAATGAGAATATGATGTAATCCTGCTTATGAATATGTTATCATGGCGCATATGCATGTTGAGAGCATACAGTGCCTCTGGTCACGTGGTGACCAAGTACATATAGTTGAGGTCCCCGTCATGTAGATGACGGGCTTGAGGTCCCCACATTCGTGGAATGTGGCTATGAATAAAGAGGTCCCCATCATTAAAGTGATGGGCAAAGGTCCCTATACATGTGATGTATAGGCTTTGGTCCTGTGCTGGAGGGCACAGCGTAAGGGTATCTGACGACGTTGTGTACCCGCATTCACCGGTAAAATGCGAAGAGAGATAAAGTTGAAAAGGTGCATTGCATTGGTTGCATTCACATGAGCATGAAGGCTATACTTTGGTGCAGTGATTATCTTGGATTATTGATGCTATGAATGATAACTTGCTTAGCCTTGTTGGTACTTGTCGAGTCTTTGGGCTCACTCTTGCTTTGATGTGTTTTAGGTACAACCGCAAGACCCGCATGCATGGGAGGAGTAGATGTTTGGATGCACGCACTACCACTCAATCTTAAGAATTACTTATGGATGTTTTGAGTTTGATTAACTGTAATAATGAGAATAGCAAATTTTGATTATGTTTATGAGATTATCTCGCATGCTTGAAAGAACTCGATTATGAAGATATTGATAAATGCCATGATTAATTGTTGGAACCTCGGTATAGCTGACTATACAAAGGAGGTTTTGCCAAAAATTTGTAATTGATCTTAGTTTAGTTTAGTTTAATTTAATTTTAGTAGCATTCCGTGCTCATGTCGGGCCGGGGTGTTACGATTGGTATCGAGCGGTGTGAGGTCCGTGGTGACTAGATTAATTAAAAATTTGCGAATGGCTAATCAACTTAAAAGTTTGACACACTGGTGCACGATGAGGTGGGGTTGGGTTATTGCATTGCATCTATGGTTCTATTATATCGCATTGATAATTGCTTGATATGAATATAGTAAGATTGCTTATTAACCGATTATATGATTGTTATATGTGAGGATAATAGATGTTGAGAGGTTGTGGTTGTGGCCCTGGTTTTACCAGTTACACCACTATTTGTAGTAAGAGATTAGTGAAGTGGTTACCTCGGATATCTTAGTACAAGCGTGATAGTGAGTATCATTAGAAAGTTGTTCTCTTCCTTGAATTTGAATTTGGTTAACTCTTGTCCAGTTGGGCTTGATAAATTTCTCTTGGGGTTAGTAGTTCTTATTCCACTCGATTTGTTTCCATTTATTTAATTTGAATCTTAAAATGAACTTTGTTTTTTTCAACTATTGAGCGCTTATGTTGATGAACCTTCTTTGGATAGTGGTTGCAATGCGATCGATGGGTTTCAATTGGTTTGTATTTGTTTCTGAGCAAATATTATCTTTCGACTCTTGAGCTATTCTTGCTACTTGTAAACGTTGTCATTGGCAATATTGTTCCTCTTCAGGAGAGTTCTACCTTCTTGTTGGCAAACTTGACCCATTTATTCGCTTAGAGTTTTTATGATGGAAGATATCATTTACCAACTCCATTGAAGTATGTTTCGACTTTATGCACTTCTTTTGGAGTAGTTGGAATGTTGAAATTTCGTGCATCCTCTTTGAGAAAGAAAATATCAAAAAACTATTTTGAAATATTTGTTGTGTTATGTGAGAGGTTCCACGATAAAAGATAAATTAATAATGTATGAGTTATCAAGTTGGGTGCAGTAGTTTGATCGTGTCGATCTTAACCAAGATCCTTGGAAGTGAAGTGAAAGATTTGATGTTGTCATGAAGTAGTTACATGATGAACTTGTTTAATGGTATGACTATACATACTAGGAATCCACAATTATATTAAGAAGTGTGAGATATTAATGATTTGGTTTGATCATAGGATTGTGGAATTTGGTAAATTTATTGGATAATTTGGAGTAATGTGTTCCAATGGATTAATCTACCTATTAGTGATGGTCATGTTTAAGGATGTGATTGAACAATGACTTACAGTATATCAATCTAGTAATTTTCATAAGCTGACAACTTGATGATTATACTAAATTGCTAGATTGAAACATGTATATCAGATTAGATGAATGTTGAGGTAGTACCTTGCAAAACCCGGTGTTTAAAGGAGATGATGTTATTAAATCCTTAATTAAACTCTGAGCATAAAATGGAATGTTGACTCTGTGTTTATAAATGGTTATATGACTATAAATAGCAGTAGGACCCTATTTTGTATATTTGATAGAGACAATTGTCAATTGTCAATGATAGTTGAAGGGTGTTTCTTTTGGAGAGATTTATGATGGGATAAGAGGCTATGATGATTCTCGCTAGGAGTGTATTATTTCTTTGTTAGTGAGATTGTCGAAGGGATTATGATTATACTATTGAATGTTTGGTATAAGGAATTGGATCGCTACTTTGACATTGATTAAATGAAAATGCTTCTAGTCACGCGTTTGTAATCTTCGCACCTCATGTTGATGTGGTAGCTGAAATTGTTTTGAACAAAGTGACGTCTTTGAGAGGTTTTATCGGTTCCTAAGTAGTTTATGTGTTGTGGACTTGAAATCTCTTCTTGTTAGTGTTGGCATGGTGATGTGTAACTAACGGAAGTCGTTTTCTTTGTTAGGAAATAGTGAAGTAGGAGTATTTCAATTTGAAGTCAAGCTTTGTAACTTGCGTTTATCGATTCTTGCCTAAGCTTTTGTTTGCCCAACAGAGTTTCCGAATCCCAAAACCAATGTTTTATTCTCGTTTGAGGTTTGATACACTTTGCTTGTGGAACGTGTGCCTCAACTATGATCACTCTTTTGTTTTTAAGATCTTTTCTATTTGATTGTTTCTCTTGAACTTGTAACTATTGTAAGTGGTAACGTTTTTCCTATATGCTGAAAATGATTTATGTTTGCCTCTTTTCTAAGAAAGGTTAACCAATCAGTATTGTAAAGTCCCTTCGGTTGTGAATTGGCAACTAGATAGTGGTGGTCTAGTAGATGATTTTGTGAACCTTTATGTGTCAAGTTGTTTGAGAGGCATTGAGTAAATTGATTTATTAGATTAATCCTTGGAGAGAGTTCGATTTAAATAGAATGTTTGTCTTTGGAGCTAACTTATTACGTGTCGCAACTAGTAGAACCTATAAAGGGATGTGGTCCAAGATCTTTTGTTCATTTTGATGAACATTAGAATTAGAAAGTATGAAAATCTTGACCAAATTTATTAGAGTATCGCAATTGGGTACTCGGTAAGATTGTGTAGAAGAAATATGATGGTGTGGCTTAATGAGAGTAGCAGTGTGGAAAAAAAATTATAATCGTCGTGTTAATTAATGGGATAGCAGGGATTGTTGAGCTATTGTCAAGCATGACTCGGCCTCGGTGAGTAACCCTATGGGAGTTAGATTATCTCTAAGGATATCTTGGTCAAAGAATATATTTATTTATTAATGTTAGTGAATGAGTATGTTTGAATCTTGATCAATTAGTGAGGGTATTGCGAATGGGTATATTGTGGTCATGTAGCTGAAAATTAATTGGTGTGGTTGAGTGAAGGTCAAAGATTGGTGAAATGAAACGCCTTGGGCGGTTACTTGGTTAGTGAGGAATATTGATATTAATGACTGAGGTTATTGTTGAGCTGTGTGAAAAGTTAGTAAAAGAATTTGAGGATTTCCTATCAATCATACCAGAAATTCATTATAGGAGACTTGGAGGTTAAATTTGGACTTGCCTTTCTATGCTAGGACCTCAGTGCCCAATGTTATGTGTAGAAGAAGAAGAATAAAAGTGGATTCGAATAGTATTGATCATTGATAGAATCCTTCGTGTAGTAAATGAGTATGTGCTGAGAATTTCAAGTTGATTATCTTTAACGTAATGAGGTGATGTGGTTGCGGGTGAAAAATCTTTATTGAGGTGTTGGGAACCAGTTGTCAAAAAATAATTCCTTTGGTATAGGAGTGGACTAGAGAATCCTTGTGTGGATTAATAGAGTCCCCCTAGATAAGTGTGGTTGTTCTTTCGGTTTGAGGATCATTTTGGGGTTGTCGGTTAAGAGGAAGGAGTAAGTTTGATGATTTGGAAATCCAAGATTTTGGAGAATGTTTATTTCTTAAAAGGACATCTCAGAAAAGAATGTTTTCTCCAGTAGAGAAGTGTTCTATTGGTTCTTGTTGGAGTTGGGTTTTTATGACGGAGAACACTTACAGTTTGAGTTGACCCTATGTCGGCAGGCGGTTCCTTCCGATCGGAAAATAAATGAAGTGTTTGATTTGGGCATTCCAACAATTCCTCTTTTGACTTATGTGGTGTTTATTTGCAAACTGCCTAATTGGAATGTGAAAAGATTTTCATGATGAATCTTCAATTTTGGATTTGAGTGTTTTTAGAGGAAAGTTGGTTAATAGTGGGTGGCATTGTGAATTTTTTGTTTTCTGTTGAGCTCTGATTATTAAAGTTTGTTTAAAATAAGTTGTGTTGCGCGTCCCTGCTTAACAAAGGTTCTCCTTACTAGGATGAAGAGGTCGACTGAGAGATGAAACAAGAGTTACATATGTTTATGTTGAAGTTCGTGGTTTGGTCCCCAAAGGAATGATAGCTTAGAGTATATTTGGCTTGTTCTGAAGTTGCGGGGATTTTGGAAGATAGCAATTCGCTAGAATTGTCTCGAGTCCTAGAGCGCGTATATAACGTTTTGTATGACCGGTGTTGATATAATGCTTGAGGCATTTGGAGTGTGAGGTTTCATAAGAGTGTTGACCGTGAGTAATACCGCATCTTCGAGTCATGTCCGTTGAGTGATTCTGTTAGGTCTGCATTGCAGTGATGAGGTATAATACTTTAGTTGTATCAAGGTGCGTTAGTCCCAAAAGTCCGAGAGGAAAACAATTTGGGAATTGAAGTCTCGCATATGCGAGCAATATCCAGAATTGTTCACAGCAGGTGTGTGGTATTGTTGGTAAATTCTAGTTGTGATTGTTCTTTGGTGTAGAGCGTGGTTAGAATTCGGGGTCGAATTCCATTTAAGGGCGGTAGAATGTAACACTCCAAATATTTATTTAAATGAAAAGAAAGATTGTAGGGAGGATAATTGAATAGAGGGAGTGGTTTTAACAGAAGTTCAGGGGGATTTTTGCGTAATTCGGAAAACTTGGGTGTGTGGTGAAAGCCCACAACACCTGGCCCATTAGGGCAACCATCCAAGTAGAGGGGGGGCAGCCATGCTACTGTAGCACGCACTGTAGCGCCGCCACTGTAGCAGCCCCTCCCCTCCCCATTGCATCTCCACCTCTTTTCCCCTCCCCTCCCCTTTGTGGCCGGCCAAGAAGAAGGAAGAAGAAGGAGAGAAGGAAGAAGAGAAGAAAGCGGGATCCCATCCGGAGTTCGTGATCTTCAGCTGCGCCAAGGGTAACTAGCTTCGTTTGTTGTTGTGTGTTTAGTCGTAGATCCGAAATCGAGTAGTTTTGGCAAGATTGAAGTCGGTCTGTTAAAGTTGCAATTCTGTCCAGAACGTTGCGCGGCCAGTTTCATGTGTTTAGAAGCCGAATTAGGAGGTTTGGTCTCCTAGAGATATGTAGATTTTGTTCTTAGCTTTCAGTGGCCACCAAGATCACCCAAATCCGATTAACGGTCAGGAAGTTATGAATTTTTTAGTATCGCTGCTCTGTTAATCTGTCAGTTTAGAACAGTCTGTAGAAAATGGGATGAATCTGCTAGTTAAGGTCGAAATCAGAGGACCTCAATATAACGAAAATGTAGGTAATTTCCATACCTTTTGATAGAGATAAAGAACGCAAGATTTGGACTTTCGTAGCAAAAGTTATGATGGTTTTAGTGATCTGTCCAGAGAACCCGACGTGATAATTGTTGCTCTGTAGGTTGGCTTGGTAGAGGTAGTAGTTGGCATAATCAAAAGGGCTCCCAACTAAGTTTATTTAGGTAATTAAATTACCTTTCCAGAAAGTCTGAGAACACCTTATTTGGACCCCTGAGCGGAAAGTTATGTATTTTAGAAGTTGACTATCCGCAGTGATCACCAAAGCGATCGCTAGGAATTGGAAGATTGGAAAACACTTGGGAGTTTAGCGAGTTCGTTTGTGTTGTACTTATGCTTTTGGTCCAGTATGTTGGACTTAGTCAGGTTATCTTTATGTTCAGGTAGGAGCGTGATCCCAGGCAGCGCCCTCTTTGCGCCCACCGCTCGCACGCAGTTAAGGCAAGTATTCGGGTTATAGCGTATTTTCGGTTGTATGATAAAATTGTTGTGATTGCTTGATGTAGCCTTGCACGAATGTTAGCGTAATGAGTTTTCCTTTTATCTTGATGAATGCAAGCTATGGTTAATGTTTCCGAGCGTTGCTAAATCTTACATGTTGTTATGTACATGTTAAATTCTTGGGTATGAAAGACGGGGCATGGAGCATTTGCATGTTTCAAACGTGTTGGATACTTGGTCATGTATGCATGTTTTGATATATGATAGCGAAGTAAGGTTGCTTACATGATAATGAGAATATGATGTAATCCTTTATGAATATGTTATCATGGCGCATATGCATGTTGAGAGCATACAGTGTGCCACAGTCACGTGGTGACCAAGTACATATAGTTGAGGTCCCGTCATGTAGATGACGGGCAGGTCCCACATTCGTGGAATGTGGGCTATGAATAAAAGAGGTCCCCATCATTAAAGTGATGGGCAAAGGTCCCTATACATGTGATGTATAGGCTTTTGTCCCCGTGCTGGAGGGCACGAGCAAGCAGGATATCTGATGACGGTTGTGTACCCCGCATTACACGATGAAATGCGAAGAGAGATAAAGTTGAAAAGGTGCATTGCATTGGTTGCATTCACATGAGCATGAAGGCTATACTTTGGTGCAGTGATTATCTTGGATTATTGATGCTATGAATGATAACTTGCTTAGCCTTGTTGGTACTTGTTTGAGTCTTTGGGCTCACTCTTGCTTTGATGTGTTTTAGGTACAACCGGCAAGACCGCATGCATGGGAGGGAGTAGATGTTTGGATGCACGCACTACCACTCAATCTTAAGAATTACTTATGGATGTTTTGAGTTTGATTAAGCGTAATAATGAGAATAGCAAATTTTGATTATGTTTATGAGATTATCCTGCATGCTTGAAAGAACTCGATTATGAAGATATTGATAAATGCCATGATTAATTGTTGGAACCTCGGTATAGTGACTATACAAAGGAGGTTTTGCCAAAAATTTGTAATTGATCTTAGTTTAGTTTAGTTTAATTTAATTTTAGTAGCATTCCAGGCTCATGTCGGGCCGGGGTGTTACAAATCTCATATATGTACCACTTGATACAAACAACCAACACAAAACGGCCGAAAATGCGACCAATGAAGCAATGGTAAACCTAGATGACTGGTGATTAATGGTTTTATTGGATTCGCATATGTTGATATAGAGTTTTGAAGCATAGAAGATCTAGAGTTCTTACTTTTTTGCGATTAAAAGGTATAGCACACACACACCATCACGCATGCAGCACACACGAGTCAACCTCCTTAGCACACGTCTAAAAATATAGAGACCTGGAATAAATCCGTAAACTTACAAAGTTCTTACTAAGACACACTCACGTGTATGTAAAAAGTGAGCACTAAGATTTGAAACTTGGTGGTTGGAATCACACACTCGTAACTCTGCTACCCCACTACGAGATGGTTCGATCTAGAGTTCCTAACTTAATTTATGTTGATATAGACACACCACACAACTTTAGTTGCATTGAAGTCAACAACAATTTACATGGTTAACAGATCACTAGTTCCTGCAAAAGTATTATATATATATATATAGAATGTATTATGCGGGGCTTTTCATATCAAGTAATCGATCATTTAGTAAAATTACATGTTAAAATATAATTGTGTGCTCCCTCTGCTATAAAATATGTAGTTTTCTTTTAACAAACTAGCTGAATGTCTGTGCTTTGTTACGGACGAAAAATATAATTATCCTTGCACGAGTAGACATCGTCGAAATCAACATGCTTCACATACTCAGCTTCGCCTCTAACGTTCAATCGTGCTCCAACCAAGTTGACGTCGCCTCTTCACCGATGTGCTCGGACTACACGTGCCCTCGGCTCCGCCCGCCCCGCCTAATCGATCTTTTTGTGAGATATTTTTTCTTTTCTTTTTGTTAGACATTTTTTAGTGAGGTGGAATTTGTTTAAAGTGGAGGTGGTTTATTTTTTTTTATTAGAGATTTTTTAAGGGAGGTGAAAAGAGATATGAGAGTGCATGACATCCCATCACCATCACCACCATCAATTGATTTTTTTTTTTAAGTAGTAAAGATATGCAATGGCTTAAGAGTAACTACTATGAGAAATCTAACAGTTTTATTTATTTATTTTTGAAACCACGAGAAATCTAACAGTTGTTAAACCGGCAAATGCCTCCCATGGTAACAAGTAGTAGCAATCATAAACTAAAGGAATAAGTGCATGTAAAACACCGGTGATTTTAATCCTTGATAACCTTTTGCACTCAACTTACCCTGCATCAACATCTATTTGTCTTTGACCACCCTCCAACAAAATTTCGCAAATTAGCACTACTCGAGCGTGAGAATAGACTGTGCTTGTTCGGCAATAGCTCGAACTTGTACAGGTTAAATCTAAGCTAATCATACTCCATATCCTTCCGATTAATGTGTCATCGAAGTGAAGCAAATCAAGCAATGACTTCTATACAATAATACAACCCTGTTTGTACTGAAAATCAAGACTTACCATGGCTTTTGAGTGTATGGTCATGCACAAATTTAATCCCCACAAAGCATTCTATATATGTGGGTTGAAGGAGTGAAAGCAATGACTATGTCATGAAAAGTTTTCATTCTCCAGAAAATTGAATACTCTGTATCTCTTTCATTAAGGGAAAGAAAAGCACAAAACCATCTATGTAATATGTTAAAGAAGTGGAATCTCAACTGCATGGTGCTTCAAAAGCCAGCCATAGGCAATAAGCACATGTCTTCTTTTTTAAATAAAAAAACAATAACCAAAACAGACTAGAAACAGAGGCATGCATTACCTTCCTCTCTGATGCTTTGACCCAATTTGGACTGTAGATAACCTAAAAACCAAACATATGGAACTCAGATTCATTGGTAATCCACAATTGATCCACTGTACTGGTTGTATAATTCTCATTAGGAGGACCTAAACAGCAGTGTGCCCAGTTTGCACATAGAATTGCACTAAATTACCCATTCAAATCTGAAACCCAGGATTAATCGATGCATTTATGCCACAAACATCATTGGCATTCAAGTTTTATTTATTGACTAGATGAAAATGTCATGCCAAGAGCACAAAGAAACTAGTGGCAACATGCACAGAATGTCAGAAATTAAATGGAGATTTTAAGTCGCAACACCTGCAAAAACTTCTATGTCTAGTACCAATAGCATCACATTGCACACTAAACGAACCAAAATAGCACAAAACTGTGTGGCAAGTGGCCACACGCACAGGACATCAGAAAATGAATGGAAATTTTCAGCTGTAATACCTGCAAAGACTGCTATAAATTTCTGCTACTGATGGCATCATAGCATTATAATATTGTATACTAAACAAACCAGAATATAATGAGAACATGAGTTCTGAAAAACAAGGTACCAAAGAGCACAGAAATGTTGTGACAGCAAGTAAAGCAAAATTGCATTGGGAATCCTCAGTTGCAGGACCTGAACTGAAAGTCACTGAGCTATATGAGAGTGGTATCCGTCCCCTACTAGTGTTATCATCTGACAACACCAATGCAGCCTGACTATATATCTCAGCACTACTCACTTAGTACGAGGAGGAAACAACAGCATAGCATAGCATAGTGCGTACATACTAGCATGCAATATATGCAAGTATCATTAAGGTAAGCACAATCACAGCCCGGCCTAATGGTCGTTGTCAATGGAGCCACCAAGTGGGAGGAGCGTTGTCCGACCTCGCCGGGCGACGATCCTCCGGCGGCCACGGCTCGGAGGCCATCTCCTCCATGGAGTACCTGCCCATGTCGGTGAAGGAGTACCACCTCCTGTCATCCACCGTCGGCTCGGGGACGAAGCCGTCGTCGAGGAAGTAGACCGTGGAGGCCTCAAACCCATCGAACTGAGCGACCTCGAAGGATCTGGAGCAGCCTCGCCCCACGAACAGCATCCGGCCATCCAGCTCGTCGAGATCCACCCAGGTAGCGCGAGGTGCCTGGCCACTAACCATCGGCGCCGTGACGTGGAACCTGAAGACCCGGAACACCTCCGTCCCGACCTCGTTGTAGACGTACCTCACGACCATGAGCAGGTGCCCCCGGGATTCCACGAGGTAGCGCACCATCGAGCCATGGCCTTGCACGAACTCCACGTCGGCTTCGTAGTCCTCGCGCTGCTGCATGTCGTACTCCAAGCGGTGCATGAGTACCTCATCGCCGTTCTGGCCACCGAGCCCGGCCAGAACACGACGACGCCCTCGTCCGACGTGACGAAATAGAAGCCTCCCTGTAGTAGATGACGTCCTGCGGCCGTCTCCTCATCGGCCCCCGGACGAGAACCAAGTTTCGCTCCTCGCACCAGAACGCGGCGCTGCACCGCCTGGCGACGAGGACGATGGCGGCGACCATGTAGGCCTCGGGAGCGGGCGAGGAGGAGAGGGTGGCGGCGCGCACGACCAAGGGGAGCGACGTGCCCCTAGGGGAGACGAGCCCGGGCGGGAGGTGGATGCGCTGCCCGGAATTGAGGTTGTAGAGCGCGTGCCCGTGGCGCGTGTCAAGCGCGAGGACGAGCCAGCCGTCGTCGGAGGAGCCGCAGCAGCGCGCGACGCGGACGTCAGGCGGGAGCGGGAGGGGGTGGGTCCTGCACTCGATCGCGCTGAAGAAGGAGGGCTTCTCGGTGTTGGGGAAGATGAGCCACGGGAGCTGGGGCGGCAGCGGCGGCAGCGGAGGAAGCTGCGGGGCGCCCTCCCACGCACGGCGGCGTGCCACCGCCTGCTGACGCAGGACATGTGGACGCGGTCGGCGCGGCAGGAGGTATGCGGTGACGCGGACGAGGATGTTGTTGGGAACGTCTGCCCACGACGTCGGTGCCATGGCCACGGGAGGGAGGTCCGTTGGTTACGCCTACGTCGATGAGCTCTCTCGCTCTCTCTCCTCTCGAGGTTTGATCTTTTGAAATTTTTCGCGTGTGCCCCGGAAAAGGTTGCGGTGCGGCTACTGCTTCGAAATTTTATATAGGCAGCTGGCAGCAGCGGGTTGCGTCAGGACGGTGCCTCTACTGGCACGAAATGAAAGTGAAACGCCTCAATGGCTCGATCCCGCCCGCCACTGCGCGTGCCGCTCCAAATCCAATGCCGCCCTCCTCCTCCTCCTCCTCGTCGCGCCAACGCCTCGACACGCTGGAGCCAGCTCTTGCCGCCACGCGCGCGCCGGCGACGCTGGGCTTCCTTTCGAGCGGCATCGCGCTGCTGCAGCTGTACTCCGGGAGCGCGTGTCGCCGGCCAGGTGTTCGACGAAATGACGGCGGGGACGTGCTGGCATGGAAGAATTGCGTGATGGTGGCACTGCGCTGCAGGATGCGGTACGCAGGGCTGGGAATTTCCGCCGGATGGCGAGGATCGGAGCAGGATGGGCAGCGCCCACCGTGAGCACCCTCTCGTCTGTGCTGAGTGGGTGCGGGGGCACAGGCGATTGGCGCCGGCCGACGGCGGTGTGCACATCGATCCGCTTCTCTGTAAGCAGCGTGGTGGTTTCAACAGAATTCCACGGCGGATCTTGCAGGCCTTAAGCAAAGCCAACTGGATATCCAGAGGAAAAGATAGATTTGGGCCGGGCTGGGCCATGGCAATCGGACCGCGCCAGCTAACTAGGCCGAATTGGTTTTCTTGTAGATATCAAACTTTTTTAAAAGAAGCTCGCTCGTGCGCCGCGTGCGCAATTTTAGACGTGTCAGAGGACACTCACACAGACGTCTACCACAGGGATTTGGTTTCATGGAAAATTTACCCCATGGGCATCATGGGAGCTGTTTGGTTCATGTTCCAAATGAGATAAGCTCAAATTTGGGTAAAGCCAAATATTGGCAAGAAGAACGCTGAGCTTGTTTGATTTGTTACCAACATGAATCAAACCAAATTTTGATTTGCTACCAATATTTGGTAACACTATTGAAATCCAATGTCACACGCAGGCAATCCGGGGTGAGGAAACCGCTTACCAAAATTTTGATAACGCCAAAATTTGGTTTGATTACGATCCAAACAACGTTCATTTTGCCAAAATTTAGCTTTACCTAAGTTTTGGCTATGCCAAATTTTGGCTTCGTTTATTAGGGTCAAGACCAAACAACCTTGCTGTTTGGATCATAACTAGGCCAAATTTTGGTGTTGCCAAATTTGGTGAGTGATTTCCTTGTCCTCACATTTCCCACTTGTGACATTAGATTTCATTAATGTTATCAAATTTTCGTGTGCGTTACCAAATTTTAGTAGCAAACCAAACAACAACTAATTTTTGTTTGCGTTACCAATATTTGATTTGGTTTGCAAGAGTAGTAAACCAAACAACCCACATGTCTTACCATTCACCAAATTGGCAACCAATGGTTTGGCCAAATATTGACAAGAAAATGAACTAGGAGAAGGGAAAGGAATCTTGCCAATATTGGCAATAAATGTGTGCCAAATCTAGTCATGCTACCAAAATTTGGTTTGGCAACCATTGATAATATTTGGCATCAAACTAAACAGACAAAAAAAACACCAAAATAATCTTGAAAATATTTCTTCTAAGCTAATGGAATTATTGGCCCTTCATAAGTTTTTTAGATTTTTGTTGTTATGTTATTATATATATGGGCCTGTTTGGTTTAATGCCAACATGAGCCAAACCAAAATTTTGGTAATATCCTGAAAATTTGGCTATCGTTTGGATCGATTCCAACATTTAGAGTCGTCCACGAAATTTTAGTAATACCAAATTTTTTCTTCTTATTCTTAGGCAAATTTGGGGTGGCCAAAATGCTAACAAAAAATTTGGCAAGTTTGCCGACCATTGACTTGCTAGGCGGCAGCCAACCATTAGTTCCAATTGAAGCATTAAATGCATAGTTAGTTTGATTAATCAGTTTTAAATGATCATATTTCGTAAATCGAGTATCCGATTTGTGATCCAATTGAACCGTTGTGTTTCTTGTCATTTTATCAACAAAATAAGACCACTGCTGGCATATTTTGGTGAAAAAAAGAATAGTAATGGCTGCAATCCAAACGCATCAATTTTGGCATTGCCTATGAATTGACATGGCTATAATCTAAACACTTTTTTTTGCCCTGGTTTTGACATTGCCCCAGTTTTGATATTACCAAAATTTTGATATACCTTTTTAGGGTTACAAACCAAACAGCCCTGCTGTATGAGATGTTTTTAGTTAGCCCTCTTTGATACGCGTGAACTTTTGCTTAGATGTACCGTGTGGTGAGTAGTAACTACTCACACGCAGCCTCTTCTTATGTTATCACAGGACATTTTGGTCATCTTGAAAATGGTTCACGTCATTAGTGACATTGTAAACCTGCGGGGATCGCGTTTGTCATGGTTGCCACCATTTTGTCGCTATGAGACATGTACAATGGTACAGACAGTTGTTGTCTATAACAACTCTCCATATCACATATAGACAGCACTAAAGACAGCTCATACAGTCGGCTACAGGATTGTAGACAACACACAATCTTTAATGTTTTTCTTGGTTCTGATGCTATAATCAGCTACAGGATTATATACAGCAATATTCTCTCTCTTCATTCTCTTTCCTCCACGTCAGCAAAAATCCTATATGACAGAGACTATAAATGGCTGACATAAGTCCATTGTACATGCTCTGAGATATGGACTAAGCATGCACACTTTTTGGCGTGGCACTCACTCCACAGCTTTGACAAATAATTAAAAGATACATAAAAAAGTGAGGCATGACTAACTTAAGGGTGGCAATGAAGGAACACTCCCTTGGCCACTCGCATAGAAGGAAGACGCCAGATTAGTAAGGATAGTAGGCAGTAGCTCCAAAAGGCATGTTGTTACCTTTATGAAGCTACTGTAGCTTCAATTAAATTTATGTAGGCCTAGCTTGTCGCAATTCCCTTCCAAAAAAAATTGTAGATCCCTAATAGCTTTGTTTTAGTGTAGAGGACGTGCACGAGATGTATACGTGGTGGTGTGAGTGTAATATATGTTGAGTGTGGTCCTTCTTGTACTTAAAAGACTATTTTTAATGGTAGCTTCATCTAAACGTACTTCTCTCCGGCCGCTAAGCTACCGCAACTCTTGCCCCTTGCATATTCATATGGGAATCGCTATTTAACTTGTGACAGTTTTTGAATTCAAAAACTGTCACTTTTCTTTATGTGTCCCTGCGCAGCGATGCGCCCACGGAAACGTGGACCGGCCCACGAGCTGGCTCTCCCTGCCTCAGTGGGGGGTCCGAGACATGTGTGGAGCCCAATCACAGGGAGCCAGCTCCGGGTCAAATGGCCAAAATGATCCACAGTTATTCACTTGGTCCAACTGGACTAACCGATCGAACAGGCTTTACACATCAAAACTTGATTGGTTAATTAGCTAGGCTTGCAGAGAGTTACTAATTGCACGGGCTGACAGGCCATTGATGTGTTGTTGATGTGTTTTTTGTTTTTTACATGTGAAGAACATAACGGGTTCACCCTATTGCCGTATTTTATTGGTATATAATTTTATTTTTTATCTTTATTTTTGCTCAACCTCTCAAAGTATATGTGAAGAACATAACGGGTTCACCACATTGTCGTATTTTGTTGGTATATAATTTCATTTTTTGTCTTTGTTTTTGCTCAATCTCTCAAAGTACGTGTGAGATTTTGAATCATGTGATGGAAATATGAGTTATTAAGACTTTTAAGAATAATTACAGTGATCAAGAACCAAAATTACATAAATAATTTACTGTAATTTATGTATATTGGAGTTGTAAATAAACTTTCAAAATATGACAGTTTTTTAATAAGAAAACATGCGAATTCTATGTAGACAGACCCTATTCATATATCCGTGATTGCCATTTTGATCCTACTGGTTAAAAAAAAACAGAGGACTACTATTTCTATTATTAGAAATCACAACTGTTTACAAGATAAAACAAGATAGAAAAGGAGACGAGTCCCTCCCTACGACTAAGTGCACGAGCGGTCCTCCTGGTTTAATATGTCCGGACTGACATGTTTCATCCTAGTACTTTGGTTTGTCCAATAACCGGTAGAATTTGCAACCGATCATAAATACTAGATGCCTGTGCGCACCTTGGTGCGCAGAGAAAATCGAGTGGATGAAGAATTGGACTAATTCATGTGAGGATGATACTCGATATGTTGCAACGTCTTGAAGTTCGTTTAACTTTTCTGTCGTTGTCGCTTAAGAGTTTCTCGAGTTTCCAAAGTAATATTTTATTCTTATTGGTTGAGGTTTGATATTCTTTTCTTGTGGGACTTATGTTCTCAATCGTGGTCTCTCTTTACTTTCCCGAGATCTTTGTTATTTGACTATTTCTCTTGGTCTTATGTTTACTATGAAAGGTAAAATATTTTTTCTACGATGAAAAATTGTTTTTATTTGCCTCTTCTCTTAAAAAGGAATAATTGATTTGTTTTACAAAACCTTATAGAGTATATAGTGGTAATCGTTAGTAGTGGTCAACTATAGGATGTTGTGAGACCTTGGATTGCAAGTTATTTGAGGAGCATTGGAGGATAAATTGATTGCGTGATATAATTCTTGGAGGGAACTTGATTTAAATGAAATGATTGTCGTTGAAATAAAATTGATTTTTGTTACAACCAAGAGAAACTATAGTGAATGGTGATCCAAGAACATTTGTTTATGTTGGTGGAATATTAGAATTATCAAAAGTTTGAATTTTGGTCAATTAGTTAAGGTATTGTGATTGTGTAATTTGCAAGGTGGTGTAGGTGAAATTTAATGATGTTGTTTAGTGAGTATCCGAGATTAGCAAAATTAATTGTTTTAGGCGGTCAATTGATTAGTTATGATTATTGATTTTAATGATTGAGGATATTGTTTTGATTGTGGGGTGATCATCAAATCTGAGGATTTTCCTATCAACTATGCCAGAATTTTATTGTAGGAGTATTGGATGTTGAAATTGAGCTTGTGTTTTATGCTAGAATCTTGGTTGTCCACGGATTATATGTATAAATGGTAGAATAAAAGTGGATTTTGAATAGTATGATGGTCATTGATAGCATCCTTTGGGTGTAGTATACGAGTGTGTGTGATGTGAATCTCAAGTTGATTCTCCGTAAATGATTGAGTTGATGTGATTGTGAGTGAAATATATATTCAGGTGCATTGAAAATTATTTGTCAAAGTAAGTCTTTTGATAGAGGAGTGGACTAGCGTATCTTTTTGGTGGATTAGTAAAGCCCTCTAGATGAGTGCGGTTGTTGTTTTTAGGTTGAGTATTGTTTTGATGTTGCTGGTTAAGAGGAAAGAGTTAGTGTGATGATTTGGAATCCCATGATTTGAGAGAAGATTTATTTCCTAAAATAAAAGTTGAGAAAAGAACGATTTTTGGGTAGTGAAATGCTCTCTTAATTTTTATTTGAGTTGTGTGTTTATGATGGAGGTCAGTACCATTTGATTGGCTTTATGTTGGCATGGTGGTTCTTTCTAGTTCAAAAAAAATAAAAGTGTTTGATTTGGGCATTTGAGTGACTTCTCCTTTGGCTTACATGGTGTTTATTTGCAAACTGCCTAATTAGAAACTGAAAAGGTTTTCCTGATGAATCTTTGATTTTGGATTTGACTGTTTTGGCGGGGAGTTGGTAATGCGTTGTTGCGATGAGAAACCTTTATTTTTTTTAGTTGGGCTCTATTTGTAAAAAGGTTTATTTAAAATGAGTCCTGTTGTATATGTCTGGTTAAAGGAGGTGCTCCTTGTGAAGGTGAGAAGATTGATTGAGAGATGGAACAAAAGTTATGTGTGTTATGTACAAGTTGTGTGGTTTGGTACCAAATGAGAATGCTGGCTCAAGGTCTATTGATTTGTTTCAAAGTTACGGGATTTTGGAAGATAGCGATCGCTAAAACCGTCTCGAGTCTATGCGCATGGTTCACAACGCTTGTTTGATCCAAAGTCAAGAGAGTACTTAAGAGATCTGGAGTGTGAGGTTTCATTAGAGCTATTAACCTATGAGTACGGTCGTACCTTCAAGTCCTATCTGTTGAGTGTACCTAAAAAGGTAGAGACGAGTGTGCAGGTGTAAGATGTTGGTATCCATCAAGGTGATGTGGTCCCATAAGTCCGAGAGGGTAGTGACTTGGGAGTTGGAATCTTGCATGCACAAGCAGAATCCAAAGTTGTTCACGTCGGGTACGTATTAATTGTGATTAATTTTAGTTGTGGTCCTCTTGCGTATAGAACGACAAGTAGAATTCGGGGTCGAATTCAATTCAAGGGGGGTAGAATGTAATATCCCGTTTAAACATACAACAAATAAATGATTAATACTGAAATTAAATATAATTAGAAAGGAAAATTCAGAATTTGGGAGGAGTATTACAACTTGGGCCTTCGGCCCATAGCTCTTTGGCCCAAGTGGGGAAGGGGCTTTAGAGGTACAAACCCTAGTAGTTTTTATTGTAGCACGATCAGAGCGCCGACGGCATCAGAGCACCACACTGCATCAGAGCACGACGAGGCATCAGAGCACCGCTCTCCACTACTACCGCCAGAAGAGGAAGATCAACCAGAGGAAGGAAGAAGGAAAGAAGAGAAGAGGAGGATAAGAGGAGAGATGGTCTTCGTGGGGTTTCTTCATCGTCTTCCTGTGTGCTTGAAGGGTAACGGGTGTCGATCTTCGTTGTTTGATTAGTAGTAGATGTGAATTCGCTTAGAATTGATTGGTTCGATTTGCTACGGTTAGAGATCCAATACTGTCCAGAAGGTTGTGCGACTGTTTTCGGGTTTTTAGAGGCCGAATTAGAGGTTTTCATCTCCTAGAGATATTTAGATAATGTTCTTAGCTTTCAGTGGCCACCAAGATCACTTAATTCCGACGTACGGATCAAAAGTTATGATAGTTTTCATCTCTGCTGTCCGGAATCCTGACGAGAATGAAATGTCAAATTGTCTTTCAAAATATGATTGTGTTAATGGAAGATTCAGGGTTTTCACCCAACTAGGTTATTGTAGGCCTTGGTCTTAGCTTTCTATATTGATAAAGAACGCTAAGTTTGGTTTAGCCAATTAGAAGTTATGGCTGTTTTCGTGCTGCTGCCCAGTTTTGTCGAATAGTACTGACAGACGGTGTTCATCTATCTTTTGGAGTTAGATGTATATAGAATTCGGGATTTCCACCAACTAGATTGTTGTATATAATTTCATTAACTTTCAAACAAGCCCGAGTTTGCATTTTTATGAATTTCAGCGCAAAAGTTATGTTACTTTTACTACTGCTGTCCTTTACAGCTTCCTGCTAGATTGTAGTTCAATTCGAGTGAAGAATGTAATTTAAACGTTGGGTTTTTGGGGTATGTGCTGCGAGTAGTGTCTTGATGTCGTGGTTCTTATTGAGTAATCTAATAGTGTAGGAGGTGAGGCTTCGAGGTTAGCGGCATCGTCTTTGCCTCCTAACGCATCGCAACACTAAAGGCAAGTACATGGTAGAGTGGTGAACAATAGATTGTTCGTCATTGTCATTGATATTACTTATCATGCTTTTTATTATGCTTTTGTTAAGCTTATTATTATACATGGTATTGACGACATGGATTGAATGAGATTATGATATTGCGTTAATGAGAATGAGATATTGAGTTAATGAGATGGATTATGTTGATGAATAATTAAAGATGTTGCATCATTTACATTCATCATGACAAGAATTGCACGAGCCAGGTCGGTGAGAAAGTCATGTAACTAATCCGGTGAGGTCGGTGAGAAAGATACATGACTAGTCAGGAGTGCTCTAGATAAAATCCTACTTCGGTGGGGACTTCACGGGAGTGAAGGATAGAGTGGTTCATCGACGGGTGAACACTCCGCTATACCGATATCAGCTGATGAGATGCATATGGGTATGAGCATGATGGTTCATTCGCATATATGAGTAAAATGTTAAATTGTGCGACTTTACCTATACGAAATATGGTTTGTTCATTTGAATATGAGAATGACATTCAATAGATAGATGATGATGATAGCCTTGATTATCGTTGACAAACTGTTGTTTATGTCTTTATTATGTATTTGTCCTGGACTCATTCTTGCTCTATCGTTGTTTTTAGGTGACTGTTGGTGACGTTCCACTCGGGAAGGGCTAGCACACTTGGAATCACAAACTACACCCAATTACTTGATTCATTGGACATGAGATATTTTTGTTTTAGCATGATGACTTATATTTAGGACATGATGGTGTTGAATAACCTTAGATGATAAGTTAGAGTTGATTATTCATCCAATAGACTTAATCGATTGGTTTGTGTTAATCTTGGTTTATTACCTTGTTATGCGTCTAGGAGTAAATTATCTTTGGTTGTCATATCATTATACTTATATTATTGTGACCCGTGGACGGATTTTATTGTGATACGCTTGCTGTAATTTATTATAAAATGATGTTAAAATTGATAGTTAGTGTAGTTAGTGGCATTCCGAGCTTAGGGTTGGGCCGGGGTGTTACACGCGCGCTCTCCGCCAGGAAGAATCGCATGGCCGAGAAGGACGGAGGGAAGGCAGCAGCGACGCCGCGCGAAGACTCGCAGGCACGCAAAACCAAAAAAGAATCTAACGGGCGCGAAGAGAGCCCGCGCGAGATCGGACGACACAAAGAAAATCGGGCGACGTGGCCTGCCTCTCTTCACCCCAAAACTCCCTCCATTTACCCGGTAGGATATTATTTTCGAGGAGAACAGTACATAAATTCGACTAGTGACTAGTGAGTTTTAGATAGTTTTGAATTTTTGTTGTATATATATATATATATATATATATATATATATATATATATATATATATATATATATATGCTGCTATAGAAATCTGAAGCATAGATCTAAGGTTCTTAACATAGGCCCTAAGAAAGAGTCCAATTAAGTAGTAGTACTAGCTAATTGTTTTAAACAACACGTGCGGACCACCCAAACCGACATTTCAATTTTCTTTTCCGTTTTCGATTGGACAATAAGGAAGAGGAGGCGATGGCGACTCACAGGATGTTCATCCGAAATACCTTTTCAGATATGCTACCTCCGTTCATAAATATTTGACGTTGGTGCTTGAGCAGTTAGTACAACGGACGTCAAATTCATAAAAATGGAGGGAGTACTAAGGATGAAAACATGCGCTATGCGCGTCGTTGTCTGCAATGTGTTTTCAGAACAGATGTTGTTTTTAACTATATACAAAGAATTCTGTTAAAATCTTTTATCTTCATCTCACAAATTTATGTACGGAAAAGCACAGTTTTCGTATTTTTAATGCAGTACCGATGGGTCTCATGGCTAGACAGGTGGGAGTGGACCTTAATCGTTTTGGTAAGCAATTTCATGCATAGAACAATCAGTTTCTGGGCGTCACTGAATTTTGATAGGTTTTGAACACATGGAGTCTAGGTACAGAATAATCACTAAGAATTCATATGCGGGCACCATGCATCTGACTAACAAGGATAGGTGTACCATAAAATATTAGTAATTTGGTTCATTCTCTACATAGGTAATTGTAAGATAGTAACTATGCAGGTCGTCGTAACCAGTCTAATTAGGATATGTGCGCGAGCATAACACCGAAATGTGTAGGTATGTATATGCAACCATGACATGACCATCCGTGGTGTCTATCTTTGTATCAACAGGACATAGATGACGGTGATACAAAGCATCTGTTGCCCATTCATATATATCTTTGCGTATATATGCAGAATAAACTTAACTAAATTAACTACAATCTTTTTTGTTTCCTAATAATCCACCTACATACTGAGATATTGAAACATAACCCTCCATCACTTATGCATCCCGCTGATTAGTATGAAGTGCATTGCAATTATATTGTGAGAATAGTAGATGATATATATAGTAGTAGAAGGAACTTGCATAAATAAACTACAGTCCTTTCGTTCTGAGGAAAAGACATGTTCAAAGGACGATTTTTTTAAATAATCTATATTTTATTATTAATTACAAGTTTATTCCTGTTTTTTTTAATTACAGGAATATACTCCTGTCGCCACACCGTTGGGCGACAGGACCCAGTCGCCCAACGGTTAGGCGCCCCATAATTGCGGTCGCCCAACCGTTGGGCAATGAATGCACGCCAACGGTTAAGCGATAGGTGCCTCCATGCCGAACGGTTGGGCGATCGGAGGGGCTTTGTCGGGACCCAAAATGCACTCGACCCTCCGTGTATTCTCAGACTAGTCCAGATCACGCTAGTGCACACAAATGTAACATAGGTGAATATCAATCCACACAAGCGAAATATAACATAAACGAATAGTTTGAGTAGCAACTTAGAGTTTTGACCTTAAGGTCGGGTTACAACTTATTAAGCCACGCAGGCTAACACTAAAGAAATACTGCAATGAACGAAATAAACTCGCAAACTCCAATCAAAGACACCACAGCAACCGATCGGGATCGATGACCTAGCGATCAACCTTCTTCCACAAACTCATCCTCGAAAGCAGGCGAAGACTCCTCCACTTCTGTAGGTTTGGACGCAAGTTTTACAACAAGCGTGAGTACACAACCGTGCTACGCAAATCATACCACAAAATGCAATATATAGATGCAGCTTATTCCAAAGGAATGGCTTCGTGGTTATTTTGCGAAATGCAACATTTGCAATTGAATATGAATAATAGATTGAAAGCATAATTCAAAACAAATAGACAATATTAATTTAACAGTTGTTTTCACAAAGACACACAAGCTAAACTGATTGATTCACACACCATATAATTGAGATCACACAGCCCCATTCCCACATTTTATGAACACTACCCTCATGTGAAATCCCTGCGTTGTCCATGACCGAGGACGCGCTATTCGAATAGATTGATTAACACTGCAGAGGTTTGTACACTTTACCCACACGATACAACTAGTGTAGCTAGCACTAATCGTAATAAAACAGTTCGGCAACTTCGCCTCAACATTGACGTTCTTATTCACACAATCCCATATCACAAAGCTTAACCTATCCACCGAACCCCAATGTTGAAACTCCGTAACCTACTAAGTTAGGCTCGTCACGGACATGCGGTCGACAAGAAAGCTCATTCAATGGCGCACAAAGTTAAGTCCTTAATTGACCAAGGCAAGACTTCCAGCTTTTCTAACTAAACCACACAGATAAATCCCAATCACAAAGCCACCGGCTCACACAAGATCCACCACTTGCCTCACTAAATCTTTTACCACCCAGCTTGGTTTAGTGCAACACATGCCATCACGAGTAATAGCACACGCTTCACACAGCTTTATCACACAGTTCCATAGTCACTTAGTCATAATTAATATTTGCAACTTACATGTGATGGTGACTCGTGGCATGGCTAAGTAATTGTACTCGCATCTAACCAACCCACGTTGGTAATACCATAGCACCAACTAAATATGAACCAATCTAGGGTGACAAAAGATTATGACATACAATAGACAAAGTGGATATAACAAATTGGATTAATAGCTAAACCCAAAAGCATTTAAATAATTACTTAAAGTAAATGCAATAATTTGAATCAAAGTAATTTTGAAAACTGGGATTCAATATGATCAAAGGTATAACTTGCCTTGGAATAGGTCTATGTACTGGTCTTGAACTTGGTTGAAGCCTTCTTCGACGAAAACCCACAAGTATCGACGCTCACGCACAAACGAAGCAAAACAACCAAAACAAATAAATAACAGAGGCAAAACAAACTCCAAAAATTAAAAAATAATAATAATTAGGTAGATCTCGAATTTATACAAATTTAGAAATTTGAATGGGCTCAATCGGAGTTAGGATGCAAAAGTTATGGCCTTTAGAAGATTGAAAATACATAAAATGCTGAAAATCGATTTCATGAATTTCGAATTATTTTCCTAAAGGAAAATCAGATTATTGCGCAAGTCGACGCCAACGGAGGAATTTCGGAAAAAGAAATAATAAAGAAATCTCGACATGTGGGACCCACATGTCGAGGTTAGGCTCACGCGTGGACTAGGTCCACCGAGCCTCGACTCGGTCCGTGAGATCGCCGCGTGGCGCACACGCGACGCCGACCGGGCGCCACTGGCCGCCACGCTGCACGGGCCGACGCCGGCGCCGACGTGGATGACGACAAACGGCGGCGCTCGGGCCGTGACGGCAACGGCGCATAGCGGCGCCCGGCGAGGTCCGATGGTACCGTGATTGAAGCCCTTGTTATCGCGAACTCGATGGTGCACTCCACGAGCGGCGAGGCACCCGAGATGGCCGGGCGATGTTTAAGCGGAGGAGAAGCCGGTATTTGTCGGATCGGAGTTCCGCGATGCTCGGCGATGGACAGCACCAGGAGGTTGCTTATGCTCGTGCGATGTCGGTGGTGCGACGGCGAGCTCCGGCAGACCGACGGCGGCGAAAAGCTCACCGAGACCTTGCGGTGGAAAACCAAAACCAAAGAACGGCGGCGCGCAGGGCTCTCGTGATCTAGGGTTGGGGTTTTGGTGCGGTGTTCAGCGATCCCGGGGTCCTATTTATAGGAGCTCTGGGTCCAGTGGCGGCGGCGGCGAAACCCTAAAAAGGAGTCCGAGATGAGCACGAGAGAAACGGAGATAGAGTCCATGACGGATAAGGTTCCAACGAAACGAAAGCGGGATAAGCGGGATAGGATTTGGCGAAGAAATCGGGGCGATTAGTTAGGAAAGCTCGTTGTCGGATTGAGCTTCTAGAAGACGGCAATGGCGGCGGCTCCGACTCGGGACGCGAGAAGAAGCGCGACGAAGACGAAGGACGCGGCAAGCGGGCCCACATGTCGCTGGCTAGGGTTAGGATGCGCGGCGCGAAAGCGGTGCAGCCACGGCGGGCTCAAGATCCGACCGCCCGATTTAATCGAACGGTCCACAATCAAAGGGACATTCGACCGCTCGTTGCCTCACGCGCATCTAGCCGCCCATGCTTGATCCAACGGCGAGAGCGAGCAGCGCGGAGAGAGAGAGAGGGGCCGACAGCGGGTCCACTGTCGCTGGGGAGGCGGCTACATGGCGAACCGGGCCGCGGAGTTGGTGCGGCGGGACAATGGGCCGAGGGTTGGATTTCAGCCCAAAGAAGATTTCCGAGATTTTAATTAGTTTTTCTAATTTAGAAAATACTAGAAATTCAAATAAGCAATAGAAAATAGCAAATGAACTCAGAAAAATTCTAGAAAATATATCTGAGCACATAGAACCCAAATAAAATAGTTTTGGCTATTGTTCACGTTGGGATTATTCACATTAAAGGTTTTTTATTGTAAAGTCCAATATTAAGCTTTTGAAATTAAATTCAAATAAAATCCAGATGGTGAATTTTCTTCCTACTAACTATTTAAAAGATTTTTAAGCTCAGAAAAATTGGGATGTTACAAACCTCCTCTTAAAGGAATCTCGACCCCAGATTCAAAGCAGCTAGAGAAAAGGCTAGGAACTCGGCCACTCTTCTTCACGCTCCCACGTTGCTTCTCCTTCCGAGTGGTTGCTCCATCGACTTTGCAAAACGAACCATCTTGCTTCGTGAGGCGCTCTGCGACATCCAAAATCTTGACCGCCGCTCCTTGTAGGTAAGATCTTCTTTCAAAACAATTGATTCCAACGGGCTTGCTCTTCCGCACACGAAGACACTTCTTCAATCGCGAGACATGAAAGACATCATGTACTCCTCGCTAACGATCGCGGTAGCTCCAATTGGTAAGCAACTTCCTACTGCGTCCCAAAATCTTGAACGGCCAACATACCTAGGGCAAGCTTCCTTTGGCATGAAACCTTTGACACTCTCGAGCGGGTCACCAAGATAGACAAAATCTTCTCGCTCAAATCAGATCTCGACGGCGTTATCGCATAACTCTTCCGCTTTGATCGGGCTATTTTTAGCCTTTCCCGATCATAGCAACTTGTTCTTCTCGCTCTTGATGATATCCGCCCAACATCAGACGCTCAATTGTCTCACCAATTTAACGGGTTCGCAGCACGGCCATACAAAGCTTCAAATGGCGACATTTGCGGGCGGCTTGATAATCGTTGTTGTACGAGAACTCTGATACGGCAAGCTTTTATCCCATCGGTAGCATTCGCTAGAGCGCAAGCTCAAAGATATCTTCCAATATTCGATTGACCTTTCATCAGCCCATCTATCTGGATGATAAGCGATCGAAATTCGATGGTACCCAATGCTTCATGCAAACTCGCCAAAAGCGAGAGGTGAACGAGATCCTCGATCCGACACTATTTTCTTGGGCACTCCATGCAAACCGACACCCGCCATGTACAACTCGCAAGGCGATCTCCGAGTACGTGGTTTTGATCGCGAAAATGTGCGACCTTGGTCAATCGATCAACTATTACCCGTTTGAATCGTAATCGATTGGGTCTTGGGTAAACCGGTGATGAAATCCATCCCATTTCTTCCCACTTCCATTCGGAATCTTTCACGCTGCAAAGAAACCCGCTGGTCTCGTGTTCGCTTTATTTTCTCGGCGTGTGTCGCACAAGGCAACGACTGCGACTTCTCGTTTCAAATTTGGCCACCAAAACTTATTCTTAACATCCCGTACATCTTGGTACTTCCAGGTGAATCGAATATCCGAGTCATGGGCTTCTTTTAAGATTAACTGTCTTAGACCATCGATATCTGGTACACAGATACGACCATTAATCCAGAGTATGTCTTGATCATCCTTGGTGAAATCTTTGAATTTTCCTTCTGCCATTTTGATCTTGATTTCTGACAACACGGGATCCTTTGGTTGTGCTTCACGAATCTGCTTCTCCAAGGTAGACTGTACTTCCAAATTGGCTATAAATCCTTCGGACACAACTTCTAGCCTTAGCTTTTGAAATTCTTCATAAAGTTCTGGGCAACTTTCCTTTACTTCCAAAGCATTACAGTAACTCTTACGACTTAGAGCGTCTGCAACTACATTGGCTTTTCCGGGATGGTAGTGGATTCCAAGATTATAATCCTTAATCAATTCCAACCATCTTCTCTGCCTCATATTCAGATCTGACTGGGTAAAGATGTACTTCAGACTTTTATGATCTGTGTAGACTTCACAAATTCTGATGAGGTAATGACGCCAAATCTTTAAGGCATGTACTACGGCAGCTAATTCCGCATCATGAGTAGGGTAATTCTCCTCGTGAGGTCTCAATTGTCTTGACGCATAAGCGACGCTCTTCCTTCCGCATCAGACACATCCTAATCCTTGACGCGAAGCATCACAATAGATATCGAAATCCTTACGAATATCCGCAAAATCAAGACTGGGCCGAGGTCAAGCACTTCTTTAACTCTCGAAAACTTTCCTCACAGTCGAGTCCAAGTGAACTTTTTCTCCTTCTTCAACAATTGCGTAAGAGGCTTAGCAATCGATGAGAATCCTTCGATAAACGGCGTAATAACCTGCCATCCCCAAGAAATCGCGAATCAAGTTCTGCTCTTGGTCGGGTCCTGTAACACCGCTTTACTTTTCCCGGGTCAATCGCTACTCCATCGGCGGTCATCACATGGCCAAGGAAATCCACTTCCTTCTTCCAAAAGTCACACTTACGAACTTGGCATACAACCGATGCTCCCGAGTTTCTCCAAAATTAACCTCGTGTGTCTGCGTGTTCCTCCTCCGATTTGGAATAAACGTAATATCGCCAATGAACACCACTACAAACTTGTCCGTATTCCATGAAGACTTTGTTCATCATGTTCATGAAGTAAGTCAGCATTTGTCACCCAAATGACATGACCAAGAACTCATAATGTCCATACCGCGTTGAGAAAGCGGTCTTTGGTATATCCTAGGGTAGATCTTCAATCGATGGTAGCCCGATCGCAAGTCGATCTTTGAGAACACTCGGCTCCCTTCATCCGGTCGAATGGATCGCCTATCCTAGGCAATGGATACTTATTCTTGATAGTGACCTCGTTGAGAGAACGGTGTCGATACACATCCTCATGCTTCCGTCTTTCTTCTTGACAAACAAGACTGGTGTTCCCACGGTGACGAACTTGGTCTTACGAAACCTTTCTCGAGAAGTTCTTCAATCTGCTTCTTCATTTCTGCTAACTCGTCAGCTGGCATTCGATAAGGTCGCTTAGAAATTGGCGCCGTCCCGGCACTAGATCAATGACGAACTCGATGTCACGATCCGTGGCATTCCGTAACTCTTCCGAAACACATCCGGTATTCTCTGACTATTGGTACATTCTCCAATGCAATGGTCTTCAGATTGTTTACTAGCAAATGTCCTTCACGAACTGATGTGGCTAGAAACTCCACTTTCCTTCCATTAGTACTCTCAACCGTTACGCTCTTGGCCACAATCCAAAGACAAATTTTGTGCTTGATAGCCAATCCATGCCAAGAATGACATCTAGGGTTTGGGTGTCTAGAACAATTAGGTTGGCTAGAAACTCAACTCCAGCTATGAGTAACTTAGCTCCTAAACAACCCACTCTAGAGCTTAGCTCTGCTCCAGGCGATTGAACTAATAGAGTATGATTAAGTTGTATAGCCTCTAACTTATTCTTACTTGCAAAAACTTCAGACACAAAAAAATTAGGGTTTAGGGTAGACTATGAATTAGATGTACGAACAAATTAGTAGAGGTAAATTAGTACGAACAAATTGGCAGAGGTTAAATAGCTACGTAGAAGACTGGAACGCCACGCCACTTGTAGCATTTCGGATAGCAAGTTAGCGTCAGAATCAAATGATGACTTCTATGGAATGAACGGGGTGTTGACCAGCTGGGGTTCGGCTGTACTTGCTGCCACCTATCGCGGCTTGTGCGACTCGTGCTTCGTGTCGCGTCGAACTCCGTCCTCACGGGGTGTCCTCTCCCGCCGCAGCTTGTGGTTGTTCGAGCGCTTTAGCCTCGGACGACCCTTGTTGACGACGGCTCTCCCTACGCGTGAGATGTACCGAGGCGAGGTTGATCGGCCGACTATGGGCTCGCTTTGGTGTCGGCTACGGGTATGTATTATTTTCTGTGACTTATTTTTTAATATCATCGATCGTTCAATCTAATATGTCGTGTTGTGTTCCTCGCAGTGCGCTTTGCGCGCATGCAGTGACACGCGCGCATTTGAGCCATTCGTGGAGCTGCTCGACCGCTCACGGCGGACGACGCCACCGCACCATACTCCCCGAGATTTAGCCGCCGCGCCTCACGGGCTTTAAATCGTGCTCGCGCGACCGGGACCATCGCTCACCGCAGGTGCTCATCTTCGATGTCTTCGTTGAGGACTACGCGGCACATCGCGTGATGCGACAGTTCGGCCTACGGCAGGAGGTTCCAGTACCAGTTCGACGGCCAGTGCCCGACAGCGTGCACGCGTGAGTAATCGACAAACATCCCGCTTATTTGTTTGTCGTCTAGTACGCATGACTTCTAATTACATGTTACGTCTTGCAGGTTCAGTAGGAAGGGAGTACGTCGCGGTACGAACTGGGGTGGTAGGATGAACGACTGGGTGGACCAGTGGGACGGCGCACTTGATGACCGTGTGCAGGAGGACACGCCTTACGACCTCATCGACCCACGACGCCGCACTCACGGTACGCCTCCGGACACGCACTGAGCTCGTGATTTGCCGCAGATGCGCCGCACCACGTGTCCGCGACCGATGCATACATACCTGTGCATTTCGCGCAGGATGTCCATAGCGTGGTACGTTACATCCTACTTCCAATACTTCGGTTTTGGCCTCTGCTATTACATATTTCACCAGGTCTTGTTTTCGATGTAGGCGAGCATTGCCGCAGAGATTACGACGGACTGTCGGTCATGGGTTCAAAGGTTATCGGACGGTGTCGAGGGCACACGCGAGGAGACGGTCCAGATGGTGCGTCGTGTGGCTGATCAAGCCGCACGTATTTTCGCTTTGTTATCGTGGCGCCAGCTACGGAGGTTGATACCTGGTTGCACGTCGATAGCCCTAGGTCCGCGGCGCCGTATCGTCCGACAAAGAGCGGCCAGACGAGAGGGTCAGCTAGACCATGTCCGACACCGGCACGCCCTGACGAGGCCGGATCTCGAAAGCGCACCACGTCCGCCGAGGCTCGAGGAGGCCGGAGGTTCCGCCGGGCACACCCGTGACACCGACACGCCGCACTACGTTGGTCCTCCACAACCCTTTGCCTTCCACACTCAAGACACACATGCGCGACGGCGTGCCATACTACTCCTACGGACGCCTTGCGCTATAGCGTGTAGCTGAGAGTACGTAACATCTCCGTTTCTCAGCATACATCGTGTTTTTGTTAATTGACTAACAATACTTTACTGTGTAGGTCCAATTCCCTATGACAGGGTCCTCTCTGTGCTTCATGAAGCCCACGACTTCTTGGTGGACGACTACCCGGCACCTCAGCCCACTCCGGCTGAGGTTCTCTCTGCGTCACAGCTTGCCACTGCGCCAGTACCCACACAGCAGCCGCTTTTGTCCACCCCTTCGCCTCTCGGTCCTCGTCAGACCAGGGCTCCAGACCGTCTTTCCCTGTCGGGGCCGAGGCCCCGACACCCAGCGCAGAGGAGGGGGCCCAAGCGAGCCCGTAGGGGAGGAGACGTAGGTGGACAGGGCCGTGGTGATGGAGGAGAGGATGCTGGGGGTGCGGTTGGCGGGGCCTAGTAGGGGGCTACTAGGGGGAGGGGATGCTACGGGTACATTTGTTCGTTATGTCATACTTAAATTTTGCACTTCATATGTGATGCATGTAATACTTTTGCGTATGTGATGCATGTCATACTTTTGCGTACGTGATGCATGTAATACTTTCGTTATACTACCCACTGCTCATACAACACGTGTTCGTCGAATGCTTTGTCTTGACGACGTGACCCGACTATCCTGCTTTTTCTGGACGATATGACCAAACGAGCCTGCTTTTTCTGCACGGTGTGACCAGACGACGCAGATATTCAATCTGAGGGCATGACTCGACGAGATAGCTTTATCAGGACGATGTAACCCGATGAGCCAACTTTCTCTGAGGACATGACCAGACGAGGTAGCTTTTCAGGACGATGTAACCTGACGACCCAGCTTTTTCTTAGGACATGACCATACGGGGTAGCTTTTCAGGACGATGTGTCCCAACGAGTCAGCTTTTTCTGAGCCCGGCTACCACTCCCTCCGCTGTACCTATAAATACAGCGCAACTCATCCAAGAACTCCACACCAGCACCACCAAGTAGAAAACATGGACAAGGAGAAGGAATGGGAGAAAATCATGCAAACTTTTGAAGGACTGGTGTCTCCCATGAGACCGCGCTTCGCAATCGTGCCGCTAGTCAGCAGCCTTTCACACACCAAACTTTTCCAGAACTAGTGGATGTGAGGAAGCTGCCTCGTAGTTCGCCCAATGATTCAGGGTCGAGCCGCGACCCCCCACCAATGCCCGCGGAACGCCCTCCGGAAGGGCCACCGATAGGGGTGGCGCCACCCCTATGCTGGTGCCGGGACGCCTGTAAGTGCGTCAAATCAACCGATGAGTGGACCATTGGCCAGCACTATTGGTGCTGCCCAAACTACGCCGCGGACTACAACGACAGGCACCCGGTAATGAAACCATATCTCGGGGTACAATGCTCTTTTTCCTTGCGTAACGGCGTAACGAACTATCTTCACCTATTGCAGTCTCCGCCACCCCTATGCGACTTCCGCCAGTGGATCGACGACAACATCCACCCCTACGACATGTGGTGGTTGCTGACACGGAAGAGTTGGGCCAGGGAGGACATCGAGGCCCGTGAAAGGCGCCTCAAAGAGGTGAAAGCTGAGCAGGCAGAGCAACGTAGGCTGCACAGGCAGCGCGAGGAGCAGGAGCGTGAGCATGCCAGGCGACGGGAGGCCGAGAGGGAGCGGAAGAGGGCTATCGCGGCGAGAGCTAAGGCGCAAGGCGAGGAGTATAACGCCGAGCTAGGCAGCAAGGGCAAATGGCCCCGTTCCACTCAGTAGTTCTGCCCTATTCGGCCATCAGTAGTTCTACCCTATTCGTCCACATATCGCATGTATTTCTATTTCCCTAAAGGCATGCGTGTACCTTCCTCGGTTCATTGTCCTTCATGCCATGTAACCCCCTTGTTCGATGAAACATTCTGTTCTTATTGTAATATCAGTTGCCTTCGTACGTACGAATCATTAAAACCGCAATCGTCCTCACAAAATTCTTACAATATTCACCTTAGTACAACAATACATGACATAATTTAAAAAGATATTCACATATATCCAGCCAGTTTTTCATTTTTCATGTTTCACTTAGCCACTTTTTGATTTTCATAAAATTTAAATGGTACCAAATCATTGCACTCGCACAACACTTTCTCATCGTAGTATGTTATTGTACTATGGTTAATTTTGGAGAATTAATCGACAACGTTATGTATGAACGATTCGTGAAACGGAAAGATAGGTGATATTGCGACTGGTACCTCAATTGACGCTCAACTAGCGATAGGTTCCATATTTTGGTAATTTTTTTTAGCGACTACATATATTTTGTAATTGATTCTTAAAAATAATATTATTTTTTTAAAAACAACAAGGAGAGCTCATGTCGTCCATTGGTTGGCGATCGCAATTGTCGCCACACCGTTGGGCGACAGACATGCAATCGCCCTACCAAGGCATCAATCCTATAGCCCAACGGTGTGGCGACTAGTCCCGGTCGCCCAACGGTGTGGCGACAGGAGTACATTCTTGTAATAAAACAAATAGCAGGAATAAACTTGTAATTTATAATAAAATATAGATTATTTAAAAAAAATTCTTCAAAGGACGGTCCTCTTTTTAGACCAGTTGTTCTCAGAATAATAATGCAAACTGAAACATCCTTGAGGACATATCCCAAACAATTTACACAGAAATATTGTAGCATAAAAATGCTGTTATTAGCTATTTTATATACTCAATAAACCACATTCCTATGCCATTACTAACTATAAGATTGTGCAAAGAAAGCGAGTAGATAGATTGTCCAAAGGTAATGAGTATATCGCACTTCGTAAATGTCACACACATTTAAAAAAGTTATATGCGTAAATGCCAAAGATAAACCACAAAAATAATAGAGCAAAGAGGCGTTGTAGGTACCAAATGGTAAATGATTTGTGCAACCTTCGAGCTCACAAGTCGATTTAAACAAATAGTAGAATGCACGGACTGCCTTTCCTATCTCTTCTTTGCATGCTAAGGTATAATAAAATCGAAAGCACTTAAAAACTTTCAATATCCATACTCACACTAATAGATGTGCCACTAATTCAATAGGTTACAATTATAGACCAAAGGTTAAAACTTGCTTTAACAAGTACTTCAACACCATCTTCATCAAATCTTAGTAATTCCATGGCATATCTAGCAAATTCAACAGATGTATCAAGTCAAACCCAGAATAGGTCAGGCTAAAAATTTTAGTCAATTAAGAACATGGAATGCTAGTAATGCAGAAAGTACTCATGGCCTAGCTGCAAGTGTCTGCTTCCTCTTTAGAAACCTCTCGTCCTTAGTTAATTTCTTTTTTTAAGTCCCAGTTGGGCGGTTACCATCTCTCTCTCTCTCTCCTTTGAGTAGCTAGACACTTTTCAAAGCTATAAAATAGCTAAATAGAAAAAAGTTGAATTAAGCATGAAAAAGAAACAAATACTATATTTAAGCAATTACGAAGGAGCGTCTCTTAGAAAAAAGTGACTACCTACTGAGTTGGTCTTCTGACAGCCGTTATATCTCTAGTAGGAACAACGACACCAATTTGAATAAGGGGAATTTGATGATTTGCCACTGCAAAAGATGTGCATTTCATGATTTGCCACTGATGTTTCACTGACATGTGGCCCCGAGACCGACATGTCAGTGAGATATAGAATGACAAATCATGAAATGCACATCTTTGCAGTGGCAAATCATCAATAATTCCTTTGAATAATTGCTTGAAGCACCTGCAAGAATACACACCTAGATGTTTTACAAAATCTCACAAGGTCCAAGTTAGTGTTTGCAGTCCTTATGCCTAGAGAAACTTACTTTATCAGGATCTTTTTTGTAAATTCCATAAAATGTTTCAAGTAATCCTTCCTAGATATTTGGACTAATGCTCAAGTAAGAATAATGAAGATTAGAATAATCATGTTCTAACTACGTAAATGGAAGTTTACGGGAACAAAGAGATTGCACGCAACCTTGCCATCATTCCAAAGCCATAGAAGATAAGCCTCCCACCGTTGACATCATCAACAATAATGTTCCATGGATGCTGTAAATAAAATCAACATTATCTTTTTTTAATTAGCACATCGCTGTTGTATTTAGTTGAGATACTAAAAAGGACCAAAAGACAATACAAATGACTCAATGTCATGCTGTTACATTTAATTGAGATACTAAAAAGTACCAAAAGGCAATACGAATGATTCAATGTCATGAAGGAAAGATCTAATTGGAAAATCCGTCAAACGAAGAGGAGGATCTGTTTGAGGTAAGAAATCAGGCTAAAAAAGAACCTGAAAACCCACTAGATCATATGATAATACCATATCATGAGGAATGCATGCGCGAAGCCTCCTAAACAGCACAGTAGTAACCGTGGAATTGAGAACAAATATTTTTTATGTGAAATAGAAAAGTCAATTACGTACGACTATATAACCCAAATATGTGAAGAATTCAAAAATCATAATGAAAATATAGAAAAGTACAACGCTAATCGTTATGGCATAGGCAGTTGTCATTATCATATTCTAGAGCGATATTATCATATAACCAAAAAATAAAATATGGCATGGTGAGTTTTGCAGAGGACAAATGAGATATTACCAATTTAGCAGAATGGATCTATAGAGGACAAATTGCTGCAAAAGTGTGTGCATATGCACATCTAGATTTGATAATTCAGAGAAAGAAAAATTCTTACATGCACAGCTTAATTTTTTGGGCAATGTTGATTGATATGAAGTCATTTGGACAACATGATGATGACACATCATGTACAATAGGTTCAAGTGACAAACTGCTTTATATATATATATATATATATATATATATATATATATATATATATATATATATATATATATATATATATATATATATATATATATGCAAACTAATTACTTCTCAAAGAAGGGTGACAACAAATGGGGTTGCTTACCGAAAAGGAAGGGGATGGAGACAGATGAGATCAAATACGCATGAGTAGGGTAGGAACTAGATAACATACACCATCACCGTGTTACTAATCGAGATATGGAGATAATATGTAGCTACATAATAATGGTAGCAAAAGAAAAATAACCAAGCTATGAAGGTACTCATCTCACCACATCGACTTGCACTACCGAGATGTGCACACATTCAAAGAACCGGGAGTCTCTGCCACTACCGGTTGATCTCGCCGCCACAAACATTTGCATCAGCGTCGTCCCGACGGCCCCATATAGAATAACAAGAATAAAAATTGATAGTAGTGTCTGAAGGGATACGGGTAGACTACGATAGCAACAATTCAAAAAGTCTACCATGTAAACCAGGATGCCAAGCAAGTAGATGATCACAGATCGTTACCACCAGACACGCAGTGCAACAGAAGAAGATTCAGAGTAGCCTGGTCCAACGAAGAGCGTGTCGATGAAGTGGTCGTAGTCGATCGTTCATCGCCCTTGCGAATCGATCGTCTCCTCCAGCAACCTTTGAAGTTCCTTGTGAAGAGCGTGGATCGTTCTCAATCGCAACAGTAATCGTAGTAGCACCTCTACAGTATCCACACGTCTAGGGAAGGAACAACCGGACGCCGGTGTGCTAGCACCAAGTTGCACGACGGGGCTCTCTCGGGAAGATGGTGGCTAGGGTTTCGGTAGAGTAACTCACATCTTTCACCTCTACAAAATAACCTAAAGCATCTCATTATATAGTGCCCCGTGACAGATCCTATCCGAACACGTTTGATGAATCGTATTCGTACTGGTTTGTTCCAACCCGTTAAGTGTGTGACCCGTTAGGTTTATGTGTGATCGGTTGTGACTCAAAAACCCTTTTCCGACCACGAGTCGTAGCGGTCCCTAGCAAGACATAACGATTCCCGAATATACACAAAATATATTAGACGAACCTTAATGCAATATGATCTATGACTAGGTCCTCATCACTTACGACCAGCTCGTATCTCGCCACGACCAGTCCGTATTTAAGTACGACCAGTTCGTAACTCCTTACGACCAGTTAGTACTTAAGTACGACCAGTTCGTATTTAGTCTCGACTAGTTCGTAACTCCTTACGACCAGGTTTCGACCACTCTGTGATTACGTTCGACCAGTCTACGACTAGCTTGTATCTCCATACGACTAGTTTGTAACTGATCGAACTAAGCGATCTACTCATGTATTCTCCCTTTGCCTCACGATATCTAGTTTGAACTCTAGGTGAGATATATGTCATTCATGGACTGTTCAATACTTTCTCGATCGAGTATCGGATAACCTTATGTGGTTGAACTCTTCGACCACGAGTGGCATGACCATGCATTTTCTTTATCCAACAACCTCGAGGGGCCTAGAGATATCTCTCACGTTATGTTAAGAGGGGCAAATCATATATCCGATCAGTCACATCCCTTCTCATGTTTCATAGCATATCCGAAAGCTACCTTTATAACTATCCAGTTACGAGTAGCGTTTGGTAACCCCTAAGAGTGCTATTACACATGTAGGGAACTATGCTGATCTCAGGTCTAAGGATTATACATCATCATTGCTTGCGACCAACTAATGACACAAAGAATCATAACAATCTCAATAGTATCTTAAGGTGGGTTTATCCAACCCCATGTTCTCTAACATACGTTCATATTATTGATTCGATATCCCCATATCTATGACCGGTGAAACATGATCATCAATCAATACATGTGTTGGTTATAGATTCACTGGTGTTCTGACCAGTGATATTCGACTAGGGATACTTTTAGAATGACATCATATAAGTTAAAGAGTTTCACCAACAAGTCACATACTCGTTGATCTATATAACTGATGATTCATTCAAGGAACAGAATAACATTTATTCAATAACTCATAAACATAGACGTAATACAATCATCTTTATGATTACCTCTAGAGCATATCACCAACAGTGTCCACTTCCATTTAATCCATTCACAACAAAAAGTAATCCATTCATGTACGAACGGAAGAATCAAGCCTTCGTTGCTCAAACAAGTATGCACAAAACCAAGAATATGGGCTCACAAATTAGTACCAATTGGAGCAACACGGACACACAAATCAGAAGCACCGGGTTGGCTCTCTTCCTCGCCAGGTTTTGACCCTTTTTTGACATGATGAGCAGAAGAAAGGGGCGGGAGGGATCACTACGGGGAGAGGACCTCAGCTGCCATCTTTTCCCTGTAGTTGATCTAGCCCTCATCGGCGGGTGCTCTCCCGCCGTCCCCATATCATATCGTGTCGTCTTCTTCCCTTTCTTCCGTGAGAGGACAGGAGGGAGAACAGGAAGGAGACGCATACGATGTCCGAGGATTCGGGCATCTGGCAACCAAGGAGCGGCTATGAAAGTGCGATAGAGAAGGAAGAGGGAGGGAGTGGTGGAGCTAGTGGACAGGGGCGACAGAGGAGGGAGAGGAAGGAGACAGGAGGCGGAGGGGGAAAGAAGCAAGCGGCGGTCCCGATCTGACGAAGGGCAGCAGCGGGTTTGACCCTCTAACGCAGGCGGAGAGGGCTACGTGGGCTGCACAGGTGAAGGGGAGGGGGCGACGTGGGAAAAGGGGAGGAGGGGAGCTGCAAGGACGGCATGGGTAGAAGGGAAGGACGGACAATGGGGCGGGGCGAAGGGGAGGGGGAAGGTAGAGAGGAGGAAGTAGTGGCGGTGGACACGGCGGGCGAGAAGAGGAGCTAATGGAGGGGAAGGGACGGGAGGAATTGAGAGGCTTCCATCCGGCTCAAGAGAACACTGGTGTCGCTGGCTGCAATGTGCGATTGGATGGCCAAGAACTGAGTCGACGTGGAGGGGCTGAGACTTGCTTGCTTGGTATGGCTCATGTATTTAGTTTGGAGTTGACGCGGTGATAGCGAAGTTTAAAATCGGTTTGGATCCCTCGTCGTTTCCCTTTTCGCTCGTCATTAGAACATGTCAAAAGAATCTTAAGCCTTTCTATTGTATGCTAAATAAACTAACCCCTCTATGATTTACTATTTATGACACGTGCAGGCTGCACGCCGGCTTGCCACTTTGGGATTTTTTAAAAAAAAATAATACATTTTAATAGAATTACAAAAATAAATGTTTGTTTAATATAATTATAAAATGGACATATGTTTCCATTTGGATTGGCGATACGGCCCTATCGCCGTTTGGATTAGCGAGAGGAGCTCTGTCGCCCACCAAACAGTAGTAAGTACCTCTGTCACCATTCCAAATAGCGATTGCGTTTGAAATAGATGCAAATCATTATTTGGAATGGTGACAGAGACCTCGCAATTTCCTATCACCATTCCAAATGGCGACATAAGCTGCCCTATGAAAGCAAAAAAAAAATCGACCGAAATTCACTTTTAATCCAGAAAAAAGAAAGAGGGGAGAGAATTGAGAGGAGAGGGGAGGAGCTAGCGAAACACTATCTGTCCATAGCGGAGGAGGGGAGAGAGGGAGGAGCAGATTTGGTCGCCCATGTTGTAGGTAATTTTTTTGTAACTTTATATTTAATTTTGAAACTCTAGTAGATTAGCAAATAAAACTAGTAGGCCCGTAATTGAATGTATTAGATAGTTTTAGATATATGATTATGTAGTGCAGTTCATTGTATTACATCGTTTAGGTGTGTATAGTTTAGTTATAGAAATGTCGGTAGTCATAATTTTTTTTTGTGGTGTAGTAATTGAATGGATTAGATAGTTTTATATGTATGATTATGTAGTATAGTTCATTGTAGTACATCTTTTTAAGTGTGTGTAGTTTAGTTTTAGATATGTGGTTAATCGTGTAGATATATTTATGGTGTAGTAATTGAATGGATTAGATAGTTTTAGATGTATAGTTTTGTAGTGTAGTTCATTGTAGTACATCTTTTTATGTGCGTGTAGTTTAGTTTTAGATATGTCGTTAATGATTTTTTTATAATAAATTTTTAATAAAATTACAGAAATAAATGCATGTTTAAATAAATTACAAAACAGGCTTATGTCGCTGTTTGAAATAACGACATGCCCCTCTCGCCGGTTGGATTGGCGACTGGAGCCATATCGCCTACCAAATAGTATGAAATACCTCTGTCGCCATTTGGAATGACGATTGTGTTTGAAATAGAGTTAATATTGTTTTTTTTATTTTGTACTTATGTTTCTTATTATTAATAATGTAAACACTGACTTTTTTGTTTCATATTATTTCAGGTACGACGTCCGCATGCGGTTCTGTGTAGTGGCACTTCGAGTTACTGGACCCGGCCATTGACGTGGGCCATTAGAGCTGCCTTAGTACCGTCTAGCCCCAGCCTAGCGAGGCACCCATGGAGCTTGGTGCGTTGTGCCCGCGCATGCCCATGAGGGCCTAGAGGGTCGACCCATGTAGGGTTCCCAGGTACGTACAATTGTGACCTTTATATCCTTAATTTCAATCCGACTTGTTGGAATGTACTCACGCATCCTGTTGATCGTTTTGATGCAGGTTGAGAGCATTCGGTCTGCTTCCACTTGTGATGATGGTGGAGGTGACGTGGGAGGACGACAAGGACGTCCGTACATCCATGCATTTTTTGTACGACAGGTGCCTACTAACAGCGTTGGTGGACTATTGGAGGCCAGAGACGCACACGTTCCACCTTTCGTGTGGGAGATGACTCCTATGCTGCAGGATGTTATGTACCTCACAGGTTTGCCTTGCACGGGCTTTCTTGTGGTTGCACACAATGTTGCTCCAATGTGGCGCACGGACTTCCTCACCAGGTTCGTTGGGGTGCTACCACAAGACAGTGGGTACAGGGAGTTCACCAGTACGCACAGGCCATCGCTCAAGTGGCTCTGTTAGTTCTACATAAGTTTCCCTATCTCTTGTGTTCGTGTTTCATTTTTTTCATTGAACTTACTAATGAATCCATCTCATTTTGCAGCCACAGCGTATGGCCCCTGATGCACCTAACTATATAGTGGGGAGGCACTTCTAAGCCTACTTGCTATGACTCTTTGGGTAGGCCATGTTCTACGAGCCCCACAATGACAGCATCGACAAGCACATGATCTGACACACATAGGAGTTGGTGGACACAGAGTTGGAGGAGATCTAGTAGTACGCCTCAGGCCCGATAGTGTTGTGCATGATGTACCATGCCCTCTGCGACACTTTCCAGAGGGTTGGGGATAGCTCCATACTCTTCGGATGGCCACTCCTGCTGCAGCTGTGGTCGTTCGATCGCTTCTACATCAGACGACCACAACTCAACCTCGCCACGTACTCCATCGCCCTATATGGAGATGATGACGTGGACGGCCCCGATCATGGGTACGGTGTGGTGTCGCTGACGGGTAAGTTTTTCGTACAGTTCGTCCATTTTTGACTTTGTTTCCACTGCACATGTTGAGGTGTGTGTTATTTTATTCCACCAGTCCTATTCACATTAATCACTAGGCACGCATCGTACCTGAACTTTGTGGTGATGTTTGACCAACTGATGGATGACCGTGTCATCTGGACACGGCACACTGCCGAGAGGGTGTACGAGCGTGCACCCTGCATCTTGTCCAGCCAGTGCATGTGAGACTCCACCTACTGACTCACACGGCGTCGCTTGGTGCACGACATGTATGTAGAGGCCTACTCCGTCCACCGGGTGATGAGGCAGTTCAGACTATGACAAGAGGTCCCAATCCCCTAGGGAGAGCCATTGCCGCTGAACGTCTACAAGTAAGTTCATCTTGAATATTGTATCTTTGTCGTTTTCCATGTGTATCAACATTTTTGTCGTGTTGCTTTCCGCGGGCACACCAGAAAGGGTGTCCCGGGTACCACATCCTGGGCAATACGCATAGAGCCATGGGTGGAGTAGTTGGGACATGACTTGGAGAACGTGGTCCAAGAGACTGCCATGTATGACCACAGGACTTACTATGACTACATCGAGTGGTACAACACTTGTACGAGAGTGCATTGCGTCTAGGTCGTGGACGACCCACCACCACACGTCACCGCGACAAGTGACACATACCCCATGCAATCGAACTCTGCATTCCATCACGCGGTACATAGTAAACGGTCTGTAATGTTTATTTACTTCTCATGTTTTTGCATTCTAACTTGTTGTTCGTGCCTAACAAAGTGATCTATCAAGGGGGGTGTACTAGGAGGTGACCTCCATTCTATCTCAGATTGGGGACCGCATCGAGATGACGACGCAAGACCTCAGAGATGCCATGCTCGAGATTAGGGACACGGCTAGGCATACCATCGAGTTGATGTCGTGTCGACGTCCGGGGGATGTGGTGGACACACGATCATGTGAGGACAGCGTATGTGGACAGGGGGTGAGCCACAGTGCATCACACCCAACGCCCACGATGACGGCTCCTCACCCGAACTTGCCAGGCAGTTCCTTATAGCACCGTGCCAGCAGTACCTCTACCCATTTTGCGAGTACACCTCTACTAGTCACGTGAGTTTGTTTTTTAACAGATTTTTAAGCTACTTTAAGTTGTTCGAACAAGACCTCAGTTCCATGCGTGGAAGGGGCAGGAGCACGGGGAGACATCCATTCCAATGCAGCGACCAGGTCGGTTACTCCTCCCTCATCGTGTATTGTTTTAGCGCTTGCATTATGTTTAAATGCATGTCTGACTGTTTGGCAGGGTGTCAGCATGTTTGGGACGAGGAGCTGCCCACGCAGGAGGGGGCTAGATGTCTTGGACTATGACTTTGAGGAGTGGTGGTGGTAGGGGGTATCACGAGACGACGGTGGGCCTTCGTAGGCTGTTGGCACTCTCAGCCAGGTCTCTGTTGGGGCTTCACAGCTCTAGGGTGCGCCTGGACTGACCCAGTCGATGCAACTAGTGTTCGCGACACCCGTGTAGGTTACTCACCCCTCTAGGGTGGTTTAGACGCCAGACCCCTTGTTATACTTGCACTAACACCAGCAACGGGTCCGTCGGACGAGGGTAGGGGCCACCTGTGTGGTACTCCTGAAGAGGGCCCGCGACTAGATGTATCATTCTTATTATGTAAATATTAATTTATGTACCACTAACATTATGCTTGTGTCTGGTTTACAATCTTAATTGTTGTTGTTGTGCGTAGACTGAGCTTGTGCAGGAGTCAGCATCACGACACCCCACACATCACGTGGACCAAACAAACATGTACACCCCACCGTTGTATTCTTTAGCATCAAAATGACAGATCAATGTCAGTGGATACTCACACCGACAGGAGTGAAGAAACATTGGTGCCAAATCTCCCACCAACGCCAGCTCTATAAAAGCCCTTCCTTCATTTCCTTCTCTTCTCATCTACGTGTAGTTGTCCCACTCCACTCCTTCTCTTCTCATCTACTTGTAGTTGTCCCACTCCTCTCATTCTCTTCTCTTCTCCTCAATGCCATGTCTCAGTCATCAGGTTCGATGAATCGAGGAGTTATGGCACTGATGAATGTAAGGTGCGTTAATTGCCCAAATTGCGAGGTGCAAGCAAATGTCATGTACTAAGCGGCTGGTTACTCCCGATTCCAAAAAAGGTGCACATGTATGATGTATCCTAGGTGTAGATCGAGTTAATGATTCGTGCATGCCGTCGTTTGTATCATACAAGTAGCGGAACAAACACATGCATTAACCAACCCTCCACGCTATGTAATTTGCACCTACATTACAAAGTCTTACTTTCGCAGTTGAAATATCATCTTTAAAATTTAATTCCAAAATTATTCTCTATTTCATATTTTGTTCTCTTTTTTGAAATAAATTGGCTGCGCAAAACACTACAAAACAACGCGTGCGAGGGATTTATCCACATAGCCAACAAACTCCATCTTCTTTAAGCTCTACAAGAAGTTACCAAATAACTTAGTAAAGTCCTGTAAAATTTGAACCAGCATTGTGTCAAAATTATTTCAATTTTTTCTACCAAAATTTTTTTTTCAGGTCTCTGTCGTCATTTGGTTCGGCTATAGGAACTTGTCGTCATTTGAAATGGCGATTTGCTCCTTGTTGCCATTCCAAATGGCTACAAAGACAGTTAATACTGTTTTATTTGGCGACAGAGATCCTGTCACCAACCAACTGGCGATATGGGCATATTGCCAGTTCAAACGACAACATAAGCCCATTTTTATAATTTTATTAAACATACATTTATTTATGTAATTCTATTAAAATGTATTATTTTTTAAAAATCACCACTTTGGTGTCTCACACACGCTTGGTACAGATACTCTACGCTAAACAACCTGTATTGGTTGTATACAGAATGTTTCAAAAAAATAGATACAATTGGCTAAATATATAATGAAACCATAAAAAAAATTCATCGATAAAGTTGTAGCTGATAGTGTTTTTAGATTTTATTGCACAAACATTTTGGCAAATACTAATCACTCGAGTTTTTAGCACAGAGGATGGTGGTGGTGGTGCCCTCAAGGTGGTGTGGCCCACATCCAGCCTAGAACTAGCAAGGGTGGCGGAAGCCGCGACATCCTGACCTCAAAAGCAGCTCCAGCTCTCGCGAGCAAGTTTTTTTGCTAAAATAGTGTTGTTGCCGTGTGAAATAACGAAACTACCCTCACGCATCAAAGACAAAAACGGCACCACGAAACTGTGAGGACGCGATACATGCCCTCAACCGTGCCCCGGGGGGCGGATTCCCCTCGTCCGCGCCTATGGGGCCGGATTCCCCCTTCTTCATGCCCTGTGGCCCAGTCTTCCCCTCTTTTTTTACCTTGCACTTGGACGTGCGTAATAAAAGTTCACTAATTGAGTGATCAGATCGGATAAAAAAAAATCGTAGATAATAATAGTAGTAGTACGGTTAGTACTACTCTGAGTACAAAGGAAAATAGTATTGATACCCGAAGTCGATCGGGACATAGATGAAATCGTACTCCGACTTCACGGCAACATTTTGATATGGTTTTTATCTTCTCTACGGAGGTAAAAAAAAGAAGTAAATATTATCACATGTACAAAAAATATCATTGCACAAATTTTTTCACGTGGTCGCCCGCCTGCCCTGCCCTGCTGATCAGATCAATCTTTCATTGTTTGGGGATGAGGTATTATCACATGTGACAAAATCACATCAAGCAATATTTTTCAGATGAAATCACTTAATTACATTCCAAAAATGTATTATCACATGTACCAAAAAAATTTATAAATTTTTACACATGAAATCACAGCGCAACACAGCTGGGGAGGGGGTATTATCACATGTACCCCGATCAAATAGGACATTAATTTTTAATTTATCGGTTTAATATAGATAATATTCTTTAATACTATATTGTACTATAGGCTAGATAAGCTTGTCCATGAATTATAGAGGAAATGCTTAGCATGCAGATCATATATCTGCACTACAGCCTTCACTCGTGTGTGTTTTGAAGGCTATGGTACGGTGTTATATGATCTACATACTAAACATTTCCCTCAGGTTGTTCATGGACAAGCTTATCTAGCTTGTGGTATAATACAGTATTAAAGAATATCATCCACATTAAACCGATAAATTAACAAAGAATATCCTATTTAACAAAAAATGAGGATGGAAATTAGTCTTGGCGGCGCATCGGTCCCTTCCCCTTGTCTCCTAACTATCCGCGGCGGTGGCTAGTCTCGAAGGAAGCCCTGTTTTGCGAGACGGGCTGAAAGATTAAATGTTTTGCTGTAGCTCATAGAACAAGGGTAAGCCAGTTCAGAACAAATAGGATTAGTTAGTAATTAATTACAACTAATTAGTTATGACTTATTATTTACAACTATTTTAATTAAGACAATTAACCAAGACTTCTTCATTTAGCCTAGTTAATTACGTTTAAATAATTAATAGTACTTAATGTAGCCTATTAATTACGGTTAAAAATTTAGGATAAATAAATTACGACTAATTTATTACAACCAATTAACCACCACTACATAGTTAGGATCAACTAAAATAGTCATATTTAATTAACCCTAATTAATTAGGACTAATTAATCGCGGTCGATTAATTACGACTATTTTAGTTAATACAAACTAACAACGACTTTCTAATTAAGCTGACTAATTAATTAATACTATTCAATGAAGTGTAATTAGTTATGATTAAATTATTAAGTTAATGACATGCGACTATTTTAGTTACGAATTTTAATAATAATAAATTTAATTAATCCTAATTAATTACGTCTGATTAATAAATTATGACTTCATTAAATACAACTAACTAATTTGCAAAGTAAAATATGACTAATTAATTATAACTATTTCAATTACGACTAACGAACTACGGCTAACTAATTACGACTAAATACTTTAACAATAACTACACATTTCAAAAAAATAGTGCATACGAGAGAAATTACCTCCTTTAGAAGATCTTCAATTGATATCAAACTAACTGTACTTAAACGACAGCTAATCACTTTTCTAAATACCCTCAAATCGGTAGCGAAATCGGAACTAGTTTTGGCCGTGCAACCTTTTACTCGCTCGATCCTCTTTTTCTACGCAGAGTGGAATGATTCTGGTGTGGAGGAATGAGAGCGCGTCGTTGCTTTTTATAGCCACACGAAGGCCGACCGCGAAGCGACGGGACGAAATTGCCGAGGTTTACGCGCATGCGGGGTAGTGAGAATCCGGGGAGCCAAAAAATAAGATTTTAATAAAAAAAAACAAAGTGAGGGAGCTACCACACCCCTAAGGTCGACCGAGGGAAATACCGCACCCCTAGGTGCCGGATAAGAGAAATACAACATCCTAGGGTTTGGACGAGGCAATTCTGACCCCTGGGGTTAGGACGAGGGGAATCCGACGCCAGGGGCGTAGACGAGGCCACATATCATGTCTGTTTGGGTCCGTGATCCTATTTTTATTTTTGATACGCGATGCTATATTTGTTATTTCGCACACGACCGTTCTATTTTAGGGGAAAAACTCCCCCGAGCCGGCGCGGCTGGCTGCAACAAATCGCATCCCGTGCCACAAATACACGGAAGGGCAGTCTCGTCCTCGCGAAAAAAAACAACGCGGCACGAAGCCGCAAGCCCCGTAACGGCGGCAGCTGGTGGCCGAAAGCGTGCCGTCCTCACGGGCGAGGGAGAAAAATATTAGCACACGCTGCTTTTCGGTGGTTGATGACAAATTTGCATCTTTAGCCCTTTAACCGTTTCTTTCTTTGTTCTTTGGCTGGCGACCTTTGGTTGTCCTAGCCCCTAGGACAGTACGAAGCTAAACTATCTTTAATCTATGGTGTAGATAAACGTAGAAGTGTCGAACCAGTTGGAACGGGATGATTTTGCAGGAATTCAATGAGGATTATATTGTTTCTTTCATTTTTTTTTTGTTTTTCGTCTATAAAATATGATCAATTTCATGCCACAATTGGTGTCAAATGTTTTAAAAAAATCATCGGCATGAAAAATGCCTAACAGTTATACAGATATTCCTAAATTCTTGGCGAGGGAAATCCTAGGCGGGCAATGCAACGAGGCAAATTCAAAATGAAAAGGAAAAAAAGGAAATGAGATGTCAAAGTATATGAAAAGCGAAGAAAATCATAATTGCTCTTATTTTGCTTTGTGAAAATTTGTTGAACCTATAGTCAATTCGGTCGGGGTAGGGTTTGGTACGAACGGGGCCTAAAAGGTGTGATCTGGGTCGTTCAGCCACACGGTCAGCAATTGGATGATCAAAAAATGACGAGACATGTGTCAATGCAATGTCGATGATCAGAAAATGATGAGACACATGTCAGTGTGACAATGCATGTGAATAATACACCGATTGTTGCGAAGCCAGAGAAATTTACAGGTTTAGTATCTTACTTATATCAAGTGCATAATCAAATATAGCTAAATTAGATTCGAAAGTAGTATTTTCTATGGGAAAAAGTTCGATATTACCGATGAATAGTTGAAATATTTGCACAAAAAGATTGTAATCTATACAACATGCTACCGTTGGATTGGAATATGCATTTAATAATGTGGTGCCTTTTTCTAGAGGGGAAATAATCCGATGCTACAACAACTGGCTTAGAAATAGTGTCTGATAACATTTCGATTCTCATCGATTAAGAAAAATTTTCGCGTTCCAAGCGGACCTTAATTACGGAGTACGGAAATGAAAAAAACTTAACTGAACTACAGGCCCTTGAAGCAAAAAGTGCAACTATTTAACTGCAGCCGCCCGCCCGTCCGGAAACAGCGCATTTCAGGACCAGAGCAGAATTCATCGATTCATTCAAACAGAAGAAAACTAAACAGCTCGTAATTACCATTTCTGCCCTTCCCCCCCTCCCTCCCCAACTCGCCGTCGCCGCGCACGAAGCCGTCGCGCTGTCATCGCCGACGGCAAAGCTCATGGTCGAAGCAATCGCGAGGCAAACTGCGGGAATCGCATAGAAGAGAAGGGAAAGGGGCGGAGGAAGGCGAGAAGTTACAGCAACCAGCAGCAAGGGGTAGGCGACGAAGCGGGGAGGAGACCGAGCGGAGCCAGTCTAATTCGTCGCGGCGACTGCGGATGATCCCGCCGTCGGTGGGATCCCTCTGCTGGAGCTGACGGATTCGTGGTCCCCTCCGATCCGAGCCTGATCTGCCCATGGTACTGTTCCGGATCGTATACTTGTTTAGCCTTTTGCTTTCCTAATTACTAGCTTGGGCGCTGTTCGCTTCGCTTCGATTGGCTACGGATCGGATCATGTTTTGCTGGGATTCGAGGTTTTGGATTGGTTCGGATGGATTGGGTGAGACGCGAGGAGTGCTCGAGGATTGGTTCCGAATCGATAAACTTACTAGCCTTTTATGATTATGTTACATGACGTGCCATTGCTCACAGTAGACTAGGTACAAGTATGGAGCTCCCTTTGCTGCTATTTTTGGTCTTTGCTAGCTTGCTTAGCGTGCCACTTTAAGAGGAGCTTGTTCCCATGCAAATTCGGGATAGGTAGCACGGTTGGATAGTGAATTGCTTGTGCCCCAATCAGTTTGGGGTTTTGCTATTCTTAGTTCACTTCATAGCTGAATGGTTCATCACCTGCGAATGGCACAAGATGACAACAATGATTAGCCTAGCAGCCCTAGCTCTCATTTGCAGCAAAGTTTCTTCATCAGTAATGTGATGGACTCAAAATATGATATATTAGGAAGTGTGCACACAGTTTCCCCCCTTTGTTTGATAGCTTAATGCGAAAGAAGTTCTTATATTTTACTTGGATGGCTCTATTTGAGGTTTGCTAGTGATGTTTGATCTGGAAATGGAACCAAACTTTTTCATGGGCCATTAATGTGCATTTTTTAAGTTCTGTGTTTTTAAGGCTTTATTTTTTCCATCAAATGTGTGACCGATATTTTGAACTCTGATATACGTTAGCAAAGCTAACTAAAATAGTTCAACGGACCTGCCATTGTGACGTGTTTCAACCAACTAGTACGGAAATGCGTGGGTGGCAGGCCTTACAACTCTGCTTATTGCAGTATCTGTTTGATGATTTTCATAAATTAGCTAGGGAGTGAGATAAAATACATATATGATGAACAAATTGGAAATGCAAATATCTTAGAAACATATAATTAGGACTAAGTGGCTCCTCTAAGGTAATTTATTGATAATGAAGTAATGTGTTGGAGTTGCATTTCGTGCTGTCATCATGTCATGCATGTCAGGAAAAGTTGATGGATAAGTAGGGTTTGGAACTTTGAATCAATCATCACAAAAGAAACACATGAACTTCTTTATTGTTATTACAACTAGCTGAATTGCCCTTGCAGTTTTTGCTGCTACATTCGAAAATATAATTTGTATTTGCTATACAACTCTAATGCCAACTATTCGAAATATATTTGTATTTGTTTTACAACTGTAATAGCTGTAATATCAATATCTGATTAGTCTACACCATTGTAATCTGACCCACCAAAATAAGCGCAGTAGATCCTTCTCTTTTTCTCTCGATTAATGAGTGAATTTCTAGTATTTTTTTATTCGTCACGGGTTATTGTGGGAATTTCTAGCTCTCAAAGCAATGGACGTGCCTTTAATCCCATCAGTTGTTCACATTTATGTAGATAAACGAAAACATCCCAGCGCCCTCAATCTGTTTGGGGTTAAATATTTTTTATTACAATAAACAAAGTTTTTATTGTTTTGATGAAATTTCATTGGGGTTTGGTACTTAGGTCTACTGCATGTTTTGTTGGGTGTCTGTTCTGGTTGTTTTCATATGTGACGGGGGTTGTAGTCTGTTATTTCTTTGCTTAGCTTGTTGTAATTCCAGTCTACTGTAAGCTCGATTCTCCAGCCTTCTCCTCCCTCTCTATCCTCTCTGAATTTTGCTTTCAAATAAAGCTTGGTTTACCTTTTGGCTAAAATCCCAGTCTCCTGAGAAGTTTGGTGAGGAGTACAACATATTAATCAGGCCTGAGTGCCTGATGCTTGGTACATTTAGCAGCAATTCAGCATACAATTTTTTTTAATCTTGTCAACCATACACTCAATTTTGGGTTTCATTTCATGAAAAGGTGGCTTGATTTTTACATTGGCCTGCCGAGCCTAACACAACCCTCCTCCTTTTTCTTGGCTTGGGACAGGCTACATAGGAAACTACACAGGCGGGGTTTATTTTATTTGCAAAGCTCTCGTCTCTTTGATTTTGAGGAGGTTTCATTCCTAGTCTACCCTAACTTGTTTGGGACCAAAGGTTTTGTTGTTGTTGTTGTCAACCATACACTCCCTCAGTGACAAGATGTATCACAATTCACTGGCATGAGAGTGAGGGAGGGAGAGTAGATCATCCATTAAACCTGAAGTTACTCTTAGTTCTGTTATGGCTTGGCATCTCCTTGATTACTGTACCATTTCTTTTTGCAGGGAACACCAGTTAACATCATCGTTGGTTCTCATGTTTGGGTGGAGGACCAAACTCTAGCTTGGATAGATGGAGAGGTTGTTAGCATAAAAAACAATGAAGTTCATGTGCAGACATCGAATGGGAAGAAGGTACACTTTGCAGTTTCTTCTTCTCATGCATTCTGCAGGTCTTTATCTTGTTATGAATATGAGTTCAAACTATGTGGGCATTGTTTTCTTAGTATTTCTTTATTAATCTCCTTAAATGGTATTACGCTGCTCGGTATACATCTGAAAGAGGAACTTTACGGTGCTGTTCCGCTATTTTGCACATGACTTGGCTAGGGCTTTAGATTTTATTTTATTTTTACAGAAAATGTATTGTGAATTTCATCACAAATAATGCTTTTGCACAGGTTACTACAGACAAATCAAAAGTTTTCCCCCAGGATATGGAAGCTCCACCAGGAGGAGTGGATGATATGACAAGATTATCATACTTACATGAACCTGGTGTTCTACAGAATCTTGCTACCCGTTATGAATTGAATGAAATATATGTGAGCCCCTTGTCATTTCTGTCTAAAATCTTATGTGGAATAAATTGCATATCTTGCACATAATAACCATTCTGTTGCTTTCTCAGACTTACACTGGTAGCATTTTGATTGCGGTAAACCCATTTCAAAGATTGCCACATCTTTATGATACCCACATGATGGAACAATACAAGGGTGCAGATTTTGGGGAGCTGAGTCCTCACGTCTTTGCAATTGCAGATGTTGCTTACAGGTGAATCTTGTTGTATAATATTGATATAGATGGCCAGTCATGGGCAAATATACATACCTACATTACCCTGATGCAATATATTAATGTGGGGAACCAGGGCAATGATAAATGAAGGAAAAGCAACTCTATATTGGTCAGTGGTGAAAGCGGTGCTGGCAAGACTGAAACAACGAAGATGCTCATGAGATATCTAGCACACTTAGGTGGGCGATCTGGAGTAGAAGGAAGAACTGTAGAACAACAAGTTTTAGAGGCAAGGCCATTCAAACTATTTTTCTTATCTGCTTACTAATTGAATCTTTCAAATGGAAAACATATGCGTTGGTTGATTGTCTTATACCCTATGTAATTTCAGTCGAACCCAGTTCTTGAAGCTTTTGGTAATGCAAAACTGTGCGGAACAATAACTCGAGGTAACTGTTTGCTTGGTTTCTTTCTGTTTTCTTTACTGCCATGAAGAATTCTTCTTTGCTTTATTTGGATATCACTAACTGGTTGTTTGACATCCTCATTTGTTTGAAATGTCTGGTAAAGTCGCTTGGTAAGTTTGTTGAGATCCAATTCGACAAGACTGGACGAATCTCGGAGCTGCTATCAGAACTTACCTGCTGGAACGATCCCGCGATGCCAAATAAATACCCGGAAAGAAATTATCATTGCTTTTATTTCCTTTGTGCGGCACCACCTGAGGTTGGTTTTCATATTGGCTTATTGTTACTGACTATTGGTCTTTTGGATATGGAACTTGATGTACTCTAAAAGTTACACTCCTTATAAATTATAATGGATTTCCGTAACCTGCAGGATATTCAGAGGTATAAGTTGGCTGATGCTAGATCTTTTCATTACCTCAACCAGTCAAGTTGTATTGAGGTAGAAGGAATTAATGACGCTGAAGAGTATTTAGCAACAAGAAGGGCCATGGACATAGTTGGAATCAATGAGGAAGAACAGGTATGTGTCATGTTATGCTGAAGCTATTAAAAATACTAGTTTCAGGAATAATGACATACGCCATTATTGACTTATTTTACAGGAAGCGATATTCAGGGTTGTAGCAGCTGTACTTCATCTTGAAATGTAAATTTTGCCAAGGGAACAGAAATTGATTCATCTGTGATTAAGGATGACAAGTCAAGGTTCCACCTTACCACTGCAGCAGAACTATTGAAGTGAGTACATTTTCTCCTTTTGTACGATGTTTTGTTTTCTATATGTCCAGTGGTGATCACAAATCACAATGCTAACCACTAAAGTTTCTTGCAGTTGTGATTGCAATAATTTGGAAAAGGCACTTATAACACGAGTAATAGTTACTCCTGAAGAAATTATTACTAGAACACTGGATCCTGCTTCTGCAGTTGTTAGCAGAGATGCATTAGCTAAAACAATATACTCACGTTTGTTTGATTGGTAATGATCCTTATCCTTTCTCCTCTTGCAGAAAACTCTATTACATTTCATCTTTCAAATCTTGACATTTTCCATTGTTACTGTGATCTTGTGCACAGGATTGTGGAAAAAATTAATGTCTCCATTGGACAGGATCCAAACTCTAAGCAATTGATTGGTGTTCTTGATATCTACGGTTTTGAGAGTTTCAAAATTAACAGGTTAGTGTTTGCAACTTTTCTGAACATGATGAAAAATCCTCTCATAGTATGTGCTAAACAGAACTGTTGCATTCCTCTGAACAGTTTTGAACAGTTATGCATCAATTATACAAATGAAAAGCTGCAGCAACATTTTAACCAGGTACTCTTGGATTTGGTCTCGATGATAGAGCGTTCCTGTAGAGATTGCTGACCTTTGTTAACATGTTATGTTTGCCCTGCAGCATGTGTTCAAAATGGAGCAAGAGGAATATACCAGAGAGGAGATAAACTGGAGTTACATAGAGTTTGTTGATAATCAAGATGTGCTAGACTTGATTGAGAAGGTACACATTTCTTCATATCTTACATACTGTGACATGACACATGCAAGACAGTTATAATGTAACTTCTGAACGAAAAATAGAGACTAAAAGCTAAACTATCTAGGTTATTTGTGTTTTTTTCCCTCATAAAGTTGGTGGTCAGAATGTCAGCTAAAAAAGAATTGGGATGTAATTTTTCAGAAGCACTTTTTATTCTATATGTGGTGGTTGGAGGAATGAGGGTTTGTTCTCCCTGGGGTTATCTTGGCTCTGTTCCTGCTATCATCAGTGTAAATAATGACAAATCAGTAAGAGAATGACCCATTATTGTGCTTATGGTGAAATGTGTCAAGAGTGAACCCTTACTCTATTGCAATGGGCCAAAAGGCCAATGTATACATGTTACATGTGTAGGGAAATATGCAAAGAACACCCTATACAAGAGACTGATACTATACAACTAATACATATCTAACCCCTTCTCAAACTTATGGTGGATCAACAACACTGAGTTTGGAGAGGTAGAAATTGTGTTGAATCAGAGTCCAGTAGGAGTGAAAACGGGGCGGATAATTCCCGCCTGATCCGATGCTGTATATGGGAAAAACCTCCCAATCCGCATCTGATATTATCCGTATTCTTATCCGGAAAATCTCAGGTAACATGGGTTAGGATATGAGAAAAACAATATCCGACCCGTATCCGTATTTTATAGGATACTAAAAGATATCTGATAAATCAACAAAATGGATATACGATAAACATCAATATTTTTGAATATCCTTTATGGTTTTCTAGTCATTGATTAATATATAATTTGAATTTACATTTGATTATGTTTATGTTGTTAAGTAGGATAAATAATTCTCTAATAGGTAATATAATTTACACTTTCGTTTGTGAAGTTATATCTTTTCTTTATGCGTACACTATCCGTCAAGTTATCTGCGATCGATTTGAATCCGATCCGCATCCGCCCGTATCCCGAAAAACCCGTATTTGTATCCGTACCCGGGGTAAAAATATGGGTTAGATACGGGAAAAGCAATATCCGACCTGTTTTCACCGCTACTAGTCTGTGACTTGGTGAAGAAATCTGTTATCTTAAGCTCCGAAGGCACATACTGAAGAGCGACCACTTGCGCTTGAATCTACGATCTTGTGTACAAAGCATCAGCGTCAATATGCTTAGTGAGCTCATGCTTCACTGGATCTGTCTGACAAGAGAGGAGTCGGTATAGAGACAAATACCGAAGTTTGACAATGGGTTTGCTGAAGAAAGCAATTGGTCCGTCGCCTTGGTGTAGCACGGCGCTGAAGTCGGAGCTCGAGGCGTCACATTCCATGAGGAATACCTTGGAGAAGTTCGACAGATGTAATACTGGAGCCGTTTACAAGGCCACCTTAAGTGCCTGAAAAGCCGTTTCCGCTTTCGGTGACCAACTGAAAGCCTCCTTGAGTAGCTTAGCGAGGGGTGCCACAATCGTGCCGAAGTCACGGATACACTTGCGGTAGTACCCCGCAAGGCCCAACAATCCGTAGAGTGCCTTGGTCGTACGCAGCGCCGGCCACTCAGTGATTGCTTGTACCTTATTACGTGTCCTAAGTAGGTCATGGAAGAAGCACTAAAGATGCATTTGGACTTCTTAAAGAAGAGATGATGCTGTCGAAGAAAAAAGAACACACGAACGTGGCGAAGATGATCCGACCATGACGAACTGTAAATCAAGATGTCATCGAAGAACACGAGGACGAATCGTTGTAGGAATGGTCAGAGAATCTCGTTCATCAAGGCCTGGAACATGGCCGGTGCGTTCGTCAATCCTAATGGCACGACGAGGAACTCGAAAAGTCCTTCGTGGGTGCGGAATGCCGTCTTGGTGATGTCATCCGGGTGCATGCGCACCTGATGGTACCCGGAGTAGAGGTCGAGTTTGGTGAAGAAGCGGGCACCATTCAACTCATCCAACAGCTCGTCGACCATGGGATTTGGGAATTTATCCTTGACGGTGAGCGTATTGAGTGCGTGGTAGTCCACATAACTGCTAGCTACCATCATGCTTCTTGACGAGAAGTACTAGTGAAGAGTAGGAGGATGTACTGCGCCTTATGATGCCTTGGTCCAACATGGTGGCACACTGGCACTCCAGCTCGTAGCGGTAGCGGTACGGCCGAACCGAGACCGGTGCTGCCTCAGGCTGCAGTTGAATGCGGTGGTCCTGAGAGCGTTCCGGCGGTAGACCGCATGGCTCAATGAATAGGTCGGTGAAATATCGTCTAGTAGATCGCCGAGGAGGTCCTGGCCTGCGCAAGCCAGCGTGCGCGGTGAGGGGCTGGGACATCGTGCCACGTGACGCAGTTATCGTCGTGCCAGAAAGACATGGTAAGCAAATTGAAATCCTAGAGAATGGATGGTCATGCCGTTGGGCGGTCGTGGACCGGTAGGGAGCGGGATGGACTGCCGATTCGGAGGACGCCACGATGGTTGGCCTGGTATGGACGGTGTGGAGGTGACGCTGGCTGTGAGCTGCGCGCGCTTTTCGTAAGCACAGGCAAGGCTCATGGCGACTTGGAGGTTCGTTGGTTGTTGGAGCTCGACGTCTGTGCGAAGGTTGTTGAGGCTGGATGTGAAGAGCTGGACCTGTTGACGAGTGTTAAGAGCATCGGCACGACAGAGAAGAGCCAGGAACTTGTCTTGAAATTATTTGACTGATCCCTCATGTCGTAGTCGGGCTAATTCGCCCAGGGGGTTGCTCCGGACGGGAGGCCCGAAGCGGAGGTGACAAAACTCCATGAATTGCGGCCAGGATGGCGTTCCTTCATCACGCTCCAATTGATGGTACCACTGTTGAGCGGTACTGGTGAGATGGTATGAGAAGAGCCAGACTTTGTTAGCCTCATCAGTACGTTGGCCACGGAAGAACTGTTCGCATCCGTTCAACCATGCTAATGGGTCGTCTTCGCCATCGTAGGTTGGGAACTCTAGTTTATGGTTGCCGGGAACGCTGGATGCGGAGGTGTTTGATTGGGTGGTGGCGGTTGGCAGTGGTGGTGGTGTGGCATATGTGGGAGGCGCGGTTAGGGTTGCGGGTGGTATGAAGTGGGGGTGGAAGGTATGGTGGGAGGTGGCGGCTTCGGGTGTAGAGATGGTGGGCGGGATCATGTAGGGCGGTATGGTGGTGGTGGGAAGGGTTGATGGCGGCGGTGATGAAGGTGATGTGGTGGTGGGTGGGTAGGGAGGAGCTCGCCAATGGTGCAAGGCCATCGCTAGATTTCTTCTCGATGGCCGTGAGGCGCATTGGTGACGGCGCCAACTGAACCAAATCCACAACCCGTGCTTGTCTTTTTAAACTAAGAGATCGAAAGGATCTCTTAGTAAACTAAATGCGATCTTAAGGATCGACTTTCCAAAGAACTGAAATTATTTAAAGGAAGTCTCGGGACGTATCTCATGCGGACGCGTCAGGTTGACCCACCGCCTGAGGTCGCTGCCGCTGGCTGTAGTACTGGCCCCACATAACATGCTGGTAATATCACCTGCATTTGTGATGCTCATAACATTCTAACAGAGTCAAGTCAAATGGCATATGATATGGTTGAAATCAAAGAATCGATTAACTACCTATGTTGGGCTTTACATACTAAAAACTTACTTTTGATGCTTCTTGTTCTAGGATGAGCTAAGGCTTCGCCAAACAAGCTTTTAGTATTTGATAATGGAAACTGGAAAGAACATATTGGTTGTTGCAAGTATTTTGTTTGAGTTATATACAATAGCATTAACTTGTGTTCCGCTATTTTCAGAAAGGTGGATTGATTGCACTTTTGGATGAAGCATGGTATGTTTTGGAACTTCCAATTACCATCCCAGCCCGCTTGCAAGCATTTGCTTCAATTGCTATGACATCTGAGTTGATTGTAGATTATTTCAATTCTGTGATATCTGACTGCTTGTGAATTAACAATGTTTTCCAAAATTTTGTTCACAGTATGTTTCCCAGATCAACACACGAGACATTTGCGCAGAAACTGTATACAACATTCAAGAATAACAAGCGGTTCGCTAAACCAAAGCTTTCACGCACAGATTTTACAATTGTCCATTACGCTGGCGATGTAAGCCCTTTTCATTAAATGATGACTATTTTCTTATACAAAATGTAACTATTGTTCTAATTAGACATCTTATGACCATCCACAGGTGACATACCAGGCTGATTATTTCTTAGACAAGAACAAAGATTATGTAGTGGCTGAACATCAGGATTTGCTGAATGCTTCTTCATGTCCTTTCGTAGCTGGTTTATTCCCTTCACTTCCTGAAGAGACAGCAAAGTCTTCAAAGTTTTCATCTATTGGGTCACGTTTTAAGGTGAAATTCTACTTGATTTTATTTTCATTTCTTCTATGACATGGTTGGAGAATAGCAGCGTACAAGATACTTATTTGCACAAACTACCTTATTTTGTAGCCTTAAAATGAATTATATGTTTCTTTAGAAGTTATCTAATGCATAATTTTGGAAGCACCAGTCCAATCATGAAGAAAAGACACTCTCCACAGCATTCTTTTAGCCTTAGAAGAGCATGTGGTTGCCATTGTCACTTTATCATTGTTAAAAGATGCTATCCATGTTGTGCTGTCACTTTAGCACATGCCTGAAACTTTGTATTAGGCTTTGACATGTCCCCATCCAACACCTTGCAAATACATATGCAGTAGTGTTGGACAGATTAGGCAGCTTTGTCATGCAACAGGGACTCTTGGCATGGCACCACACAGCAGATTATACATGCAATTTGATATGTTTCATATTATACATGTAATTTGATATGTTACTGTGAGATAGACCTGAGTAAATCCTGTGCCTGACTGGGTTCAGGCCCGGTTTGATTTTGGCTGCTTGATCCGGGGCCAGGCTAGCCTGTCAAGCTAGTTGGGTTGGGCTAACCCTCATATCTTTACCATAAAAATGAATAAAAATCGTACTGGGCTCGGCCAATAGAGCTGTTAGGCCCAGCATTTCTGCCCAAGCCCGGTCTATACTCAGCGTGGGCTGGACCAAGTCTGAAGGGTTCGGTCCCTTTTCTCAGGTCTACTGCGAGCACACACAGCATTTTGAGCTTCATGCGCAATGGTACATGGCATGAACTTGGTTTATATGAAAATATTGTTTGAAAACATTGCATCTGGTATGCGCATCAAAAGATTATAAATTTATAAATCATGTACTACACCAATGCACCATGTTACAAGTTAATGCGTGTGTTCACACGTTCGTTTTTTAAATACGTATATCTGTTCCACTACATTGTTGTTTTTCTGGAAGTCTTAGGGCGTGTTTGGTTACCTGCATGCCCCTATCTGGCCCGAGTTATCCAGACTGAACCTAGCTAGGCTGAGTGGATGCAATGGTAGGTTGTTTGATTGATTGTTTCTGTTGGGTCAGGTTGTGCTGATATATTGTTTAGTTGGCTGCATCAGGAAAGTGGATGCATACCTGAATGCAATGTTAAATTGTTTGGTTGCCTACATGTGACAGGGTGTGCTGACTTCTTCTAGTGGGTGATGAGAATACCCCCTTGGTAGGATGTTTGAGTTGGATGGAAAAATGGCTAAGTCATTAGGATATGACCTCACTCCTGAGCTATTGAGCAATTACGTAGTTAATTATTTTTAGGGCTTTTAATAAAGATAGCAACTAATGAAGTATTCTGTCATATGTACTATACAAGTGTTTACGTGTCCGGAAGCAACTTACATAAGGGACTAAAAAATCTGTTGGACCAAAAAGACGACTAGAGAGGGGGTGAATAGGAGCTCAATCAATTTTTTGCTTCAAGAACGGATTCAAACGTGATATTGACTCCTATAGCTAGAGGAACTATGAAGATCAATATATATAAGCATAGCGAAGACTTGTACTGAATCTCTTTCAAACCCCCAAAAGAAACGATCAAAAACACAAAAATCAGCCTAATAAACAGTACCAACGGTCAGATCGGTGAACAGTGTGCGGACAGACCGGTGAACAGTAAATGCACGGTCAAACTGATGAACAGTGCCCGGCTAGTCCGGTGAACAGTAAAATCAGACGAATAAAATAGTAAATAGCCTGAAAAACGAAATCGAAAATCGACGTAACTTTTGATCTGTAAGGCCAAAACCCACGAAATTTGAGACACACCTTCTCTAAGATATTAGGAACCTATTCCAATCAAAGATTACAGAGATCCCTGCTAAAGTTCCTATCCTTTTTAGTTTGAACGAAGTGTGTTCCAAAACCGAGCAAAAATCGAAATATGATCTAGAGACTTGCTCGTGGGTGATTGATGATCAAGATGACCCTAGATGGGTTCCCACATGTTACAGCAAGTTAGATCACGGCAAGAAACCAACCAAAAACTCGCGGATCAAAGAAAGACTCAAAATCATCAAATAGAGAGAAAGAAAGCAAATAGACTCATCTTTGAGAGAATTTTCTTTGGATTGATTTGATGTGGTATTGGTTTACAGCCACTCCATCAATGGAGGACAAAGCTCAAGACATGAGCACAAAATCAAATCAAAACTCTCTAGAACCCTAACCTCCAACTATCTTCTCCCTAAGCACAAAAACAAAAACTAGGGTTTTCAAAATATGAAAGGGTTGAAGGGGTGCAGCCACCTCCCTCATCTATTTATAGTGGAGGCTTAGAGCTTCTAGAAGAGTAACTCTAATGGGCTTCCGTTAAGACCCAACACAAACGGGTCACACACGCACGCATTTTAAAGCGCCGTCTTCATCTCCTCTTGACCTAATCCGCTTCTCCACGCACCGTCTTGCGCCGCGGGTTAGCAAAAGGTCACCAAGACGGTATTTGGTAAAATTACCAAAATACCCCTTCTCGATCTTTTTGCAAAGACCGAGTCCCATCTTCGTGAAGCACTTCCATGCTTCGCCACGTGTAGGTTGATCCAACGGCTCTTATCATGTCAGCAAGTCTCTCCCATCCGGCTCCCACCGAAACCACCATGGCACTTGCACCACCACCGTGCGCTTGATCCAACCCGTCGCATCGAACTGCCCGTTCGGTCACCTTTGTCCATCTTGCACCTACACCCGGCATTGTCGATCGTTCTGAACCTCAGCTCTCTAAGCCTACTCCCGATCATCCTCGCCGTTGACCGTCGTTGACCACCAAGCAACCTGCACAACAATAGACAAGCAAATCGAAACCGGGAACAAGTACTTTACAACTTGACCCACGTTAGTCAAAACATGCATCATGCAACACATATGCACTGAAACCCATGAACTTGACCTAATAGCATTCCAAACTATGACGAAAATGCGTGTTCGACAAACCGTTAACGACATTGCCAATTGTAACATCATCCAAAGATCATGAGCATATCCCCATGATATTCAAAAAATCAATTGAAAACCTTTGGGATAATTTCCTTGCGTCCTACAAAATTTGTGTGCTTGCTATATGATGCTTCGTCACGAAATGTCCACGCGGCTTCGTAGGAGATCAAGAAGGGGAGGCTCAAATGGGAGGGGAGTAGGTGAGCGGATACCATGCGTTGTATCGCTTGGGCCACGCATGTGCACTTGCGCCTGCATGTGCCAAGCCTAGCCAGGTGTGAAGCTTGATTTGGCCGTTCCCCTCGGGCCAGGCTGTTGGGAGATTTTTGCATGCGGCTGGCCTAGCCCGGATGGTGGTGCAGGCAACCAAACAACCTGAAGTTGCATCCGCATATGCGGGCCAAGCCAACCAAACACACCCTTAGTGTGTACTGTGTCCGTTCTTGTTTTTCCTTTGTTGCTCACATATCCTTCAGACATTCACTATGCACATTCCTTTGGTTTCCATAATGGCAATGTATGACAATGTCGCTACATAGTTCTTCCTCCCTTCCCTAGTTAGTGACATAATAATTAGGTTGCATTTATGTAGTAGTGTGGATGAAAAAGTTTAAAGTGTTTTTACGACTATAATAAGTGTTTAAGTCTGTTCTAATTGTCTTTATTACCTCTGGTTAGCATGTAACAAATACAAATAATTGTGGTTTCTCATGTTCCGGTACTTCGGATGAGAAAGTAAATATCTTGATTCTCCTTACAGTGCTGTTGGCCTTCTTTATGTTGACATTCTTGCTGTACAATTCTCAGCTGCAACTTCAATCTCTCATGGAGACCTTGAGCTGTACAGAACCCCATTATATTAGATGTGTGAAGCCAAATAATATCCTCAAGCCAGCAATTTTTGAGAACACAAATGTTATACAACAACTACGATGTGGGGTAAGATTCTTATACTCTATTATTATTCTTATTATTAGCATCTGCTGAACTAATTCTGACACATTGCAGGGTGTTCTTGAAGCTATCAGGATCAGCTGTGCTGGATATCCCACAAGAAAACATTTTATGAATTTGTTAATCGCTTTGGTGTTCTTGCTCCTGAAGTTCTAGAAGGAAGGTAAGAAATCTACATAGAGAGCAAAATAAAGTTTTCTGCTTATTTGTTCGGCATTTGGTTTTGATGTTTCAAGCTATTCATTAGTTTCTTATTTTTATTTGCCTATTCTTGTGCCTAGCAATGATGATAAGATTGCGTGCCAAAAGATTTTGGAAAAAATGGGGCTGGAGAACTATCAGGTAAGATATGGAGCCATCACTGGGATCCGTCGTTCATTTCTTCTGATAGGTGATGTTATTTAATGCAATTTGGATTAGGGGAACCTAAGATGGACATTTGATTGCAACAAAGGGATTTCAGAGAACAGAAATAAAATTTCTCTTTGTATGATTGAATGTTCTTACAATTTTACATATATTTCCTAAATTGAACTCCTAGACTAACACGTGAGATGTTTCCACTGTATGATCCTTATTTACTGTCCTATCTGTGCCACCTCTTCTTTTGTACCTTTGACGTCAATGAAAAAAAGGCCCTCGAGAGTTGCTTCCGTCTTCCAGACGTGGGTTCCAGCACATGGGTGTTGGAGGAACCACCCTTCTCTCTTTTTTACTAGCTCTTTTTTTGTTCTTTTCAGTCAAATGCCCTTGCTGTAGATTTGAGCTTGCATTATTCTACTTGCAAAATCAGTGAATTTTATCACATAGCAAATGCTGGAAGTAGACTTGTATCTTGGCTTTCACATTTCAAGCCTTTAATGTTTGGTTCTTAGTTCTTACATAGTCTCTTGATTGACTTCCAGATTGGAAAAACAAAGGTGTTTCTGAGAGCTGGACAGATGGCTGATTTGGATGCACGAAGAGCAGAAGTGCTAGGAAGAGCAGCAAGAATTGTGCAGAGACAAATCCATACATATATTGCACGGAAACAGTTTGTTTTGCTTAGAAGATCAGCAACACATCTACAATCTTTCGTTAGAGGTACCCCCCCCCCTTCTCTCTCTCTATGTGAAGTTTGCGTGTGGATCTGCTGCTCGATAGTCCAAGACTCCAAGTAGTCAGTGATGCTGATGTCATGTTCTGTAATGCAGTTCCTGTAGCATCCTACAGATTTCATGTGCCTTTCTTTTTCCTGTTGTACTCCAGGACCTTGGCTCGTAAATTGTATGAGTGCATGAGGCGGAAGCAGCAGCAGTGAAAATACAAAAGAATGTGCGTCGTCACAAAGCACGTGAATCTTATTTACAACTGCAAACAGCTGCAATCACGCTGCAGACAGGCTTAAGGGCAATGTCTGCTCGCAAAGAATTCAGATTCAAAAAGGAAACTAAAGCAGCTGTCCATATCCAAGTACGTACTGTTTCAGTCAAATTGTTATTTAATTATGTTTCATCATTTTTACTAAACATTCCATGGTTTGAGGACCATCACGTTTCTGAAACTAAACTTTTCTCTGCCTTTTTGTAGTTTTCCTTTAGTCATTGTTATTAAAACAATCATTTTAATATTGTGACCTGATATTTTGAACGCAGGCTCGATGGCGCTGCCACAGAGACTATTCTCATTACAAGAATCTGCAGGGAGCAGCTCTTACTTACCAGTGTGCCTGGAGACAAAGGCTTGCAAGAAGAGAGCTCAGAAAGCTCAAAATGGTACATTCATATCCCTTACCCTTTCAATCTTCCAATGTTCTTTACCATGGCAAACGGCGCAAACGTCATTTCTGTGTTTATTCATTAATCATATGCAGGCTGCGAAAGAAACAGGGGCCCTCAAAGAGGCCAAAGATAAACTTGAGAAGCGTGTTGAAGAGCTAACATGGCGCTTAGGACTGGAGAAGCGATTAAGGGTACCTGTGCTTTGTTCATTTGGCTCCTAATCCTGGCGACACTATTTGAACTTTGGGAATTTGAGGCTTATGTCTAATGTTCTCATTTGCAGACTGACCTCGAGGAAGCAAAAGCCCAGGAAATTGCTAAGCTGCAAGAAACATTGCATGATATGCAGCTGCAAGTTGAAGAAGCAAAGGCCATGGTTGTTAAGGAAAGAGAAGCAGCTAGAAAGGCAATTGAAGAAGCACCTCCAGTAATCAAAGAGACTCCTGTATTGGTCGAAGACACGGAAAAGATTAACTCGCTGCTAGCTGAAGTTGAACAACTGAAGGTATGGTGGCAGATGAATCATTTCTGCATGTCTCGTATAGTTATTTTATTTTATTTGGATACTTGGTCATAAGCATTGATCCAGAGTCGGTGCATATATAATATTACTCCTATTTTTACACTAATGTTTTCATAACATGGTTATATGTTGGGACAATTTTCATTGAAAAGAAGTCAACAGTAGTAATATCTACATTCATTTGGACCTAACACCCTGCTTTGTTGTGAAATTTTGGAAAGATTATCCCATCTTTTGCTTATCTATGAATAAATGTTGTTAAGTGTCTCTTTTTAGTTTGGAGAAAAACGAGAGTTTTGTCACGATGTGTAAAATGCTCTGAAAAAATATAATGATTGAAGTATTGAACTAAAGGACGATGTGGGCTTGGAATTATGTTTGTTATATATTCTAGTCAAACTTAGACCAGTTTTTGGTTTCGGCAGGCTTTGCTGCAAACTGAAAGGCATGCAACAGAGACCGCAAAGAAAGAACACGCTGAAGCTGAACGGATAAATGAAGAACTTGTTAAGAAATTTGAAGGTGCTGAGAAAAAGATTGAGCAACTTCAGGACACTGTTCAGAGGTACAATCTAACTAAAACCACGAGTTATCTTTAATTCATTTCACTGTCACTGATGTCTTGCTTTGTTAAGGATGATAACTCTGTCAATACTTTTATTAGCACTGTTTGTTTCATTCTGAATAAATATTAAATAGCCTTGTGGTGAAAATTAACACAGGCTGGATGAGAAAGCAACCAACTTGGAGTCTGAGAACAAAGTGCTTCGTCAACAGGCTGTTGCAATTTCCCCTACTGCAAAATCGTTAGCTGCATATCCTAAGTCTCCTTTCCAAGTATGTCATGTCCCTGGCTACTTACATTCTGTACAAATATACTTCTTTTCATCATAATGACCTAATATTTCAAATCGATTGTACCTTGTTAGCTGAAAACTCCGAGAACGGAATGCTCCAAATGGGGTGTGAAATCGTCACCAGTAAGTGGAAGGCGCTATGTCATAAATTTCACTTACAATTCAAAAGTAACTGATATGAGGTGATAAGTAACTTTTTCAATCTTGAAATCTTTCTGTAGGATGTAACCCTATCGCACTGAATCCCAAAGAGCTTGAGACTGAGGAGAAGCCACAAAAATCACTTAACGAGAAGCAACAGGTGTGGTATTTGTTGATTACTCATTTGTTTGTTCCACCTTTCTCCTCTAAAACAAATTATGTACTTGCTCTGGTTTGATCTTGAATTTATATTATTTGTGATTTCTTTTTCATCATATATGAATTTTGTGCTCCAGGAAAACCAAGACCTGCTTATCAAGTGTGTATCACAAGATCTGGGATTCTCCAGTGGTAGGCCTATCGCAGCTTGCCTTATATACAGGTGTCTTCTACATTGGAGATCATTTGAAGTTGAAAGAACTGGTGTTTTTGACCGAATTATTCAAACAATAGGCACTGCTATAGAGGTAAGTTGTACTTATTGCTTGTGTGTTCCAGTTCACCCCCCTTTTTCTTGGAGAATTAAACTTTACATTTTGTTTAGTACAATTTAATTATGAATCGATATCTTAGGCCTTCATGATATACCTTGAATAACAGATACAAAGTAAAAACAGCAATACCAAAGATTAAAAATTTTAAATGCTGCAATAACATATAGATTAAAAATTCCTTTTTTCATTTAGGTTTCGTGATACTTCTATATACTTAAGTTCAAATTCTTCATTTCCAAAGGCCCAGAACAATAACGACAAGTTAGCATATTGGCTCTCCAATTCATCCACGTTACTCCTGCTACTACAACGAACACTGAAAACAACTGGAGCAGCTGGACTCACTCCTCAGAGGCGAAGGTCATCTGCTGCATCATTTGGGAGGGTGTTTTCGGTAAAACATCTTTCTTCTTTTCAGTTTTTTACTCTTGGCATTCTAGTTTTATAGCCTGAAAATGGCTTAATTCATTGATTCTGAAAATACAAGGGAATTCGAGCTTCACCACAAAGTGCTGGGCGTCCTTTTCTTGGTAGCCGCTTGATTGGAGGACTAGGTGATCTTCGTCAAGTTGAAGCCAAGTATCCTGCTCTGCTTTTCAAGCAGCAGCTTACAGCTTTCCTTGAGAAGATATATGGAATGATAAGAGACAATTTGAAGAAAGAGATATCTCCACTGCTTGGTCTTTGCATCCAAGTATGAATAGTTGGCACTAGAATTCCTTTTATTTTATAAAAAAGAAGAGTAAAACTTCAGGTTTTGTATACTTATTTTTGCAGGCACCAAGAACATCTCGTGCAAGTCTAATTAAAGGATCTCGTTCTCAAGCAAATGCCTTGGCCCAACAAACTCTGATCGCCCATTGGCAGAGCATTGTGAAAATATTAACAAACTACCTGAATGTTTTGAAAGCCAATTATGTATGTGACCCAAAAAAGAGTTCTCACATACTATTTTTGAGTAAGAATATGCATTAACATGTCTTCTATTGATATGTACAGGTCCCTTCATTCTTAATTAGCAAGGTCTTCACACAAATCTTTTCATTTATAAATGTTCAGTTGTTTAATAGGTAAGATTTGACTCTTGCTCTACCTGTGGTACATTATACTCTCTTTCCATTCGGACTTAAGATATTGCTTACCTTGTAGTCTGCTTCTCCGACGTGAGTGCTGTTCATTTAGCAACGGAGAATTTGTCAAAACTGGATTGGCAGAGTTAGAGCAGTGGTGCATTTATGCGACAGAAGAGGTATTGATGATTTTTTGATTTTTTCCAGACAGTATTTAGTTTGTTTGCTAATGTTATATGGTACATACAGTACGCAGGTTCTTCCTGGGAAGAATTGAAGCATATTAGGCAGGCTGTTGGATTCCTTGTAGGTGTTCTATACTTATTGGATGTTTTATTTGTAACTTCTTTAGTGGAGATTGGATAATGTAACAGGTTGTATTATTAGGTAATTCATCAAAAGCCAAAGAAAACGTTGAAAGAAATCACCAACGATTTGTGCCCTGTAAGTGATATTTGAAGTCGATTAAGTTTTGCCAGTATGTCGGTTATGATTTGTCACATATTTTGCAAACTTTCAGGTCCTTAGCATACAACAGTTATATCGAATCAGTACAATGTATTGGGATGATAAATATGGCACCCACACTGTTTCATCAGAGGTAAGCTTGTTCTACTTAATTTGATCGTAGCTTGTTCAAGTTTCATATGTTACTGTCAAGAAGCGGTGCTATCCATATTTCTTTATGACTTTATCACTATTTTTTGGTTTCTGATGATGCACAAAATGAATGCAGGTCATCTCAAGTATGAGAATAATGATGACTGAAGACTCGAATAATGCAGTGAGCAGTTCTTTCTTGTTGGATGATGATTCAAGGTTATTTCCCTATCCCAACTTCCCGAGTTCAATAACTAGTTTACGGCACTTACGCTAAGTCTATTGTAATCTAACATTGTCTATGATACTTAAAATCACAGCATTCCATTTTCGGTGGACGACATCTCAAAGTCAATGACAGAAATTGAGGTAACGGACGTTGATATGCCACCTTTGATCCGGGAGAATTCCGGGTTTACCTTCCTACACCAAAGAAAGGACTAACAGGGGTGATCCTTTCAATTGCGAATCTCTTCTACATTCCTTTCTCTACTCAACCTGTGCATAAATCATGTACATACACACGCCTCTTGCGTTCTACCAAATCAAATCATCTAGTCGGGTAGATCTATTTGTTATTTATTGTTAGGTCTTCGGTTTGATTGATTGGTTCTTTCTCTTCAATTTTCTCCCCTTTTTGGGGGCCAATTTATATGGCCGGGGCCGGATGCCCTGGTTAGGACGACCCCGAGCTGGTATTGGAAAAGCTCGTGGTCCTTTAAGCGTCTGGAAAGGTTTTCCACAGCTACGAGTCGGTCATTTGTGTCGTTCATTTCAATCTTCACCGTATTGTAAATCGGAAAGAAGATCATAGTTGAAAAATAGTACAGTGACAACTGAGTTTTTGGTGTATTCTGTGCTTCAATGTCTATCCTCGGTTTTTACGTCACAGACATACACTTGCTGTTTCATCTTCGTCGGGGAAAGAACACGTAAAAGCGTGATCTCAAGTATCTTTTGAAAGCCTGATCTCAAGTATCAAGATTAACATAAAAAGATCTTCCAAGATACTGGCTAGCTAGCAGACAACTCATAATAAATTACAACCGGTGTTCGATTACAAAAGAAGCAATTCCCTATGATGGCGTACCGGGCTCTCTTGACGAAGCCTCTCTGCGCGAAGTGAGCATGTTTGAACGAGAGAGAGAGAGAGGGACAGAGGAGGTGCAGAATGCAGATGCAGGTCTCTGTCCTCCTCCGGATTAAGCCGTTCTGAGTTGTGACCGAGGCAAGCGATTGCCCCGGATGCAGTACAGTACGCAAAAATGGCTACTGTTAGATGGCAGGAATGCGAGGTATGCCGCCGTACGCTACCGAAGAGAGAAAAAATGATGCATCAAAATTGCGGCATCTTCAGGAGCTCGTCGTCCAGTTTCAGTAGTTTAGTAGACGGCTCCAAACGGATCGTTCCAATCCTCCAATACCTCCATCACAGCAACATCAGGATTCAGGTTTGGCTCGCCTCCAGCCCAATTTTGGATGTACCCTGTCCAGCAGTTATATCTGTTACAAAGCGCCTCCCCTTCCCGCCTTCTCTCTCTCTCTCTCTCTCCCCTATTCTTTTCCGCGATCTCTCTTTGCACTTTCCCCCATTTCTCAGCCCCAATAATGCCCAGTACCGTACTATACCTCCATTACCTGTCTGGCTCTGACCGTATCCCCCTTCTCCTCCCACTTTACCGAATGTATAATACCTACAAGAATTGAACTGTTTTCGACGAAATTCGTGCATTGTTTACACGTCTTTAGCGTTGTTTTAGACACACACACACATCAAACTTTGGTTTAGTTGGTCTAAACAATTTTTTTTTTTTTAAAAAAAAGGAAAGAAAAATGCTCTAGCTGAAGCATTCCAGCTGTTGGATGAGATGTGAGGGCTACCTCGTATTATTTGATCTATTTATTAGTAGCAGGCACTGGCCTACCAAACCACCTTTGCCAATCGCCGATTCCTCCTTGTAGTTCTTTTGGTTGTCAGAAAAGTGCCGGTTTTTGCTTCCTGTATTTTAAACTACTCAGAATCTACTGCTCCTCTTGACCATCAGATTTCGCTGTCGGCACCAATGAAATTTCGCTAATGGAAATGGCGATCAGATATTTTTCCAACCCTTGTTTTGTTTCCATTTTTCCTTAGTAATCTTTTGAGGTGACATGTCACTGTTACATCGTAACGAGAAGAAAAGGAACCGGGGCAAGGGAAGGAAAGTAGCTAGGAGGAGGCTGGCAGATGCCAACTGCAAGACGATGTGATTTCTGCTCATGAGATCGAGCATATTCATTGCAGCATCTCTATCGATCACACAGTGGTAAGCTAGCTAGCTTAATCATGTTATGCTTACCTACTCGATCGTTTAATTCTCCATCAATTCGATCCCCAAGATCTCACATGTATCTGCCTGCAAAGAAGAAGTCTAATCAAGATCAAGGTCCCCCCCTATGGATGGAGATTGGGAGGCAAGCTTCGATCACCCGGCCACCGCGCGCGCAGGACAGCCCGGCATGGCGCCTGATAGCTTGGCTGCAACTTCTTTTCAGTGAGTACATCGATCTTGCATCCTAGTAAAAGACGAGCTCGTTCATGATCCATCGATGCTTTGGTCGTCTCGATCGTCTCTGCAGAGGCGTTTGTTCAGAGGTACGGCAAGCTCGTGAGGTGGGACGCGGCAGGGCGCCCCGTGTTTCTGCTGTTCTTGGCGTTCTTGGTTCAGAAGAACCTGCGCCGCTCCTACCTGTCATGGAGGAAGTCGCGGATTCGGCTGCGTGCCGCCGCCGTTACCGTGCAGGCAGCCTTCAGGGCAATGGCGGCTCGCCGTGAGCTCTCGTTCCGGAGGCGGACTAGAGCAGCCGCATGCATCCAGGTAACATACAATCAACTGTTACGGTACATTTCATTTCCTGTGTGGTGGTAGTAGTAGTATGTGGTTGCTGCAGATTCGCATTCTCTTACAGTGAACTTTTTGTCGTGTGGGAAAAGGCGCAATGGCGCGCGCACAGAACGCTGTGGGATTTTCTGACGATGAAGAGAGCCACCCTGATCTGCCAGTGTGCATGGAGGCAAAGCATTGCAAAGAGGCTGCTCAGAAAACTCAGACTGGTCCGGTCCTCATCTTCTACTGCTCACAACGCCCAATTGTTGTTGTGTTGTAGTACTTGTAATGTCATTTGAGTGGTTAGTGTTCTTGCTTTGTTAAAAATGTGCAGGCCAATCTTGAAAAGGAAAGGCTTGATGAGATCTACAGGCTCCATGAGATGGTGGATGTGCTGCAGCAGGCGGTCGAGGATGCAGAGGTGAGGGTGATTGCCGAGAGGGAGGCGGCGATGAAGGCGATAGCGGAAGCGTCTCCAGTGATCAAGGAGACTGTGATGTTGGTGGAGGACACTGAGAAGGTTAACTCGTTGAACGCTGAAGTTGGGCGCCTGAAGGTCTCTCATATCAATGTTCCATCCAGAGATTGTATACAATGTGCAATGGTTCATGTGAAATTGGGATTTGTGAACAGTTCAGATGAATAGAGAGACCAATTGGTTGTTGCTTTTCTTGTTGCAGGATTTGCTGGGAGCAGAAATGAAGGCAACGTTTGACGCAAAGAAAGCGCTATCTGAAGCTGAATTGAGAAATGAAAAACTGGCTAGGTTGCTTGGAGTTGAGGAGGTTAAGAACAAACAGCTGCAAGATTCCCTGAAAAGGTTGCTTTGCAAATTTGCAACCAGATAGTATTTACTCCGTTGCGCAATGCATGCTTCCTGTAAGTTCATGATAGAAATTCTAGTATTTTTCACTGTTGTTAAATAGGATGGAGGAGAAAGCTTCCAATGTTGATGCAGAAAACAAAATGCTTCGACAGGCTGTCACCTCATTCCCTGCTATGAAGTCACCATCTAGTGAAATCCGTAAAGCTCCTAATCTTCAGGTACCTGGAATCACTAAGTTTTCTATATAGAATTATGATGATCAATGTACTAAATCATGTTTGCGACAGGCAACTCCAGAGAATGATAAAACAACAAATGGTGCCCCGATGTCCATGATAGTGGATAGGGAGGATGATATCCATGTATGTATAAGCCTACAATTCGTTTGATCAATATTTTTGTGGGATGCATTGCTAATTTGACTCAAGTGGAATTTCTAACTAGGGTAATAATGCTGAACTGCCTAGCTCAAATGATCCTGAAGCTGAGAAGCAGCAGCAGGTAGGAGTTAGGACGATAGTTCTGAACTTTCGGTTAAGGTTCGAACGGTATCAGAAATCACAATTCATGTGATGCGCCTTATGATTTTTTTAATGTTTCTGAAAATCTAGGAGCTGCTAATCAAGTGTATATCTGAAGATCTGGGATTCTCGATCGGAAGGCCTATTGCTGCATACCTCATCTACCGATGTCTGGTCCACTGGAGATCATTTGAAGAGGACAGGACCACAGTTTTTGACCGCATTGTTCAGAAGATAAGTGCTGCCATTGAGGTATGTGACACCGATATGCATACTTTGGCACTTTATGGTTCATAACAAATGTATATATAATTTGATGTTCTTTGCTGCAAGGCACGAGACAACAATGACACATTAGCATATTGGCTATCCAATTCATGCACATTGCTGTTGCTTCTCCAAAGGACACTGAAAATCAATGGGGCAGCTGCTTTGGCTCGTCATAGGCGAAGAACATCGTCCCTGAAGATGCCACGGGTAATGTGCATAATTTCTCTCTCTGTGTGCTTAACAACTTAACTGATGTTATCACTGAACCTGGCATTCTGAACTCAATACTAAGTTGGAAAATTCCAGGAAAACGAAGCTCCTACCCATCCTGACCGTCCAGTTCCTGATGGACGGTTGACCGGGGGACTAGCTGACGTTTGCCAGGTTGAAGCTAAGTATCCAGCTCTTGCCTTCAAGCAACAGCTCACAGCATTGTTGGAGAAGGTTTATGGAATAATCAGGCACAACTTGAAGAAGGAACTATCCCCACTGCTTGGCCTGTGCATTCAGGTAGCATTGCACATCTTGTACTTTTTCACAAATATTCGCTGAAAGTTAAGACTTACGGATAAAATCTCCTCTAGGCACCAAGAACATTCGTTGTCAGCCCCAGAGGATCATGTTCTCAAGGAACAGACTTGGCGCAACAAGCTCCTATGGCACATTGGCAGAGCATTATCAAAATTCTTACGAATTCTCTCAATGTTTTGAAATCCAATTATGTGTGTGCCAAAACTATCGTACTAGACTACTAGCTACCGTTGTTGTTTTAAAACATACTTCAGTTAACCCTCTTTGGATTGCAGGTGCCTCCGTTCCTAATCTGCAAGTTGTTCACTCAAGTATTTTCATTTATCAATGTGCAACTATTTAATAGGTACATGCATATGTACTGTTCAGTCATATACGTCCAAGCTAGAACCATGAACTCACATAACAGTATTGTTGGTTAAATTGTAGTCTCCTGCTACGGCGTGAATGCTGTTCTTTCAGTAATGGAGAATATGTTAAAGCGGGGTTGGATGAGCTAGAGCATTGGTGCTTTTGGCTAACCGAAGAGGTGATAACATCTTCCCATTGTTTCAACAAATCCTTCAGGAAGCAGTTGCTAACCTTCATCTAAAAACAGTATGCAGGTTCTTCCTGGGATGAATTGAAGCATATTAGGCAGGCGGTCGCACTTTTGATACTTGAAGAGAAGCACCACAAGTCTCTCAAAGAGATCACTGACGACTTTTGCCCAGTAAGTCTGTGAGTCTGTATCCTTCTACCCGCTTTCTTAATTATCTTATGTCAATGACAAAATTGGATGCGTTCTATTATGCCAATAGGCGCTTAGCATGCAGCAACTGTACCGAATCAGTACAATGTATTGCGACGACAAGTATGGAACCCTGGGCATTCCATCAGAAGTACGTGACTCCAACACAATGTTGACAAGAACTTGCAGGTTCCAGTTGTTCACTTCTTGGACTAAATGATCCAAACTGCAGGTCATTTCGAGAATGCGAACCAAGATGATCGAGGGCTCAAGCAGTCCATCAGTGCAAGATGACATAAATTCTTTCCTGTTAGACGATGACTTCAGGTACCATTTCCTCTTCCCTTGACTCCCATCTCGGTCACTTGATGAGAAATACATTGATCTTTCCTAACCCGGAGCGCATCTCTTGGTGCAGCATACCGTTCTCCGTCGAAGACATCACGAAGCTGATAGCGCACGTTGACGTAGCAGATATGGATCTGCCACCACTGATTCAGGAGAAAAATGGCTCCGCATTTGAACCCTGAACGGATCGAGAACAGAACCGATCAACACGCCTTTTTTCGTGTTCTCGTGATGTACATACTACATAGTGCATGATACATACCACAGTTTTGAGTTTTGGGTACATATACATATTTGATTGGTTTTTCTTCTTCTGGCCGATTGGGTTTGTCTTCCTCTCTCTTTCACTGGAGTGGTTGATTGGGTTTGCGTGTGCCTGCTTGTACAGAACTGAGCTTGTATGTTAGCGAGGAAAGAAAGAAAGAAAACAGTTGAGTTTGATCTTTCTGAAGAGTGATGCTTGCAAGTCAAGCAAACCCGCTGTATATTGCCATGTCTGATCTCAAGTTGTTGTAAATTGAAATGGTATATTACTTCCCCGTGTTAAGAATAGCAACTTGTATTGCCAGAGGGCCAAAAGGTCAGTATATATACACAAAGTACAGGTGGTAAATATACAAATAACTTCTCATAACAATGGAGAATAACACACTATACATATATCTCTAACACCCCCTTCAAACTCATGGTGGATCAACAACACTGAGTTTGAAGAGGTAGAAGCCGTGCTGTACTCGAGTCTGGGCCTTCGTGAAGAAATCTGCTAACTGAAACTCTGAAGGCACATACTGAAGAGTAATCACTTGATCATGCACACAAGATCTCATGAAGGAAGCATCAACACCAATATGCTTGGTTAGCTCATGCTTCACAGGATCACAGACAATACTGATAGCGCCTATACTATCTGACAAGATAGGAGTCAGTGTAGTGACAAACACCAAAATCCTCAAGTAACTACCGTAGCCAAGTAATCTCTCTTGTCAAGAGAGCCATAGCTCGCAACTCAGCCTCTGCACTCGAACGGGACATTGCAGTCTATTTCTTCGTCTTCCAGGCAATGAGAGAACCACCAAGAAAAACACAGTAAGCAGAGATAGACCGACGATCAGAGGGATCGCTGGCCCAAGTAGCATCCAAAGCTTGAAGCTGTAACGAACTGGAACGTGAAAAGAAGAGATGGCGAGAGATAGTCCCACGAAGGTATCGCAGAACTCGAAGAAGGTGGCTGTAATAGAGCTGAGTGGGAGCAGAGACGAACTGACTCAGAATGTGGACTGGATAAATGATATCTGGACGAGTAACAACAAGGTAGACAAGACTCCCAACAAGATGACGATAGCGAGTCGGATCAGAAAGTGGCTCGCCATCAAAGGGTCGGAGATGAACATTGAGCTCCATAGGAGTCTCAACAGTACGCTGATCAGTGAGAGAGGCGCGATCAAGAAGATCCTGAATATACTTCTCTTGGGACATAAAGAACCCATCTGGAGTGGAAGTAGCCTCAATCCCAAGAAAGTAACGAAGAGGACCAAGATCCGACATAAGGAACTGCTCACTAAGACGAGTCTTGACAAAGGCAATGTACTCAGAATCATCTCCGATAATGATCATATCATCAACATACAGAAGAAGAAGAGTCCGACCACGAGACGAAGTGTGGACAAAGAGCGTAGGATCATGATCACTAGCTGAAAAACCAGCAGCAGTAACTACAGAGGAGAAGCGCTCAAACCAAGCACGAGGGGCTTGCTTAAGGCTATAGAGAGAGCGACGAAGGCGACAGACCATGCCATCAAGAACAGAATACCCAGGTGGCGGTTGCATGTAGACCTCCTCATGCAACTCGCCATTAAGAAAGACATTCTTGACATTAAGCTGAGAAACAAACTAGTGGCAAACAGACGCCACCGAAAGAAGAGTGCGGACAGTGGTCATGTGGGCCACAGGAGCAAAAGTCTCGTCGTAGTCACAACCATACTCCTGCTGGAAGCCACGAGCAACAAGACGTGCCTTATGGCGCTCAAGAGAGCCATCAGAGTGAGTCTTAATCTTATAGACCCACTTACACGTGATGGGACGAGAGTAAGATGGAAAAGAAACAAGATCCCAAGTACTAGTACGCTCGAGGGCAGCAATCTCCTCGGCCATGGCATGCTGCCACTCAGGGTGAGTAACAACATCCCGGTAGGAGACATGCTCATGAATAGCTGCACCAGCAAAACCATAACAGGCAGGGGGCCGAATCGACTGGTGATCGTGGAGAGCGTAGCGAGGAGAAGATGACCCATCAGGGGAAGATGGAGCATCAGGAGAAGATGGCTCATCTGGAAGATCCTCAATACGAGGTCGACTGGTGTAGAAGAGAGGATAAGAAGGTACTATAGTGGGAGGAGCCGCAGGAGACGAAGCAGGCGACGACAACGGCGGAGAGGCCACAAGAGGAATATGTGAAGACTCAGGGGGACGGGTGGACGAGGGTAAGACAGATATAGGTGTATCTGGAAAGGTCAAAAAGAACAGAGACTCCACAGAGGAAGTTGAAGGAGAGACAGGACGTGGGTAGAAGGGTCGAGACTCGTCGAAAGTCACATCCCGAGAAATCCGCATCCGTCGACCAACAGGATCCCAACACCGATAGCCCTTGTGCTCGGCACTATATCCCAGAAAGACACACTCAATAGACTGGGTAGTCAGTTTGGTGCGTTCTCGAGGGGGGAGGAGAATGTAGCAAACGCAGCCAAACAGACGAAGGGCAGAGTAGTAAGGAAGAAGACCACAGAGACGCTCAACAGGGATTGCACCCTGAAGAGCAGAAGAGGGCTGAATATTGACGAGATAGGTGGCAGTGGAAACAGCTTCAACCCAAAAGTGAGGTGGAATAGAGGCGGTAATCATCAGTGCACAAGCCGTCTCAAGGAGGTGACGATGCTTGCGTTCAGCGACACCATTCTGAGTATGAGCACCAAGACAGGAGAACTGAGCGAGAGTGCCCTACTCAGCAAGGAAGCTGCGCAGGTAATAAGAAATGTATTCACCAGCAGAGTCAGCACGAAAGACACGAATAGGAGTGGAGAACTGTGTGCGAACCATAGTGGCAAATTGTTTATAGATAGACAAGACCTCACTACGAGAAGACATAAAATATATCCAAGTGTGGTGAGAGAAATCATCTATAAATATGATATAATATTGATGACTCCCTTTCGAAACAAAGAGAGCCGGACCCCAAACATCTGAATGAACAAGATCAAAAGGACGCTGAGACACTGACTCGCTATGAGGATAAGAAAGCTGAATCTGTTTACCTAACTTACAGCCCTGACAATCTAAAGACACGTCTCCTGGGACAAGCCCGAGAAGACCACAACGAACTAAAGATGACAGACGAGACCAACACAGATGACCAAGACGGTGATACCATTGCTGGAAAGAGCCGGTAGACGGAGTGGCAGAAGCGGAGAGACTGGTGGCGACGGTGGCAGCAGAAGGAAGGTGAAGCCAGTCAAGCTCCCAGAGACGCCGTGAGTGAAGGCGCCAAGGGTCAGAACTAACCAGAGCTCCCGTGTGGCGGTCTTGAACACAACAAGAGTCAGAGTCGAGAATGACCCGATAACCAAGGTCAGTAATCTGCCCAGTAGAAAGAAGCTGCATGGTAAGACGAGGAACATGAGCAACAGAAGGAACATGAAAAGATGAGTTACTAAGAGGTCCTCGACCAGAGACATAAAGAGATGTACTATCAGTAGTAAGAACACTAATAGGAGAATCAAGAGGTGTAATGAAAGACAGAGTGGAAGCATTAGAAGTCATGTGAAAGATGCTCTAGAATAAAGAATCCACGGGGAGGTACTTGACTGTGTAGGAGGTGGTTTCGCAGTGCCTGAAGAGTCAGTAGCAGAACTTGCAGAACCTGTCAAGGGAGAACCTGAAGCGGCAAGCAGGCATCAAAGTCTGGCTATCTCCTACTCAGTGAGAGAAAACGCTGAACCTGTCGGGGGAGAACCTGAAGCGGCAAGCATGCATCGAAGTCTGGCTATCTCCTGCTTAGTGAGAGAAAACGCTGAAGGAGTCGATGCAGACGTCGATGTAGAAGCACCAATGCCAGTGCTAGTAGAAGAATGGCGTGAAAGATGTCGTTGCTTCTTATAGCACTGGGACTCAATGTGGCCGACCTTGTCGCAGTAGGAGCAGTAAGGACGACCACCGCCAGATGGAGGGTGGCCACCACCACCTGTGGCAGCCACTGGAGGTGGCAGTGTGCTAAAGCGTGGAGCAGTCGGTGTAGCAGGTGGACGAGCGACGAGCACAGAGGGGAGTGGCATCAGACCAGCACCACTCAGACGAGTAAGAGAAACAAAGCCCATTGGTAGCGTACTGGGCGACGACACAATGACCAAGTCAACGGTGACAACAGGCACCGCGGCGGTTAGAACGGTGTTTTTTTTTTCTTTTTCTATTTCTTTTTTTACCGAACCGGCTCAAAAGCCCACTCGGCTCGGCCCGCTAGAAACACACGTGCACGGGGGAACCCTAGTTCCCGGCGGTATCGCGAGCGGCGCGATGGCGCGGCGTTCAAGCAATGGCGGCGCGGCGAGCAGCCGAAAGCAGGCGTCCCGACGGCGATAGTGCGCGGCGGCCAAGCGTCGGCGGCGCGGATCGAGGCGGAGACAGGCGGCAGTAGTGGAGGCAGCCGAATCGTTTTAATAGAAGCGGCGAGGCTGGCGGCGCCGATGCCGGGTGAATTCGGGCGGCCCGGATGGAAGACGACGACGATGGTAGGCCGAGCTTCGGCGGAGGTGCAGGTGTGGCTCGGGCTCAGGCGAGCGACGATGGGCGGCGCGGCACCAAGCGGCGGCCAAGCTCGGGCGGAGGTGCTGGTGCAACATATTCTAGTTTCCAGGAGGCGCGGCACCAGGCGGCAGCCAAGCTCGGGCAGAGCAACATATTCTAGTATCCAACCAAGGTATTTCTATAATCCAACAATAATATATTTCTAACAATTCGATCATGACATGATCCTATGACCCAATAATGATGAAATCCAATAATCCAACTTTAACAGTTAGGTAATCCCACAATACAATCTTCAACAATAATCTATCTCCATAATCCAATATCCCTAACTCCAATTAATCCAGTAATTGTATTCCTGTAATCTAGTAGCTAACATTCATTTCTATATCTAACAATAATCCAATTACTCAATAATCATGTATCGTTACTAATCCAATGTTCATCGATCCAATATCCGCAACAATGTATTTCTTTAATTTCAACATTCATTAGTCTAACATCCAATGATCCAGTAATAATGTGTGGTTATGATTCCAACACCCAATATCCAGTAATTATCTATTTTTAGGATCCTACATCCAATAATTCATTACTCCAATATCCAATCATAATTTAATTCTGAAATCTAATATCCCCCAACAATGTGTTTCTAATAATCCAATACCCAACAGTCGTTTAAACCTTTAATCCGATATTAAAAAATCAGGCTATCTTTCGCCAGGTGGCGTACTCTATACTTCGCATATCTACTAGCTATGACAACATGTTCTTTCTTTGGGCTATGAGTCTCTGGAAGGAAGGGTTGAAGGTTCTTGGCCCGGTGGTTTTGGCTAGTTGAAGAGAGGGTAATGTAGCTTGACGGGCCGTGAATGAGGGCTTGCTCTGCTCCCTGTTGTTGCATTCGGTTGTAGAAAGGAATATGCGAGGATGGCTTTGTGAAGGAAAGGGTGAAGGTAGGGACTTAGGTCGCCCTCTCTTTCCTTTTGCCTTGTGTGTGCCTTCCTCGCCTATCCCTTATCTCACTAACTCATGCATTGGACTATATGGCTATTATTTGTCGGTCCATGGAGGGCTACACGTAATGTGCTCAGTGGGTAGCGGGTGGATGGTCATTGGTAAAATGGTAGTTCTGGGTGGCTAGATGCTACCCCATTGAGATCTCTTGACGGGTCTCTGTTGGTCTATCCTGCGGTAGTAGGTACAGTCATAGTCCAAATCCCTGATTGTTGCTTCCTTGACCTTCCATCCTATGGGGGGAGGATGTTAAGACATTGCTCGCATTAGTAGTTGAGTTTGTCGTATTTTACTTTGAGAAGTCTTTTATGTTGGTTTTATTAATCTCTTTGCTTCTTCAGCAGTGATTTGTGGTAGAGTAGATGGTAACATGTTCATCGGGCAGAAATTAGCCCGTGGGTGAGTTGTATTAATTCATACACATTAAGCAAATAACACCAAGAAACAATGATGTGCAAAAAGATCCAAATCCTATACTAGCTGAGTCTCTCATGCTTAGTCACGCTTGAGATCCCATTCTCAAGACCACCCAAACCACGTGTTTGGGACTGCTCAGAGCTTGCCTTTGAGTGCGAACCTACACTACCCTGGATCCACGTGCCCAGGTACGCTCAAGATCCCGTTCTCGAGACCGCTCAACTACGTGTTGAGAAACGCTCAGGGCTCATTCCTGAGTGCGCCCAGGACTTCGCTCCTGGGTACGCCAGAGCTACACGCTCGGAGTGCCACGGACCACTCGTCTGGGAAAACTGATGTGCAGAAGTGGGATAAGGCATCTTTTTATATCGCCAGCCTTCACGTGTTTTCTTTAAGTATACTTGCTTTATTTTTAGAATGCTGACGGATTAATTCAGTGATATAGACGAAGGGATAAGGAATGCTATGGGTATGGTCCGTCCTTATCTAACAAGTGGAAAAGTGGTTCCATGCCAGAATTCTACTTCATGCCTCTAGTCCAGGCACTATAATCTAAACCTTATAATAGTTCACCCTTGCTTATATTTTCAATGATCTCATCTAGGTTAAATTGCTAGCCCGATGATTATTTAGCAGGAAAAGACAACACGAATCCTATGACGAAGCACACATTTTCCCCAAACTCTCTCAGTCAGAAGACTGAATCTAAACCTCCTGCGAAAGAATGGTTCTACGTTAGTAGGCTATCACTTTAAGGAAGATGAGGTTTTTAACATAATACTTTTGAAACGGAGCGGGAATAGAAATTGAAATAGAGATGAGAGTGAACAGGGTAATTAGTGCAATATAGCAAGCGAGAAAAGCACGCCTAAATTCTTCCTACAGTTTCTGTTTTATTAGCGTGGCCCGATCTTATTGCTCTGATACCAGCTGCGATGCCCCGTGTCATTACCCCAGGGGTAATCACACTTAGACATACGGATTACTATTCATTTGCCCAATAGAACACTACTCCAACGAATAGTAAGCCATTTATTAGAGATAACGCAACAGAACAATAAAATAGAAACTACTCTTTATTACAATAGTTGCCACACAGGTCTAAGGTTCTAAATACAATAATTTATTTACAAAAAGGAAAAACACTTCCCGCTATTTCTGCTAGGTTCCTCCAAATATCTCCTCATCCCACGCGTCGAAAGGCGATCACCTCATCCTGCTCCTTGTGGTAAGCACCCTCGTCTCCTGCGGTCTTATCGGTACCTGCGTGTCCTTCGTCCCACACGGGATAATTCCCGGCCGGACTAGGATTTGCAAAGGAGAATACTAGCAAGGTTGAGTACAAATTAATGTACTCAACAAGCATTAATAGCAAAATACACTGTATGACTCATCTCTGTTCTTTACTTCATTTTCTAGCTCATCTCTGATTCTGAAAATACATAACTCCTTAAAACATTAGTTGACAAATTTTAATATTGAAAAGACTACTAGTCACTCGGAGAGACGATAGACCCCTAGCGGTTCCCGTAGACTCCAATCCAGGAGACTCGCATGAATTCATGATTTTATATAGCACTGCGCAGGCTTGTACTACTTTACTCATAACTATTCTGAGCTCTTTATGAGCTAGGTCCATCGCATTTCCTTTGATGCGACTTCGAGTTCAGAATACAGAACATTTTCCAGGTTACGTGATTAATTTCTCCACCCATTACTTTTCGTCGGTGCCAACCTGGCCAACACCGAGTTCTGATAATGTTGGTTGGGCCAGTTCTGCCTCTTCGCACCCAACACTCCACCTAGCGCTATAGCGCCTGCTTCTTTCATTACACACTCACACATATTTACTTACCCATTGTGGAGAGCATAATTACATAACCGGGTAGCATTTTTTGCTCGTCGAAATAGGAGAATGATTGGTACTCAAATACGACATCTGACAGAGTAAGAGTTTTGTTGGTCCTTATGTTTTAACCATATGTAAAGGGGTCCCACCTCTTGCCCTCTCTCATCCTTGCCCCGGGCCCCTTTTACCAGCCATAATATTAACTCTGCTTTCATTCATTCATCATTCATCATATCTTTTCATCATCTTCGTCTTTCATTAATTCGATTTGATTCTTTTGAAAATAATTATCATGCAATAAATGTATGATACAACAATATACGGTTTACATTTAATATAACTAGATTGGTGATCAAGAGATACGCTTGCCTTTGGGATCGTAGGAAAGATCGTCGTCGATGGATAAAGGATTAAATGATCATGCCTGCGTTGGTTCATCTGCTGCAATTTATGCGACGGTGCGAATAATAAGTAAATAAGTAAATACTTAGCGGCAATTATGTGCGACTAGGTGTATATTAGTTAGATGATTCTTTTCGTTTGCGGATTTTAATTTCATAACATTTTTCGAATCCCCCGTTAAGTTAGCACTCCCCAACTGTGGTCGCTCTATGGTCTAATCACTCTAGGGTCGAAGTTGCCGAAACTCGCTTTTTATCGAACAAAAGTGAAATACTACTCGTGCTCGCATTTTACTAATATTATCAATTTTACTCGCGCGAAGACGTTTAATTGAGCTTATTTAAGTGTGTGCGTAGAGAATTAATTCCCTAAATAAACTTAGAGTTGATTAATTTAATTATTCTAATATGATTAAATAGTTGCCAACGCGTCAGTATTAGCCTAATACTTATTGGTTTGATACGCCCGAAAACTAACATTTTAGTAACAACACTTTAGGCAATTTTATCTTATTTCAATAATTACTCAACTGACTGATTTTAATACTAGCTAGCCTCATGATCTACGAGAATTAGTCCGATTGCAAAATTACGCAGTGCTAACATCTATTTATTTTATTGTTAATTTCTCACTGCTACTACACTAATTATCACAATTTATTAGGATTTATAGAATTTTCCTAAGATTCTT